>JBBPBR010000007.1:36203960-36222714 GCA_037974775.1 Cicer pinnatifidum | reverse complement strand
TATTATACTGATAAATTTGTATACAGCTGTATGTGTTCGTTTGAATGAGACAATGTTAATAATGAATGACAATGTTAATAATGAAGGTTAGTAATGATGTGGATATTATACTCATGAATGTATTTGCTGGTAATTTTGGGGTGAATTATTACGTGATATTGTACTTATGTTATTACTGTACCTCTTAATTATTTGGGTGAATTAATATTATTAATGATGTAGATATCGTGGTATTTCTATTGTAAGGCTGTCTGTATGGATTAATAGATATTATAATATTATATTTGTATTTTCAATGTACCTTATGGTTGTCGGGTGAATTAATGTTATTATATCATTAATTGTTCCTGCTTGTCATTTTGAGTGAATTAACATGATATATTGTTATGATTATTATACTCCTTAGTTATTAATGACGTAGATGCCTTAATATTGTATGAATTAATTATTATTATTAATTATACAAATATCATAATATTATATTTATATTTTCAGTGTACCTCCTGGTTGTTGTTGGATGAACTAATGTTATTAATTACGTAAACACTGTACTGTTATCTTTTAATTGTTACTGTTATCTTTTAATTGTTATTGTATACGTGGCAATTTGAATGGAATAATATCAATAATTATGTAGGTATTGTACTGCTTTATTTATTTTTATTTATTATTTATTTATTATTTATTTATTATTTATTTATTTATTATTTATTTATTATTTATTGGTAAGTATTTTGGAGATGACCCTTACTTTTGGACATATGACATTCCTACTCTACTTGCACAATCGAGAAAGTTTTCAGAAGAATAAATGGAACATCTCATTTAATCCTAGGAGTAGTAGTGGTCAGCTTTAGGAAATTTATTTATGTTGAACTCTAGTCTATGTCAATTATCATTTTGTTACTACATTTCTGAACCTTATAAATTGAGTATTAAGTATCTAATGGAGATACTGATGGTTTTTAAATTAATAATGGATTATTTGCTCGTTTGTTTGAAATTGCATGGGAAATTATATATTTTATTCGAAAATAAAAAAAAAATAAATAATATATATATAAAAAAAAATAGGATGTTACACAAAACATTCATATTTAACCAATTAGTCTATTTCACCAGAGGCAAAGGCATACAGGGATTCCAACATCGCTCCTTTATAAATTGAATGTGTAATTCTTTATAAAATTAAATTTATCTTCAGCAAGGGGTTTTGTAGAAATATATATTCATTGATAATCAATGTCAACAAACTTATTGTCTAAAATCCCCTTTTGGACATAATCCCTTATAAAGCGATGTTTAATCTCTATATGTTTTACCTTTGAATGTAAAATAGGAATTTTTGGTTAACCAATTAGTCTATTTCACTAGAGGCAAAGGCATACAAGTATTCCAACATCACTCCTTTATAAATTGAATGTATACTTCTTTATAAAATTAAATGCATCTCCAACAAGGGATTTTGTAAAAATATATGTTCATTGATGATCAGTGTCAACAAACTTACTGCCTAAAATACCTTTTTGGACATAATCCCTTATAAAGCGATGTTTAATCTCTATATGTTTTATCCTTGAATGTAAAATAGGAATTTTTGGTTAACCAATTAGTCTATTTCATCATAGGCAAAGACATATGGGGATTCCAACATCACTCCTTTATAAATGGAATGTATAATTCTTTATAAAATCAAATTTACCTTCAGCAAAGGATTTTGTAAAAATATACGTTCACTGATGATCAGTGTCAACAAACTTACTGCTTAAAATACCCTTTTGGACATAATTCCTTATAAAGTGATGTTTAATCTCTATATGTTTTATCCTTGAATGTAAAATAGGAATTTTTGGTTAAACATATACCATAAGCATTATCACATAGTATAGGAATGTTACTCTCGTTTATGTTGTAGTCTTCTAGTTGATCTTACATCCATAAAACTTGAGTGTTGCAGTTGGCTACTGAAATAGGTTATGGTTTTATAGTAGATAAAGCATTTTTTTTTTTTGTCTTTTGCTTGACCAGGAGATCATATTCTCACCAAGGAATGTACAACTTCTAACAGTGTTTTTCCTTTCTAGCTTATCTTCAGCGTAGTTCACATCACATAATCCTACTAACATGTACTCAAACAATGGCATATAACACAAACCAAAATCCCTTCAGATATATAAAGATCCTTTTAATAGCAGTTAGATGAAATTATATAGGGCCAGACTAAAATCTTTAACACACACACTAAATAAAATGTCAAATCAAGAGGAAATTAAGTAGAGGAGAAAACTAATAATCCCTCCATATACCTTTTGATTTGTTTTTTTATCCTATTCATCCTTATCAAGAGAACATGTAGGATGCATAGTTGTAAGCATGGATTTGCATTAATCCATTTTAAATTTCTTAATAAGTTCTCTTTTATATTTTTTCTGATGAATGAATACTCCTTCTGAGCTTTGATGAATTTGGATTCGAAGAAAAAAATTAAGATCTAACATCATCCTTGTCTCAAATTCATACTACATTACCTTAGAAAAATTTTCATAGAGCTTAGCATTAGTGGAACAAAAAATCATATCATTAACATAAACTTGGATAATGAGAATATCATAATTTAGATGATGTTTTAAATAGTGTCAACCTAGCCTATTTCAAATTCATTAATAAAGAGAAAACTACTTAGTCTGTCATACCAAACTCATATAGCCTATTTAATACCATACTGAGATATTTTCAATTTATAAACAAGGTCTAGAAATTCACTATCTTCAAAGGTATAAGGTTATTTAACATACAATTCTTCATTTATATAACCATTCAGGAATGCACTTTTCACATCCATTTGATATAAAATCATTTTATTAATAACTGCAAATGAAAGTGAAATTTTGATTGCCTCTAACCTTTCCACAAGGGAAAAAGTTTCAATGTAATCAATATCTTCCTACTGACTATAGCCTTGAGCTACAAGTCTATCTTTATTTCTCACATCACCTTTCTCATTCAACTTGTTTCCTGAAACTCAGTTAGTTCTAGTGAACTTCTTCTCTTTTGGATTAGATATAAGATCACATGCATCATTCCTCTTGAATTAGTTTAGTTCTCCTTGCATGGCCACAAGCCATCCAGCATCTTATAGAGCTTCGTCTATTGTTGCAGGTTCAATTTAAGATAAATGTCCAAACATTGATGTTCCATTAAAAGTAAACCTAATCTTTAAAGAATGATTTATATTTCCATTAATTATAGTGTTTAAATATGACGATTTGTATTTCCATCCAACTTTTGGTTCTTGATGACTTTGAGTGGTACATGGTCCATCATTACTTATCTTTTTACTATGAAGTTCAACTTCTGGCTCTTTAGAGGGAGACATTCTAATTCATCTGATATTTATGATTCCTCTAATATACACAAGAAAGGGGGTTTAAATTGTGTTTTGTTTCAAAAATTTAATTAAAATTGAATTTAAATACTAGTGATGTTTGAAAACAAGAATAAGTAAAAACAATAAGTAAAGAGATAAGATGAGAAACACAAGTCAAATTATCATGGTTCACCACCAACAAGGTACCTACATCCTGTCTATTTACACATAAAGATTTAATCGACAAACACCAAGAATATCATAACTTAACAAATCACGTTCTAGTCAACCTGACTATGTTAAAGTCTTCTCAACTTTCTAGCTTAGTGCAATCAAGATTGAGTGTGGCAACTACTACTGCGTCAAGTTACAAAAGTGTTTAAGATGGTTGTTTTTCTAACTCTCACACAAATATTTTTACAGGAATCATTCTCACAATGTTTTAGATTTTGTAGTGCTTAGAGCTAATACAAGAGTTTTAAGGAGTTTGTATACGTAACGACAATAAGTTTCTCTCTTATTATTTCTTATTCTCTTGTTTTTTTTGTGAGGATCACAAATCCTTTAATAGAGAAGCATTTAGTCTATTGGTGTTACAAACCATTGTGCGATTGCACGAAATCAACATGTGAAATAATAACTCGTATCAAAACGTCAAATTGTATTCAGCGTATTTTGAGTACTATATATTGGGAGTTTTCTTTCTTTTCTAGGGATGAAATTATGAATTTAGATTGATATAAGAAATAAACACTTTTTATTTTAATTTCATGGAAGGTTAATTTTAAAAGATTAGTTCACAAGTTCAGAATTTCATCAAGACCTTGAGATTTAGGTTACACGTCAATTTCGCATTATGATTCTATCTCTGTTTATTTGATTATATTGACATTTTGATTGCTTAAATTGAATTTCAATATGATCGATTAAATTCAATTGACATAATTTGGTTTTGGTTTCTAATTTAATTGAATTATAATTTTGCGATGCTTGATCGTTAATTGCAATATTTTGATGATTGCGATGCTTAATCCAGTCAAAGAAACCGAATTCACATAGGATTGATTACGTTTGTTTGATAAATTCTATAGTCAAATAAGAATAGAATCACGAAATATAAATTAAACTCATTGATAGAATCTGTGATAGGCCTAAAACTCAAATTAGTGGATTAATCATTTTGTTCATCTGTTAAAACAAAAATAAAAAAAATAAGAAAAATAAAAAAAATAAAAAATAAAAAAACTCTTTCTAATTTCAACTTTCAATTTGGTTAATATTATTATATCATAAGTTCTTGTGAAACGACTCGAGTTATTACCTCTATTTACATTTTATCAGTTGTATTTGACTCGTGTGCGACAACGCATCACCCTCCAAGACAATATTCCCGAACAAAGGTTTCTATCCGTTAGCGTTTCTAACCGTTGTGTGATTGCATTAAATCAACATATGAAATAATAACTCATATCAAAACTTCATAGATACAATCAACATTAAAAGTTTGTCCAAGTATGTTTTCAAAATGTATTTAGCGTATCTTAATAGAAATGGTTTGATCACCAAGGATGTCACTATCATAGGTTGTCATGTGCTTCTTCAGTCAAATGATAAGTATACTAAGATGAGCATATGATATTCAGATGGTTCACTTTATAAGACGGTCAATTTATATACCAAGGTTATCAAGCGCAGATAAAGGTGCAATCACGAGAAGCGAGGGTTGAATTGTGTTTAAATAAGTTGATAACTTTTTAATTATTTGATTAAATTGGTTCAAACTTGATGATTTACATGTAGTATAAACAATAACAAAACTAAGGAGTGTAAAAATAAAGTTAAACAAGTAATGTTTCCTAGTTCACCACTGACTTTGCTACGTCCAATCTCTATACTCAAAACGATTTAATCCACCAATTCAATAACTTAAATTACAAAGCACCTAAAACTCAAAACCAGTCTTCCTGAAAACGGCCTGACAACCACAGACTTTTGAGAAACACACACACCTTGACTTCACTAACCAAGTCTTCTCCATACAATCTGACAACCCCAGATTGTTGAAGATACACTAACACCACTATTAAGTTTGAATATAATGGTTTGGAACTTGAGTAATTTCTTCTAACAAGCTAATTAAACAATGACTATCACACTCTGAGAAAAACAATTACAAAAAATTTATCATATGAACAAATGTTTCTCTCTTTGTAACTCAAAGATGAATTTGGAATATTGAGCTTGAGTTCTTCTACTGTTTTCGTATTTTTTGATGATCTTCTTCTTTAGCGTTGAGTATCTTTTTATAGATAAAACAAGGGCTTCAATTTAGTCATTGTTTAATTTTGAATTATATTTTTATTCCTAGCTTGGTCAATAATGATCTTATTCAAAAAAAAAATTGAACAAGATATTTTTTTATAATATTTCCTTTAATCAATTATTTATTTCTGAATCCAATTTGAGCAGTTCTTCTAGATTGATTATGTTAGTATTTGTTCAGATAGAGTTTGTAAACTTTTCAGATTGATTATATTCGTATTTTGTTCATATTGAGTTTTTAAATTCTTCAAATTGATATTGTTTATTTTTCTTCAGATTGAGATCATAAATTCATCGGATTAATTACGTTCCTATTTTGTTCATATTTAGTTTGAAAATTATCAAATTGATATTGTTCATATTTTGTTCACATTTAGTTTGTAAATTTTTCAAATGAAACTTCCTTCCTATTGTTTGATTTGACTTGGGCGAGAACATAGTGTTGGATCGGTTCTTGAATTTTTACAAGTTGAAATATGACAAAGTCCAATTCAATATTTTTGCCTTTGTCAAAATATGAATCATATCTTTGCAAATAATAAATGTATCTTCTTGTGAATGTTTCTTCTTGTAAACAATTTTTGATTGTATCTTTTTGTAAATAATTTATATCTTCTTGTAAATAATTCATATCTTCTTGTGGAAAATCTTTATCAAATCTTCTTATAAGTAATTCATATCTTCTTGTGATAAATATTGATCAAATGTTCTTATAAATAGTTTGTATCTTCTTGTGATAAATCTTGATTAAATATTCTTGTAAATAATTCATATCTTCTTGTGAAAAATCTTGACCAAATCATCTTGTGAATAATTATCATCTTATTATTGATAAGATGTTGATCATATCTTCTTAAGTTGTTGACCATATCTTGTTTTCAACTAGGTCAAAGATTTCCTTCAATTATAAATCTGTAACAAATCTTATTTTAAATTGTCTTCAAAAACACGAATCTTCTTTTATACTTTGTGAAGTCAAATATATTATTCTCATAAAATACTTTTTTTAACATCAAAACTCTAAGTATAAAACCAACTTGGTTCCAACACTACCCAGGTACCATGACTGGTGTTTTAAATGTGTTGCTAAGGATATCTACAAGATAGATTATTTGGTTCTTAGGTACCCATTTATATTGGGTCTTGATTTGTTAGTTCTAAAAGATATCTTTTATCATGACCTTTATTTTAAGCAATATGAACAAGCTGTTTCATGACCTCTGTTTCCTCAGAACCAATACTTCTTCTATTGTTTCTACTAACACTATAGATTATTGAAGCTTGTTTTCTTCTATCTATGTCATTTACAAGAAACTCTTGAAAGGCTTTTTCATACTTAACAAAATTACGAACATTTTCGGCTAAAGTTTTTGAAACATCACCTTTCAGATTCTAGTTTTCCCATTTTATATTTTCAAAATCTTTTCCAAGGAAATCTTACTTATTTGTTAAAATGAAATGAGCTTTTATGAGATTTCTTAGTTTTATAGAAACATTGTGATATTTGTTTACAAAGTTAATTAAAATAATTATGAGTACATTACAAGATAGATCAGAAAATACCTTAATTTTGTGATCAACAGATTTATTGACGGCATCGAAGATAGAGTGAACGTCTTCCATCAAAGTCATATTTGTTTGTTCTTCATCAAATAATTCATTAGAGTCGTCTTAGTTAGCCATCGAACTTTTCTTCTTTCCACTGAAGTCCTTCCTTTGAAATGTTTTTTGTTGTTTCCTTATTTTTTTCACTTGTCGAATTCTTTGAAAGTAATTGCATTCATCATTAAAGTTATAGCTTTAAGATGCATCGTGTATTGTTTTTTTTATCAACATTGATTTCTTTTCTAGGTATTTCAACGTCATGTTTTTTCATCATCAAAATTAGTCATAATAGTAATAAAAATATGATCGCTACTCAAACACAGTTAAGTGCTTAGCCTTGAAACTGAGCTCTAATGCCATTTGAAGACTAAAAAAACACAAGAAAATGGGCTTGAATTGTGTTTTTCATATTTTAAAAGACTTTTGATAAGCCAAATGATAACATAAAAATGTGACAAAGCATATAAAAGTAAAGTGGTAAAGAGAGGAAACACAAGCCAAAGAGGATAACATTGAGTTGATTGATCCTACAGCCTTCAAGAAAATTGTAGGATCCCTGAGGTACTTGTGCAACACTAGGCCAGATATCTCATATAGTGTTGGGTTGATTAGTAGGTACATAGATAAGCCTAGGACACCACACTACATGGCAGCAAAAAGGATCTTGAGATATATAAAGGAGACCATTGAGTTTGGCCTGTTGTACCCCACAAATCTGAATAAAGATGAAGTTGAACTTGTTGGATTCACTTATGTTGATTGGTGTGGAGATATGGATGACAAAAAGAGTACCACGAGCTATGTAATTTTCCACATGTGAAGCTGAATATGTGGCTGCATCCATGGGAGCATGTCAAGCTATGTGGCTGGAAAAGTTAATGGAAGAACTAGGACTGAGAAGCAATGATGTTGTAAAGGTGAAGATAGATAATAAATCAGCTATAGACCTAGCAAGACATCCAAGTGTTCATGGAATGAGCAAGCACATAGAAACAAGATTATATTTCCTAAGGGATCAAGTAATGAAGGGCAATATAAAGCTAGAACACTGAAATACAAATGATCAAAAGGCTGACATCTTAACCAAAAGCTTGAGGAGAGTGAAGTTCCAAAAGATGAAGAACAAACTTGGATTAACAATAAATTGAGTCACTTTGAATCAGGGAGCATGTTAATGTAATTCAAATTCATTTGCAATATGGTTAGAAGTTGTAATATGGTTAGAAGTTAGAATATGGTTAGGAAATTGTTAAGTTTTTTGCAATTGATTCAGTAAAAAAATTGCTTCTATAAAAGCCTTCAAAACCAAGAACATTCTGTAATGCTTGATTGATCATTCTCCAAACTGCCAAGACTGTTAATCAATCTTTGATTTTCTGAACTTTCTGTTTTCTTCTATTTTTTTCTCAATTTCAATTCATCTCAAATATACAACCTATTTAAACACTTATCTCAACACTGCCATGAATTTGAACCAAGAGAGAACCAACCTCCAAAAACAAAGGTAAGTCTATCTTTGTTTCTAAGAGTTGTGTTTTGTATCCACACACACACACACATATATATATATATATATATATATATATATATATATATATATATTCGTAGTCATTAGGAAACCTGATATCCACACACATATATATATATATATATATATTCGTAGTCATTAGGAAACCTGATAGATCTGTCACTAAGTACCCTATGTCTAATTTTACATCATACTCGAACTTATCTTATTCCTTTTTTGCATTCACCTCACAATTGTCCAGAGTAGATATTCCAAATGATGTGCAGGATACTCTATAATTTTATAAGTGGAGGAGAGTTGTTCTTGAAAAGATGAGAGCTCTTGAGAAGAACAAAACTTAGAGTGTTATGCCATTACCGGATGTGTTACGTCCGTGTTTTGAAAAGGAAAAAAAATATAATAATAATAATAAAACCAAACTTCCTTTTTTTTTTTCCACCTCATGTCTTCCTTCCTTTTCTCTCTCCCTCTTTCTCCAAGAAAATTTCCCCTTCCCCCATTTTTGTTTCTTTTTTTCTCCTTCCCTTCTCCTTGATTCTTTTCTCTCTTTACTACCCAAACCATCAACCATTAACAAATGAATTTAACATCCTTACAACCATTGAAAAATGCTATTGGTTAGGATTTTGAGTTAGGGTTTGTGCTCTAGAGAAAAGGGTACCCATCTCATGAGAGTTGTTGATTGAAACTCTTTGAGGTAAGTATACAACTCTAATCCTAGTATGAATTCATAGAAAAATGTAGTTTTGCTTAAAAATCTTATTTTATGCTCAGAGTAGATTTAAATGATTTTTAGGGTTTCCTAGAGTTAGTTAAACTTTAGAATAATTTTCTAAAGTCTTGGAAATATTTTTGATACTCAGATTTGTCAGCTGAGATCCTGCCGGCTACTCTGAGAGTTGTTGGAGAGCAAACTTAGACGATTCTCCATAGCTATGAGTTGACGACAATCATCGTCATATATTTTTATAATGCTATTATTATTATTTTATTGTTTTATATATTAAAATATTTATTGAAAAAAATTTGGGGAACACAAGCTTTGAATTTTATCTCGATTTCGTCAATTATTAAATTTAACGGTCGTTGTTATATAATATGTTATTAATTTGATTTACGTATGAGTTAAAGTATTTAAATCTTGAATTGTTATGCGATTGAGTATTTTTTTTTTTTATGAATTATGATGAAATGATTTTAAATACGTGTTTTGGAAAATCGGTGTTATAATTATTAATGTGTTAGGTGCACCTAGTTATCACGTGTTGATTAGGGAGAGTTAACCGTTAGATGGAGCCGCCCCTACGAGAGAGGTCATCCGTAGAAGGAGAGGGCTATCAACGAGATGTAAGCTCCCTAATTGATATGTGATGATGCGTTGCGGGATTGAGAGGAGAGGGTCATCCGTTAGATGGAGCCGCCCCTAAGGGCAAGGCCACCCTTAGGAGGAAAGGGCTATCAATGAGATAAAGCCGTCTCTTGGTTCTAAAAATTTGTATGGTTACTTGTTTGATTTTTATGATGATTTTAAGGTTGTTCATTTTAATTTCGTTTCATTATTAACTGGATTTTTAATATTGGTGTCAAGCGATTAAACAGTTATTCGTGCCTTTTGTGTTTCCCTTCTAATTGATGGTGGTTGTTGTCTCCTCACTAAGTCTTTGTGACTTACCCCTTTATGTTGCTTATTTTTACAGATTCTCAAGCAGTTGAGTAGGAATCTATTATTTGATTCAAGTCTCAACATACTTCTTTTTGGTAGGCCTCTTTGATCGAGGACTATTTTTTTGTAACATTTGTTGAGTCTATGTAAATTGCAGCTATTTTGGAGTCTAGAAAGTCTATTTAGTTTTTTGGGAAGTGTATTAAGTAATTTGATTATGTTATTTGAATTATGATTGGAGTGAAAGTTGAACAGGGATTTTACAAAATTTGGGAATGTTGAAGTTACAGAGGATACTCTGTCGAAATTTCGAGAAAAATCATATATATATATATATATATATATATATATATTTAAATGGTTAAAGAGCGATTTAGTTGTTTAATTGTTAAGTTAGTTGATAGGCTTGCTAGGCTAGGAGTATAGCTTGTGCGCCGGTCACGGCATTAAATTTTTGGGTCGTGACAGCATGCGAGGAAGAATGTGAGATGTAAGTGGGTGTTTACTCATATGGCTGAATTGAACGGTATAAGGCTCACTTGGTTGTTAAGGTTTTCACTCAAACCTACGATTTTGTTGCAAAGTTGAACACTGTTAGAATACTTTTATCTCTTCTAGCTAACCTCGATTGGCCACTACATCAGTTATGTGTTAGAAATACCTTTATAAATGGTGATTTAGAAGAAGTATACATGGATGGTTCTCCAAGATTTGAAGACCAATTCGGTCACATGTCTGATAGTTGAAGAAGTCACACTATGACTTAAAGCAATCTTTAAGAGCATGGTTTGAAAGGATTACTTAGTCTATGAAGAGACAAGGTTACATTCAAGAAAAAGCTTATCATACCTTATTCATGAAATTCTCATTTCATGAGAAAGTTGTTGTCCTCATTGTCTATGTTGTTGATATTGTCCTCACTGGAGATGATATAATTGAAATGGCATGAGTAAAAAGAACTAGTTGCAAACTTGGAAATCAAAGACTTAGAATCCTTGATATTCTTTCTTGGTATGGAGGTTCATCAATCAACTAACATAATTGTAATTTCACAACAAAAATACATTCTAGATCTATTAAAAGAAACATGAATGAATGGCTGTAGGTTAACTGACATGCAAAACTGTGGGGGGTGGTTACTTGTCTATATTAGACCTGACGTCGCATTCACAATTAGTGTTGTGAATCAATTTATGCATTCTCTCTATGAGGAACATCTTGAGGCAGTTTATAGAATATTGAAATATTTGAAGACAAATTCAGGAAAAGGTTTATAAGAATACTAGTGAAAGAAATGTGTTTATATTCACTGATGCAGACCGGGTAGGCTCACTCACAGATAGAATATCAACAAATGGATATTGTACCTATGTTTGGAGAAATCTTGTGACATGGAGAAGTAGAAAACAATGAGTTGTGGCAAGAAGAAGTGCAAAAGCCAAGTTCAGGGCAATAACTCAAGGAATTTGTGAAGGATTGTGAATTCATAGTCTTCAAGGAACTTAGAATGAACATTGAGCTTCCACTGAAATTATATTCTAAAAGTAAAGTCTCCACTAGATAGCTAACAACCTAGTTAAACATGATAGAATCATACAAATTGAGATTGATTGTCACTTCATAAAGGAGAAATTGGATGCAAGACCTATTTTTGAACATTTGATAAGCAAGTTAGACATAATAGATATATATTCACTAACTCATGGGGGTGTTGGAGAATCCAATTAACATTCTATTTTAATGGTGCAGATGTTAAATTTTATTATATAATATAGTTTGTTTATTATTTTGTAAAATCTCTCTTTAATTGAAGAGAACTTCTTGTATTTTCTATATTTAAAGGAGAAATTAGATGCAAGAATCATGTCTACATTTTGTGACTTCTAGCCAAGAGTTTGGCAAAACCAGTTGTGGAACATTAGATAAGTAAATTGGACATGATAGATATCAACGCACCAACTTGACAGGGTATTAGAGAATCCGTTATTATTTTCTATTTCTATTTTAATAGTGCATGTTTTATGTTTTATTATATGATATGTTTTGTTTTTTATTTTTTTTGCTAAAATCTCTCCTTAATTCAAGGAAGAGAACTTCTTGTATTCACCCTATTTAAACTAGTTGAGACTGAAGAATAAAACATAATAACATTCTACCACTTTTTTCTATGGATAGTTTCCTTTGTTTTCTCCTATTCTACAAAAAAAAAAGAATAAATAAAAAACAAGGAACAACTACTTTTAAGCTGTCTAATGTGTAATCCATTACAATTTTTACACAAATCAAACGGACCCTAATCTGTATACCCGGTCATACAAGAGAAGAAAGGCTTTTCTGGCTTCAGACTCATGTTCTTGGAAACCATATCACCACTTTGGACTTAAATGTCCTATGATGCTTGTCTGCTTGTTTACAGCAGCATGCTATTACATTTTGCAGCACTACAGTATGAGAATGATTCCTTTTGTCATTAGTTCTGATGCAGCACAAGAGACATTAGGGAGGAAAGTGGTCATCTGTTGGAGGCAAACTAGATTGTGTTGATCGCATCCCTCTAAGTAAACTCTTTGCTGTCTCCCTCTCCTGAAATGAAAGAATGATTTTGATCATTAAATGATTTGGTTAACAAAAATATTTCAAATTGAAATTGTAGTTAAATATTTTAGACTCACTGGGCCAGTATAATCAAGAAGACGAGTGCAATAAACCTCTGCTTCTTCGAATCTTTTCTGCGTTTTGTAATACTTGGCAAGATAGAGCAAGGCCTCAACCATGTTAGGTCCTTCCCTCTCTTCAGACTCCATCCTCTCCAAATCCTTTCTGTAGTAAAATGCTGCCTCTTCAGGGCGTCCGAGCTCTGAATGCAGCTTTGCTAGTTGGTGCAGAGCAATTGCTTCCCTGTCATTACAATTTGAAGCCCTTCTGTAACACTTTATTGCCTCGTCGAGCATGCGAAGCTGGTCAGTTTCATAGCATTGAGCCATAGCAATCCATAACCGAGAATCGTTTGGCTGTAAGAAAACAGATTTTTTGAAGTAATGAAGTGCATAGAAAGGCATACCCATCATCTCATAAGCTTGTCCTAGTCCGTACCAAGCACGATAATCACATGGGTCTATATCAACAGCCCGACGATAGGCATCCACAGCAGCAGGAGTGTTTTTCATCTCTACAAACTCATGACCCATAAGTGTCCAAGCAGATAGATAATTTTTGTTCAGTTTAAGGGCTCTCCTAAAATATACAACTGACTTTTCATGCTGCCCCTTTAAACTGTAATAATTCCCAATAATACAACAAGATTCAGGTCTGTATTTATCAGTCATAAATACTCTATGGGCAAGGTAACTCAAAGCAGAAAAGCATTCCTTAGCATATAGCACATTGGAGTACATATCCATGTCTTCCACTCTGTACGGATCAGTCCTCAACAGTTCTTCAAATATAGCTTCAACTTGGTCAAATTCTCTCAAACTGTACTGGGCTTTAGCAATTTGAGCTTGGATGTAATTACTAAAACCAAAAGTTCCAAGTAGGTATTCATATTTTGTCAGAGACTCATTATGCATCCTTAATTCTTGGTAAGTACTGGCAAGAAAAAAGTCCTTCATCCAATGACTACTGAGATTAAGACTATTCAAGATATCAACTGTAGTGCATAAGGATTGAAGTTCAGTCCAGGCATTCCAGTTCCAAGGGTAGCTATTTACAGATTCCACAAGAACTGTACGTGCCAAGTTTTCATTGCCTTTCTGTTTAAGAACAAGACCATACAAGTACAAACAAAAGGGATCAACTATGCCGTTCTTGCGAAGTGTAGACAACTCCCTCTCTATAGAAACCAATTCCTGATTCATAGCATCACTCTTACCCAGAGGTCCATCAAGTTCAATCATCTCTTCCTCTTTTCGCTTTTCTCCGGCCTGAAGAAAGTACAAAGCATGGACACGGAAGTTATAGACATGTGAAATTCCAGAAACTAAAAATTATTCCGTTCTTTCAAACTGATATTATGTACATTAATTTAGAAGAACAATGCACTGTGTCAGATCACCATATTAGCATGTGACAGAGCTCAATGCATCTTTAATGAGGTTTTACTCAAAGTAAAAGTAACAAGTGAAATGACATGGAAGAATATGATACGACTACAACTAATAGTTTCTGTTAATATAGATGAACGGTAAAATATGTTAAAAAAATTATCCACATTATGACAATTGTATAGCCTGATAAGCCAAGGGATTGACAAAAGTAACCATAAGTGGCACAAAAAAATTGTCTTCGAAAAGGTTTTAGATAACAACTGACAATGTCTTAAAGAAAGACCTGAAGTCAGTTTGGGAAACAGAAAGCGCAGTACATGAATAATAGCCAAGTAACAACAAGAAAATTGCAATTTTTCTGCTGCTAACAGCAAGTGTTCAAAAAACAACTAAAAAGATGACAATAACACAAGGTAACCATGAAGAGATATCATGTGGTCAGCTGGTGTGCTTTGCTCATTTTAACTCTGCCCAACTCAAGTCAAATAAAAGAGTAAAAGACAGAGAACATAGACTGCCCTCTATATCATGGCCTAATTTTGCTATCTGTAAAGTAAACTTTGCAACACCATCCCTTAAACAATTAATGGTGTTTAGCTCCAATCACAAAGGTAAATTTACCTTAAATTCCCTAAAAGAGAATCCAATCAAATCAGTCTATTTAGCAGGTAAGCACAAATGTCATTCAATCCAAAATAGACTTTCCTACGGAAATTGAATGAAACACATGTATAATAAGCCATGATTCTAACCACCTGCCATCCTGTCCTTACTAAAGTTGTATTAATTAAATTTCAAATGTCTAAAATGACCCATCAGCCACACATACCCACACAGATAACCAAAAATCCAAGTTCTCCGGGGCTCTCCATAATATTACTACATCCAACTCCAGTTTGAATCAAAAACAAGAAGTCCCCAATACATTTCGATTTTGAACATATAATATCCCACTGATTCATGTGAAAACCTTTAGTAAAAAAAATATGAAAACCTAAGGCCCAATCAGTTTATACATAAATAAAATGACTTTAATGCAATCTTTTAGAGTGTTTTACAGACTTTATTATTATATTCAAAAGAAAAGAAGTCCCTAAACCAAAGGATCAATTTGTTTAATCCTAAAAAAATGTCCTTAAGTTTTGAAGGAAAAACTTATATAATTGTTTAGGTGAACTAGTGGAGATTCACTTAATACAAGAGAAGTATTGTCATACTCATTCTATTTAATAACTTTTTGACATAAAATTTTATCAATTCAGCCAAGAGAATCTTGTGATATTACTGCAGCAATAATGAAAATCAAATTTTAAATACACTAGATAGGGACTACCGTGTTGTGTGGACAAATAAGTGATATATTTTTTTTTATTTGTTAGAAAATATATTGAGAAGCAAATTTCTTCAATCATTTAATATAGCCATGTTAGATGTGATTTCTTCATGTTATATGGTGTTTGCTTGTTCGAATAAGTTTTGTAGGTCTTTATATAATGAGATAACGTTTATAGTATAACTTGTCATTGAACTTTTTCCTTAGATTAAAAGTTATATTTTTGAATGAAAACATTACAAATTACAGAAATCCGTTACAACTCTAGAGACTAAAATTTAACGGTTTAAGCCAGTTCTAACTTCTAACTGCTTTTTTAAGAACATTTTGAAGGATTCAAATACATGACTAGTTCTCGGTTCAACCAATCAAACCTTCCAGTCTGATATTTAAAAGAATGGCCTATACACACAAAACAGTTATCAGTTGATATCTATGAATTTCTAAACCCCAATAATTTTTAACATCAAAATTTAGAATGAGTTTATAATGTAATATATTAATTACAAATGTAAGAGTTACAAAGTATATACAGAAACAGTAATGAGGTGAAAATCTCAGAGACACTCACCAATAGTGTGGGAATTATAAACTTAGTTGCCAAAGATTTAGTGATTTGAAAAATTAAGAAGACGAAGGTACAATTTACACTTTAGCTTTTATGTATGATAAGAGATTGGACCCTTTCTTTACCCAGTTCGAATTTATGATCAGTTCCCATTTTAATTAATCAAATTGAAACCGACCAAGCGTGTGCAAAACATGGCTTTAAGCACACGCCGCACACCATAATTATTGCTTGATATTTATGAGTTACTTAAACATTATTGTTTTTAACTTCTTTATAATTTATAACTATTGCATTGAGTCTTGACCCGGGGATGCATGGGACACGTGTTGTAGTTCTGAACGTCAGTAACTTATACATATTTTTTATATGAAATTTCTATCCACAGATCTTAAATGGATTCTAACTATGTAAGGATATCAATTAATGTACATACAAGACTGCCATAAATACAGTTGACAGCTATAATCCAGTTGACGGCCAAGAATACCACTCAAAGTGAAAGAATATGTAGAATGAGTTTTTAAAATGTAAGAGTAATAAAGGTAGTTAAAGAAACACTACTGAGGTAAATGCTCCAAAGAAACCCTGCTATAATGCTACAGATGCTAAAATGTTTGAAATTGAAAAATCTGTAAACTGTCGTGTTTATGAATATTAGACATAGTAAATAAGAAATGTGATAGTCAAAATTTACTTATTTTATGATATTCGACATGTACTTATATATCTTAATAATAGAGCATTGCTATTCTTTACCGAAAAAAACAGCATCCGAAATGCAAGAACGTAAACATGGCATTTTTTTTTCCTTTTTTCAACAATACACAACAGTGTTTGGACAGAATACCCGCCTCGTGTTATTTTAACGAAATTGCATTCTTAACTATCAGCATTTATGTATTTTAAAAAGCATATGCTGAATGAAACATGAAATAGATTGCTTATGAAACTAGCACCAAAGAAACAATTTTTATGGAAAATGAAAACATATAAACAACATAAATAGACAAAAAAGCAGGAGGGAGGAAAAAAAAACAAAACTAACCATATAGAGAGCATAAGATCGCAAGAAAACCGATTTGCGTCCAATTTGATCACGAAGAACATGAGCAGCTCTTTTATACTCGCGGCAATCGAAGTAAGACTTAGCCAAAAGGTAAAAATCAGCGTCAACAAGTTCATCCTCTTCCATAACCGGAGTAGCTACATACGAAACACCGGTAGTGGGCGTGGCTGTAATCTCATGAGTACGGTACTTCCGGCGAATACTTGAGCTTCCACGCTGGAATCTTGTATTGGAAGGAGTGAACTTCGCTGGATCTTGTTCGATTCCTACCAATTGTTCCGCTGCCCTGCATTGGGGCGAAATGAAATCACGCATGGTTGAAGAGATTATGTTAGTATGTGGAAAAAATGGGAGAGATTAGGGTTTGTGAAGTTAGAGTACTGACCATTTGGAAGCGGAATAGAGACATCGATCAGTAAGTTGTCGAATTGCGATGCGAAGTTCGGTTCTGCAACTTTCTTTCGAACTCATTGATTACTACGCTGCTCCTCGCTCGCCACTTACTCCCCCGCTCTTCTACGTTTTTTTCAAATTTCTCTCTTCAGAATGCTTTCACCCACCGTATACTCTCTAAAACGGTGTCTTTGCTTTTTGAATTTTGAATTATTATATATCATCATGTTTCACCTCATTCGAAAAAAGAAAACATTTAACGCGTGAAGAATAAAAATAATCAAGTATCCTGTAAAATAATTTTATATTATTATTTAATAATGAATAATTAATTGTAAGGACATCATATAGTTAAATAATTATTGATTTAAAAATTTAACTGTTTTTTGTTGTTCTTTAACTTAAATTTAAATAATACTTTAATTATTTATTTATTTTTTATTTAGTTTTTTATTTAATTTTAAATAACAGTTTTATTATTTATATTTTAAAATACCTACAATATTATCAAATTTTTTTACATAAATTTATAAAATTCATTAAAATATTCGAACAAAATTCATAAAATTTAATATTAAATTTAAGAAAATTCATATATTCATCAAATGCATAGTTCAAATATTCAAATAAACTCATAGTTTAATCTCCAACAATATCAAATTCATCAAATAAAGAATGAAAATATAAATTTATTTGATGATTTTAGTTATGAATTTGATAAAATTTGCATTATATTGAAGATGATAATTAATTTATGGGTTTTGTTTGAAATTTTGATGAATTTTTGTAAAAAGATGATAATATTATTGATATTTTAAGATAATAAACGATTAAAATGTTACTGAAAATTAAATAAAAAA
>JBBPBR010000007.1:36179158-36203556 GCA_037974775.1 Cicer pinnatifidum | reverse complement strand
AAAATTACACATATAATTGTTGTTCTAATAATGTGAAACTGTTATGCTAACATTGCATGAAAACTAAAGGCCTGTTCGGGGTGATTTTCGATTTTTATTTTGAAATTTTCAAAAACTAAAATCAATTGAGTTTTCAATTTTTAGTTTTAAATTTTAATTATTAGTTGAGTTTCAATTTTTATTTTATTTGAATTGAACCTCTTTCTTATCTTATTTTATTATAAATTTATCAAATATAAAAAATACTGACACGTAAAAATAATTATAGAAAATAAATATTATATTAAATTTTACTTTATTATAAAATAATTCAAATATTATAAAACTATAATTTATTTAATATCTGCTCAGAGTTATTTTTAGTTTTATATTATGAAATTTTCAAAAATGAAAATAAATTTAATTTTTTAGTTTTTAATTTTTAATTTTAAATTTCGATTCTTAGTTGAGGTTTGGTTTTTATTTTATGTGAATTTAAACACTCTTTACTCGAACTGGTGGTATTAGCGGTGGCCAAAGGTGATGACACCGACAATAGGAAGTGGCTGTGTGGCAGTTATTAGAGGTAGGTGGCTGATGATATTGGTGGTGGACGGAGGTAGTTTTGGTGGTGGTTGGATATAGATGATCGGTGATTGAAGGTTGTGGTCGATGGTTGTTGGATTGTTGTTTATGTCTATCGATAGTGACATGTTAATTTTAAAATAAAAATTATAATTTTTTTTCTAATTTTAAAGAAAAACTGTTTTAAAAATAAGTAAAAAAATCAACTCAGATCCATTTTATCCTTACCCAAACAATTTTTGGTTTTGAAATTAAAAACTCACGACAACCCCATTCGACCCTAAACTATTTTATTTTTTAATGAATAAAGTTTAGAATGAGGAGGCGATGCATCAGTCCAATATGGGGATGATCTTCAAGTTCATTGAGTGCTTTCAATGGAATTTATATTTCTTCTATCCAATATCACTAGCTTGCAATATGTAGATCTAATGTTTCACTTTTATAAATCATATGACTTTTTTAATTAATCATTTGTTATTTAAATAACTCTTAAACATAATCATCTATGTATGGTTGTATGGTCAAAATTTAATCATTCTACTCTCTCATCGTAAAACTCTTCTTTTATATATATATATATATATATATATATATATATATATATATATATATATATATATATATATATATATATATATATATATATATATATATATATATAAAATAAGTGTTCAATAAAAGTTTGTATTAAAGGTGTGTTTGGTTAGAAATAGGTAGGGGGAAGGGGAATGAATACTTTAGATAAAATGTGTTTGATTTAGAGAGGAGAGGGCTAAAGATAGCTAAAAACTATTTAAAAGTTTTCTCATCCACCTTACCCAAACACAACTATTTTATCATTAAAAATTTTCTCATTAAAAACTATTTTATCTTCTTTTGAATCAAACATATATATTTACTTTCTCTCCTCTCCATTAAATTTTTTTTCTATTGAACCAAATCGATAGAGCCGTCAAAAAAGCTCCCAACTACAATGTTTCCTTAATTTTTTGTTCTATTATTAGGTCTCCTATCAAAATAATTTTTTTAAAATTTCGACCTATTATTTTCATGGGGCTTAAGGGTGGGGGCTCTGGGGGCCTATAGGCCCACAATATTTTGTTAATTTTCATATTTTTTCTTGAAAAAACAATTATTCAAAAAAAAAAGAAATTTTTTTATCGAAAAAAAATTGAAACTTCTTATCGAAAAAAAATCGAACATTTTTTATCGTAAAAAAAATCGGAAACTTTTTATCGAAAAAAAATCAGAAATTTTTTATCAAAAAAAATCGGAAATTTTTATCGAAAAAAAAAATTGAATATTTTTTATCGAAAATTAATCTAAAAAGTTTATAGGAAAAAAAAATCAAAAATTTTTTATCAGTGAAAAAATTGAAAAACTTTATTTCTCAAAAAAGAAAATCAATTCTTTTTTTAAAAAATGGGCTTATATTCCCCCTAAGCCCACAAAATGTTAGGGGGCCTTGTTTTTAGGAGTTTTTTAAATTATTAATTTTTTTGACCCCTTCAAAATGTGAGTTGAGGCCAATAATTAGAGTACTTGTCAAATTGACAACTCTACAAATAGATCTTAAATTTTCATTTCATATGTGTGATTTAAATAATAAACAGTGCACTACTATGATTTTATCGGACCATTTAAAAATAAATTTTAAAAATAAGTTATAATATGTTTAATTTTAATAGTTACCGACATTTTTATTTTCCTTAAAAATCTAGAAAAGGGATAAATGAAACTGAAATTCATAAATCTAACAATAATTGAACTCATATTTACATAAGTTTGGTCAAATCACATATAACTATTGTAAGCACACATTTGTATCACATGACCGTGAAATCAAATGAGTACTAATTTAAATACTGAGAAATACATTTAAGTGAAAGATATCGTTGTTAGCTCTGTCACTTGTTTAGTTAAAAAAAAAAAAAAAAACCATAGTGCATTAATTTACTATCACTTGCATAGCCACATGCTAAAACACCCAAACCGATTCACTAAGCAAAAGTTCTCAACTTAACAAATCAACAACTACAAATATGTGGTCCTACACTCCACTATATTTAACCTCATTTTTTCGATTCGACTCAGAGTCAACTCTATATTGTTATGTTGTTAACGTTCAAATACAAGTGGATGCTTTGATTCAATCATTCAAAGATCTTTTGGGTGAGCAAAATATAAACACCATTTTATTTTCAATTTGTTTGTGTTTGCATATCTGATTTAGGAGTATCTTAACTTTAATTTGTTGTTGTTTTTGTACTCGTGTCGAATATAGTGTCAAAATCAAATTGGTTTGAAAAACTATAACCTTCACTTACTTTGATGATAACAAAATTATTTTGTGGGAACAATTTAAAACACTAATGTGTTTGTTTCAAGTGTGTAGTTCCCTAATCACATAAGTTTTAAACTACTTTATGCTACATCCTATGATGTTTGTGTTGTTAAACCCTAAATAGCATTATGCTCAACGATCCATGCCAATTACATGATGAATAACTAAAGGCGAAAGTGTACCTGTGGGAATTGTCATTGATGAAATCCTGGGATGATGATGATAGAGCCAATGGGTTGGGTGATCTTCCTAAGCAGAACACCCTGAAGACTTTGCTCTCTTGATGGGGATAGAGAGAACCAGAGAGTTTTATCTTTTAGGGTTTTGTGAAACTGAATAGTCTTATTGTGTTTGCCTTGGGGACCATTACCCCTATATATAACTATTATTAGTTATATCCCAAATTGCAGTATTTCCAATTCAGCCCCTCATTAAATTAGAAATTGCCTGGTATCTACACTATTAATTTTCATAACTATTATGCTCTTTAGCCATAAACTATTATATATTATTTGACCCCTAGTTTATTGGCTAATTATATAATGACCCTAACACATTTTATTAATTAATTACATATGTGACCTATAAATCTTACAATCTCCCACTGGTCACACATGTATCCTTAAGAGTGTGTTAGACTTTATGACGTCAAAAAATATCATTATAATTACCTTGAGTATAATCCAAATTGTCCCGTCTATTAATCATATCAGCACATGGAACCAAAGAGGCTTTCGTCATAATAAGCATAACTAAACCCATCAATGATCACCCGTACTGACACAACTAAATGACATAGACCCATTATGAAAAATGTAGCATGAAAATTACATGAAGTTGGTCAATGCATGTCAATTTTCAACTGGTCCTACTTTACCGAATGAGATCATACCATAACTTAAATGTACAAAGTAACCAAAAACTGAATACTTTAAACTTTATTTCTGATCAGAAAGTCCAAATACAATGTATTTGTGCTTTACAATTAAACATAGAACACAAATTGCATAATGGACGAAACTCCCACTAAAATCAAGATTCCTCAAATTGTAGCACACCCATGTGAGCAGTATGCTCATGAAAGACCTTGGGTGGTAGACCTTTAGTGAGCGGATCTGCAATCATGGAGTTTGTCCTTAAGTGTTCTATGGATATATGTCCACTTTGTACCTTCTCTTTAACAACTAGGAACTTAATGTCAATGTGCTTTGACTTGGTTGAGCTCCTATTATTGTTAGAATACATGACTGCTGATCTATTGTCACAATACAACTTGAATGGTCTTTCAATCCCTACAACTATTTGCAGCCCCGTGACAAAATTTCTTAGCCAAATTCCCTGGTCAGATGCCTCATGAATTGCTACGAATTCCGCTGCCATGGTTGATGAAGCAGTAAGACCTTGCTTGGCACTACGCCAAGAAACTGCTCCACCAGCTAACAGAAAGACATAGCCTGAAGTTGATCTTAAGCTGTCTTGGCATCCCGCAAAATCCGAGTCAAATTACCCAGTGATCTCTAACTGGTCTGACCTCCTACATGTGAGCATGTAGTTTCTTGTTCTCTTTAAATATCTCATGACCCTCTTGGCTACTTTCCAATGGTCAAGACCTGGATTGCTTAAATATCTGCCTAAAATCCCTACTATGAACGCTATGTCTGGACGCGTACATACTTGGGCATACATAAGACTCCCTACAGCTGAAGCATAAGGGATCTTTTGCATTTCTCGAATTTCCAAACTTCCCTTAGGACACTGTTTGAGACTAAACTTGTCTCCCTTAGCAACTGGGGTGTCCCCTGGTTTGCAATCCTGTAACCCAAACCTTTTGAGAACCTTATAGTTATAGCTCTTTTGTGACAATCCAAGAATACCTCGAGATCTATCTCGGTGTATCTGAATTCCTAATACAAAAGAGGCGTCACCAAGATCTTTCATCTCAAAATGCTTTGATAGAAATTTCTTAGTTTCGTGCAACATGCCTATATCGTTAGTGGCAAGCAGTATGTCATCAACATACAAGACCAGGAAAATATGTCTGCTCCAACTGAACTTATGATACACACAATCATCAACTGTATTCATCTCAAAACCAAATGAGAGAATTACTTGATGAAATTTATGGTACCATTGACGAGAAGCTTGTTTTAGCCCATAAATGGATTTTCTTAGTTTGCACACCATATTCTTTGGGTCTCCCAACACAAAGTTTTCTGGCTGCACCATATAGATCGTCTCATCAATGTCACCATTGAGAAAAGCTGTTTTTACATCCATTTGATGAAGCTCCAAATTAAAGTGAGCAACAAGAGCCATGATTATTCTTAAAGAGTCCTTCGATGAAACCGGAGAGAAAGTCTCTTTATAATCAATCCCTTCCTTTTGAGTATAACCCTTAGCTACAAGACGTGCCTTATATCTCTCCACATTACCATTGGAATCCTTCTTGGTTTTAAAAATCCATTTGCAACCAATGGGTTTCACTCCTTCAGGTAATGGGATAAGTTCCCAAACTGAATTGTCTTGCATAGACGTATACTCCTCATTCATTGCTTCGATCCACTTATCTGAATGGGAATCTTGCATGGCTTGACGAAAGTTGATCGGGTCGTCTTCCGTCATGCAAACATTTTCCTCTACCTCATTGATAAATACTACATAATCATCCAAAATAGCATTTTTCCTTTCTCTAGTGGATCTCCGCAATGGAGCTGGCTCTTGAGGCACTTGTTCTTGAGGATCTTGAATTTGATCTGGATTTTGTTCTTCCTGAACAACCAGATCATCTTGAGTTTGTTCAATAATGGGAAAGTCAACTGGTGCAAGAATCAGTTCTAGAATTGTTACCGATTCTTCCTCAAAGACAAAATCTTTAACCTTAATCTTCCCCCCAAACTCAATATCCTCGAAGAACGTCGTCGTTCCCGTCTCAAAAATTGTTCTCAAATTAGGATCATAAAATTTATAGCCCCTTGATTTTTCTGAGTACCCTATAAAATAGCTGCTAATTGTTCGGGGTTCAAATTTCTTTTCATTCGGCCTATAAGGCCTTGCCTCAGCTGGGCATCCCCAAACATGAAGGTGCTTCAGACTAGGCTTACGCCCAATCCAAAGCTCATAAGGTGTTTTAGCCGCTGCCTTAGTTGGTACTCTATTAAGAATGTATGCCGCTGTTTTTAATGCCTCTCCCCAGAGTGACTCTGGCAAGGTGGGATGACAAAATCATACTCCTTACCATATCCTTAAGAGTCCTGTTTCGTCTTTCGGCTACACCATTCATGCTGGGTGACCCCGACATAGTGTATTGTGGGACGATTCCACATTCCTCTAGGTATTTGGCAAATGGTCTCGGACGTTGTTCACCTGAACCGTCATATCTGCTGTAGTATTCACCATCACGATCAGATTTGACCTTTCTAATTATTTTATTAAGTTGATTCTCAACTTCTGCCTTAAAGGATTTGAACACGTCTATTGATTGGGACTTTTCGTGAATTAGGTAAAGGTAGGCATATCTAGAATAATCGTCTATGAATGATATAAAATACTGTTGACCATTCCAAGAAGGAGTTGGAAATGGCCCACAGATGCCTGTATGTATCAATTCTAAGACGTCTGTAGCTCTATATGCGCCGAATTTCTTATCTTTAGTCTGTTTTTCTTTAATGCATGCTACACAAACGTTAAAGTCTGTGAAGTCAATGGAATCTAAAATTCCATCTGACACAAGTCGTTCAACTCTGTTTCTAGAGATGTGACCTAGACGCCTGTGCCAAAACACTCCTGAATTGAAATTGTCAATTTTTCGCTTAGTACCACGTGATTCCACACTCAAAGTTTCATTATAGTTAGCCACAGTTTCCAACAAATAGAGATTATCATAACCAGAAAGTAAACTGGTTCCAACAACATTTGAATTTAAAGACAAAGTAAATTCTTTATTCCCGAATGAACAATAATATCCTGATTTGTCCAAATAAGAAATAGAGACCAAATTCCGTCTAAATGACGGTACAACAAAAGTGTCTTCTAAATCAAAATAATGACCGAAACTTAATAATAATCTAAATTTTCCTATGGCTTCAACTTCTACCTTCTTCCCATCTCCTACATAGATGCATCTTTCAGTATCACTAGGCTTTCGGAAGTTCAGGCAACCCTGCATTGAAACACTGATGTTAGTAGTTGCACCAGAGTCTAACCACCAAGTGTTTCCAGGTACTGAAGCTAAATTAACCTCAGAACAGACCAAAGACAAAATCATACCTTTCTTAACACGTCAAGCGTGATATTTGGCACAATCCTTCTTCACGTGTCCAGGACTTCTGCAGAAGAAGCAGTTGTTATCCTTAGTCTGCTTCTTTTGTTCTGGACCCTTAGCAGCAGCTTTGTTCTTGGGCTCCTCAATTCTTTTCCTTTTGCCCTTGTCTTTAGAGATGCTAGTAAAGTGAGCACTTTCAGTCCTATCTTGCTTCAGCCTGTCCTCTTCTTGCACACATAATGAAATGAGCTCATTAAGAGTCCATTTCTCATTTTGACAATTATAAGTCACCTTAAACTGACTGAATTGCGCAGGAAGAGACAACAATACTAAATGAATGAGTAAGTCATCTGACAACTCAAGCTTTAGTCCTTTAAGCTTAGAAGCAATGTTGGACATCATCATAATGTGCTCTCTTATATTTCCCTTGCCTTGATACTTCATGGAAATTAAATTCTGAAGCAAAGAACTTGTTTCAGCCTTATCACTTTTTTCAAAGCGTTTTTCCATCTCAGCAAGGAAATTTTTAGCTGTGACTACCTCATCCGAGACAGCACCTCTAAAGACCTCAGGAATGCCACGCTTTATGATCATAAGACTTATGCAATTTGAGCGATCCCATTTCTCATACTCTGATTTTTCCTCAGAAGAACTAGAGTCCTTAGGAGTAGGGGGTCGATCAATTCTTAATGCAAGGTCTAGATCCATGCAGCCAAGAACAATCAGAATGTTCTCTTCCCATTCCTTAAAATTTGTTCCATTAAGGACAGGAATAGAACTCAAATTTGCAGATATGGAAGCAATAGATGCTGTGAATTAAATAAAGGACGAAACTTAGAAACTCACATTATAGGAAAATAAATCAATAAATAAATACATATGTTCAAATCATGGAATTTAACCCATCTCAAGATACCCAGTGCACCATTGGTGTCAAGTCTTTGGACAGTAACACCAACTGCTAGTGGTACTCTTGTTGTGTAAGACCCATAATTAATAAGTGTATTTTATATATTTTGGTGTATTTTCGGTATTGAACTCAGAGGCTTTTTAGCCAAAGTTATCAATATTTTGGAGTTTATATGACAAAGAAGATATTTTGATGCCTGATTTTAATTACTCGTCGATATATAAATTAAATTAACTGCGGTGAATCTTTTGCGAAGAATTTAATGCGTTATGGGTGAAATGGTAATTTAACAAATATCTAGATATTTTTAGATATTTGTTAAAAGTAAATAATATATATATTAAAATATATGTTTGTGTGGGGGGAAAAAGAAAGGAATTAGAAAGAATAGAAAGAGAAAGAAAAGAAAGAAAGAGGAAAGAAAGAAAAAGAAAGGAAAAACCAAAGAAAGGAAAAACTCCATCTTCTCCTCTACCTCGCGAAAACCAATTTTCTTCCTTCCTCCATTGTTGCTCGTTTTTGCTTTAGTTTCTTTCCTTTGAGTTCGAAATTGAGAGTGGGTGATAGGACAAAGATTTCTCAACTTCATACTTCCTCTTTGATCCGAAAACGAAGAAAAACGGTATTAGGGATTTAAACACAAACCTCCCCGTTTCATATAGATCTAAGCCTCCTTTCAAGAAGTGATAGAAGGGAAGGTTGCTCACCTCCGTGCTACGGTGCTTGTGGACCAACTTTGGAAGCGGCGTTGCGAGCGGGAAATTTACCGTAATCGAACGAAAAAGCTAACGTTAAGGTAAGGGCTCCTTCCAAACTTTTAGTTTGCATTTAGGGACTTACTTGTGGTTGTGTGAAAAAGAATTTGATTAGGGTTGGTGTATTGAATTGGGGAAAATGAATTTAACTCATTTATGTAAAATTTTGAAATTTGATGTATTTGAGTGTTATGACTGCGTTGATTTATGTTCATCGTACATGGCGTGTTCATACTTGATGTTTGTTGATTGATGTGATTTGGTGTGAATCGTGGATTGAATTTGATAACATGTTTGAGATGTGTTTTGTGTGGTTTGTGTGGAAAAATGATTTTGTGTGAGTTATGGATTGAATGTGAAAGTATGTTTGAGTTTGTTTTGTGTGGAATTTGAAAACCATTAAGTTAAACGAGTATTAAGAATGGGGAATCTCTTAATGTCTTGTTTACTTAATGTGAGTTTGTGAAAATTGTTTAAGGTAAATGAGTATTAAGAATGGGGAATCTCTTAATGACTTATTTACTTAATGTTGTCGTGAAAACCATTAGAGTTAAACGAGTATTAAGAATAGGGAATCTCTTAATGTCTCGTTTACTTAATGTGTGTTTTGGAAAATCGTTCAAGTTAAATGAGAATTAAGAATGGGGAATCTATTAAGGTCTTATTTACTTGAAGTTTGTTTTGAAAATCGTTTAAGTTAACTGGGCGTTAAGAATGGGGAATCTCTTAAGGTCTCGGTTACTTAACGTTTGTTTTGGAAAAATCGTTTAAGTTAAATGAGAATTAAGAATGGGGAATCTCTTAATGTCTTGTTTACTTAATGTTTGTTTTTGAAAATCGTTTCAGTAAATGAGCATTAAGAATGGGGAATCTCTTAATGTCTTGTTTACTGAATGTTTTGTTGTGGAAATCGTTTAAGTCAAAAGTATATTAAGAATGGGGAATCTCTTACTATGTCTGTTTGCTTAACGTTTGGCGTGAAAATCGTTAAGTTGAATGAGTATTAAAAATGGGGAATCTTTTAATAGCTGCATTTACTTAACGATTGTTGTGAATGGAGTTAGTGTATGCTCATGCATTTCATTTGGTAAATTGTGCTGAACCCGTGATAGGTGGCACCTCGGTAAACTGTATTGACCCGTGATAGGTGGTACGTTTACGATTTACTTTTTTGTAAGTTGTGCTGACCCGTGATAGGTGGCACCTCGGTAAGTAGTACTTTGGCCTGTGATAGGCGGTACCCTTACGACTTACGCTTTTTCTTTTAGTAAATCGTGCTGACCCGTGATAGGTGGCACCTCGGTAAACAGTACTGACCCGTGATAGGTGGTACGTTTATGATTTACGCTTTTTAGTAAATCGTGCTGACCCGTGATAGGTGGCACCTCGGTAATTGGTACTTTGGCCTGCGATTGACGGTACAATTATGATTTACGGCCCTTCGAGGAGGGTTTTGGTTTGGAATTCCGAGTCCATGCATTTTGGCATATACGCATTGCATTAGGGTGCTTGGCACACGATTCGTGCTTGATTCAAATTATGATTGTGTTGATTTTGCTAAGTGTTATGTCTTGAACTTATGTGTAAGTGTGTTTGATTCAAATTATGATTGTGCTGATTTTTGCTAAGTGTTATGGTTTGAAACTATGTGTAAGTATGTTTGATTCAAATTCTGATTGTGTTGATTGTACTAAGAGTTATGTTTTGGATTTGTGTGATAGTATGTTAGATTGTAAAACGTTTTCGAAACTCGTAATGTCGTGGTGATTGTACTGGTATTGCTAAGTGTTAAGGTTTGGAGTGGTGTAGGAATATGATTGAGTTGGTTTATGTATTTTTGAAAGAATATACAGGGAAATCGATTTACCCAATCGATTTGATGAGTTACAGGGGCTCTGTTTTGCACGAAATCGATTTACCCAATCGATTTTGTAAGTTATATTTCAAAATCATTTAAGAAATCGATTTGGTAAATCGATTGGATTCAATTGGATTCAAGTCAGGGGCTTTGTTTTCCAAAAATCGATTTGTCCAATCGATTGGATTCATTACAGGAGCTCTGTCTTGTCTGTCAATCGATTTACCCAATCGATTGAGTCAATCGATTTACCCAATCGATTGATTTAAGCCCAGAGTTCAATTTTCACTAAAAACTTTCAGGAAATTGATTTCCCCAATCGATTGGCTCAGTGGAAAATCTTATCCTGAGTTAGATAATTGATTGCTCAAGTGATTTATCAATGTTTTGGTCAATTATATATTACTTGATGAATTGAGAACTTTATTTTGATTTCATTTTTATTTGGCAAGTATGGCATGAACTTTTAGCATATGGAAAATCCTTCTAAGATGCATGATAAGTTGAGAAGGTTATTTGTGCATTTAAAAGCTTAAATGTTATGTGTTAACTGTTAATTTTCGGTTGGTGACCCTTTACAACTATTGTGGAAATCTGGGCTTTGCCCTCAGATGAGAGTCAGGATGATCCTACCGGTTCGTACCCTCCGGATGGGAATGTGGATGGAAGTGTTTGATTGGAGCTACGTTAGGAGAATCTCACGGGGCGCGTGGAGATTACTCAAGGCGTATAGTTTTTGTTATGTATAGAATGATCAGACTAGGCTGTCACCCAAGACACATATGTCTTTCTTTTGGGCTACTTTTATGTGAAGTTGGAAGGATGTATATGTACTAGTGTTGATATCAGGACATGCTTTGGATTCATATTTTGAAAAACTTTTCCGCCGTTTGTAAATTATAATGACCTAAATATGTATCCAAAGGTTTTACCTTGTTTAATTCTCTATTGTATTTTAATTTCTTTTGAAAAAAAAAAATACACCCTCGCTAAGAAAAACGGGGTGTTACATGTTGCAACGATCAACTATTGACAATAAGACATGTCAAACAATAAACCTTCCTTTGGGCTGATTTACTGCTCACATGTATACCAAATAATTGTCACACATTTATCATTGCAGGTGTACATGTAATTCTGCCAAATATTAACATTCCTTTGGGCCGGTCAATACCCGCATGAATAAACATATACACAGCCACTTGACACTCTTTATGAGCAATTTAGACAAGATAGGTCACTTTGGCGACGTCAAGTTTCAATTAACTCATTCAAAATGTCAAACTTGACTTGAACATATATTCATTATATCCAAATAAAACAATATTTTAAAAAAATATTGTTCACTAATATAAACTGTGTTTCATTAGTATTTGATAATTTTGTTTCATAAAAAAATGATAATTATCAAAAAAAAAAAAAAATAAATAACACGCATATAATATGTATTTGTAGTCTGTGATAAATCAATCGATTGGCAAAATCGATTTGCACATTTTCAAAAATCAAGCATGCTATCAATCGATTAGGCAAATCGATTGGTACATTTATTAGAAAATAAATTGTGCAAGTCAGAGGGCCAATTAGCCTTAAATCGATTAGGCAAATCGATTGTTTAAATCACAAAGACTAAACAGATTGCTTAAATCGATTAGGCAAATCGATTGGCATATTTACTGAAATTAAATTGTGCAAGTCAGTAGCATGCCTTGCAAGCTAATCGATTTGGCAAATCGATTGATCCAATCACAACTTTAATTTTATTGTTTAAATCGATTGACACAATCGATTGTGAAAGTCACAGAGCCAAACCAGTATTAATAAATCGATTGGGCAAATCGATTTAACAAAATAAGTTTCAAATTGAACTTGGTCTGGGACATATACAATCGATTGACACAATCGATTAGCTTCTTTTGAAATAAGTTTGGCGTCAATCGATTTGGTAAATCGATTGAATGAAACAAACTGATGCATATACGATGAAACAATAAGCCATGGCAATAAAACAAAATATTGAACAAAATTTCATGGCATTGTTCACGATTCATTAATTGTTCCAATCATCCAAAACAATCAACAATTATAGGAAATCTTTATAGTGAACCATCAATGGCATATCAACACAAAATATATAACCGGAAACAAAAAATATGGATTCCATAATATATATATATATATATATATATATATATATATATATATATATATATCCAAGTTCCCAAATTACAAACCCTAAGATTTCAATCATGTCAAAATTCCCAAATTGAATCCTAAAACAAAGACAATAACCGAATTTCATCATGAATTAAGCATGGTAGACTCTGATACCAATTGTTGGTAAACCCTAAATAGCATTATGCTCAACGATCCATGCCAATTACATGATGAATAACCAAAGGCGGAAGCGTACCTGTGGGAATTGCCATTGATGAAATTCTGGGATGATGATGATAGAGCCAATGGGTTGGATGATCTTCCTCTGCAAAACACCCTGAAGACCTTGCTCTCTTGATGGGGATAGAGAGAACCAGAGAGTTTTCTCTTTTAGGGTTTTGTGAAACTGAATAGTCTTATTGTGTTTGCCTTGGGGACCATTACCCCTATATATAACTATTATTAGTTATATCTCAAATTGCAGTATTTCCAATTCAGCCCCTCGTTAAATTAAAAACTGCCTGGTATCTACACTATTAATTTTCATAACTATTATGCTCTTTAGCCATAAACTATTATATATTATTTGACCCCTAGTTTATTGGCTAATTATATAATGACCCTAACACACTTTATTAATTAATTACATATGTGACCTATAAATCTTACAGTTTGGACAAAGTTAAAGGAACACCAAGACATCACTCTGAAATTTGTATTCCAAGTCTGATGAAAGCGCTCTGAAACGTGTCTCTGGTCATTATGTTAATGCAAGCAATGCTCTGATTTATTTTGACTCTGATAAGTGTATCAAACATCTGATTACGCTGTTTCTGATTAGTATGACAATGCTTTGATAGATTTCTTTTGATAATTTTGTCAAACATCTAATCGTCAAACTATGATAAAAAGTCAACACTCTGATTAAAAAGTCAACGCTCCAAAGAATACAAACTTGTTCATCCCTTGCTCAACATCTCAAATTTGTTATTTGTCTAAAGGTCTATGTGACATACTCTGATCATGATATTCTCTACTCTTTTATATCAAGATACACAAAATCAATTAGAAGGATAAATTTGGACAAACTTTAATGGGGAATCAATCTCTGAAGATTTGATATGAAACTTCATGATAAATATTGATTTCTTGCAATCAAGTTAATGACTAGAAACCCTAAAGTTTCTCCATAAAAGGACGTGCAACCCTCATTGATGAATAGAACAAAAATACTACAATAAGCACTATACAACCGTTTATGCACTCTAGCTCTTAATCCTATTATTTGTTATCTAAATGTTGAGAAATATTTTTTGAGAATACAACTTTGTAAACACCCTTTTGTGAGAGTTTTTCAGAAAATCCTTAAACACAATATGTTTGTAACATAGCCTAATAGAGGATGCATACCTCAACAACATGATTGTACTAAACTAGAAAATTGAGAATACTTGAACACAATCAAGTTGACTAATAGGTGTTCAGTAGACGTATGATTCTTGTATTCTCGTTCTACCATTGGTATTAGAGCTCAGTCTCAAAGCTGAACACTTAACCGTGTTTGAGTAAATATATGTGTTATTTTGACTAACTTTTGTGATGTAGTTACATGTGGAAATGTTAGCAAGTCTCCCCTGTTTGATGGATAAATATTTGATTATTAGAAGGACATGCTTAGAAGTTTCTACATCTCACATGATCCTAATCTTTGGGACATAGTTGAAGATGGCTATGATGCCCCAAAAGACGCTACTGGTGTTGGAATATCCAAAACGAATCTCAACACTAATAAAAAAAAATTGGACAAGATTCATTATAAAGTAAGAACTTTCATGATGAATGTCATCCCTTTCAAAGAACTTGAAAAATGCAGCAACAAATAGTATATAAGGAAATAAGCAAATACAATAAACTAAGACAACTCTAGACAAATTTATTTAATAATATATAAAGAAATAAGCAGATACAATAAACTAAGACAACTCTAGACAAATTTATTTGTTAGGAAGTATGATTTTTTTCACTAACAATTCATATCAATTAAACCATAATGTTTTTTACATTACAATCTATGCACTCGATTTGCAACTTATTTTTTACAATTGCTTTTGCAATAATTAAATAAGTTGTGATTGAAATATCTAATTGAATAATTTACTTACATTAATTCAAATGATTTGTTTAAAATTAAATTACAGATCAAATCTATAATACTGTATTTTTTTTAGTATAAGGAAATTTTCTTCTCTTACTTTTATACCGATCAAATCTTCTATATTTCTTACCTTCTCTTTCCCTCTTCTCACCCTCTCTGTGGGTGGTTCCAATTATTACTAGTGTGGTGTAAATGCAATTTGTACTTGCAGTGTTGTGAGCAGAGGGTTTCAAAGAAGTGAGCATGTCGGGGATGGAGGAAGAAGCACCAGACGTTTTATGCCAACTTGAAAACGTTCAAGGCTTAGTCGACGCACTCACTGCCGTTAGATGGAAACGTCACCAAGACGCTGTATTAGAGTTATCCGAACACGGCATCGTTTTGATCGTCGAAGAAAGCGGTTGCCTTCAAGCCAAAGTTTATCTCAAAAAAGAGGTACCAATACAATTCTCATTCTCATTTCTCATTTTCTTTTTGCTTATTTTCTTTGTTTTTTTTTTTGGCAGATATTCATTCGTTATGATTACAATGCAGAAGGAAGACCTCGCTTTGGAGTGAGTTTAGGGCTTTTTGTTGATTGTTTGAATGCTTTCTCTGTTCCTGGTCACTCCAGCTTGATTCAGATTCAGTATCCTGGTCCTGACATGCAGGTTCTTCTCAAGTATGTAACTCCCAACTTCTTTTTTTCTTCCATTCAAATACACAAACGGTTTGGATTGACTTATTTTTAACTTATCAAGTGACATAAACACTTTCGTGACTGTTGGAGAGAGCTTATAGAAACATTCACATGCCCACAAGCTGTTTGCAGTTAGCTTATTTTCATAAGCTCTCGAGAGCTTGGGAAAACAACTTATGATTATATGAAAATAATTTGGCTTTATTTTATATTTTGTTATAGAAATAGCTTATACATTAAGATTTATATGATAAATGCTTATGCTATAAGTACTTAATTAAGTTGATTATCAAAACAAGTAAAAAGCAGTGTCTACTTTTTTATCTTCATTTTTGTATGATGCTGTGGACTGTGGAGATTGTTGACACATACATGAAACATTGCAAATAAATATAAAGTGAGTGTTAGCACCTGTTTGGATTTGCATTCAGATTTTGTTTGAGTCCCATGATTATTTGAATGTGAATTTGTTGAAGCTACATATCTTTGCTAGTGGATTGCCTCATGTAGAAGATATGCTTAATATGTTTGGAAGTGCAGTGATTTCACATCCACTATATGTTGCTTGGCTACCTACTTCAGTTCCAAACGCACACTATAACTATTAATTAAGTTTAACGCAATTCTGATTCCAGAGTCGCTACAATGTGTCTTTTTACTTGTTTTGTACATAGCAATAGTTAGTTAGTTAGGGAATCACGGTTTGATGTAGTTGCACTATCTGAACTATCAAACCAAGATTGGGTGCCCATGTTTTGACTTTGGTAAATTGGGTACAAACAAAGTGCAGAGTTGGAACATGAGCCTTAAAATCTTAATCTAACAGTGCTAATCAACGATTGCATGAATGAAGGGAATCAAAATAAAACTAGTTATGCAAGCTGCTCTTTATGTGCAGTCACACAAGTTGCTTATGCGGCATTAAAAATATGAGCATACATTAACAATTGGCTTACCAATTAGGACTTTTATGCTAAAACTGGTAGTTGAAAGCACGGTGGAAGGCCTAAAGTCCGCCGGTTTAAATCACTATTTTCGCCATAGAACTCCATGGTGCAGCCATCTTCCCAAAATGGCCATAGTGGTTGGCAAAAATTCCGCCACTACAATCCACAATGGCTGTTATTTGATAACATTGCACATTGGCAAGTCCAGTTAGCAAAGTTATGGAAGAAACTATGTGCTCTTTCAATAGCAAGTTCACCGATGAAAAGTACATTGGTTTTTGTAATATGTGTATGTATTCTAACATAAATGCTAATAGCATGCCTTGAAATATAAGAAATGCACCTAGCAATGAGAAGTAACAAAAACTAGATGAGTGTACACATGTGACTTAAACATTATGGATTCATGGATTTCAAACGGTTGAGTCCATTTTTTTTTTTAAGTCTTGAGTCCATTTGTTGATAAATTTTTGGTAGAAAAAACAAGTCAAATTCTATGCAGGCTCATTTATGTGTAAACTCAGCGGACTTGTGCAAACTTTTAAGAGGAATGTGAGTTTGTTGTTGAGTGAATGAGTCTGGAATACAACCCTGTCTGTTATCTGTCCCTAAGCATAACAGAGCTCTAATGGGCAGTTGTGTCCAAGCCAAATATTGGGCTCTGCAGTTTTCCATTTTGATCTGCATGAAATTTGATCTCAAATAACCCAAGACACTTACTTCAACAATGTGAATGAAGTTGCATTGTGTTCTGCATCATACATGCATCCAATGAATCCATCAATTTGTGGCGAGTTTTTGACAACTGCTGTAGGCAATTTGTGTAGGGATGCCCGCCGCCATAAGCTACAATGGCTTGTTTATGTGGTAGATTTTTGGCCTTCCGCCATTCGGCATCACAACATACATCAAGTTTGAAGTGGTTATTTATGTATGATGTTAGCCCTGATATCATATATGTTTTATGATGATATGTTTTATTATGAAGTTGGAAACTTGGAATGTCAAATATTCATCATGAATGTCAAAAGACTCAATAGTATTTTCTATTTATAGAAATACATAGACTCCATCCTAAATCAGGAACGAATCATACTAATAGTGAGAGGTATTCTAAGATATTGCTATGATTATAAATTGATCATAGGAAATAACTGAAGATACTATAATATAATATAAAAGATGTTTTATAATATTCTAACACTTCTCCTCAAACTAAAACTTACGAAGCTTTAGCATGTTCGTAGAAAACAATGTATTGCTTTGCAAAATAAAAAAAATGGATGGACAGGCAACTTAGGGATGCAAGTGAAATCAGAGAGAATTGCTGTAAATATAGCATAGCTATATAGCTGGAATGATCATTAGCCCAGGAGAAATTCAGGGAAACCAATTGAACAAAGCAAGGTCTGTTCTTCTAAAACATTGCATTTGGAAGTTTCAAACCAATAATACTAGAGACCCAAAATTATTTAAACTTGAATCTACTTAAGGGAGAGAGAGGCGACACCAATACAACTAGGACGAAGACAGTGACATGACAATACATCTGGATGCCGAGAGAAACACACTGACGGGAAAGAGAAGCATCAGATGAAGCACACTGAATGTGCACAACTTGACTGAAACACGACAGAAATGTCAACCAATTGAGTGAATGACAATAGAAAAATTATAAACACTCCAAAAGGATGACACAACAGAGAATTTGAAGACATGCTGGAAGGATTACCCTACGGCATTGGAACCGTCAAACAGAGAATGATTGTGTACCAAGGAGAGAGAAATTTTTGTTTGTACTCTAGTGGGTGTAACCATAGCCCAAAACTAGAATATGAAGGCAAATTCAGAATCAGGAGGCCAAAGCGAGTTCAACAATAAAGGCCGCGTCATGTGCGGTGGGAGGTGGCAACATGTGGATCAGACACCCAAAGGAAGAGACGGTGCGTGTGGGCACGTGTAATGGCGTTTGGTGACGCGCTTTGGAGTGTGGACCGATCTAGAAGATGCGAAGCTGAGGAAATGGTCGTTCTTCGGAAAAGCCGCTGGAAACAAGGGCGACGGCGGTGGCAGCAACAAATCTGTACGGAAAATGTTGCAATGAGTGCAAGAGATCACATCGAAAAAGAGAAAACTATGATTACATCTCAAACTTTTGGCAACTCGAAAACGGAGTAGAGGTGGGATCGTTCAAGAAGGATCGAAATAGGCTTTAGATGCTATGTTGAAGTTGTGGGATTTTAGCTAAAAGAAGGAGATAAAATAAGAATTTGAATATTATTGATAATAGCTTTATGCTATCTTGATTATAAAAGACTCAATACTAATATCTATTTATAGAAATACATAGACTTAATCATAAATCAGGAAAAAATCATACTAATAATGAGAAATATTCTAAAATATTTCTATGATTATTAATTGATAATAAAAAATAACTCAAGATACTCTAATATAATATAAAAGATATTATAAGAATATTTTATAATATTCTAACAATTACTATGATAGGTTTGTAAAATATATTTTTTGCGTTGAGTCAACTCATACAAGTTGAGTTTCTGAATGCTTCATGAGTTTTTGTAGACCATCAAGTTTTAGGTTGAGCAAATCACAATCCTATATCCACCAGAGAATGAAAACAATTTATTGCGAGTATAGAAACTACACTAAAGGAACTAGTGTGTACAATCCAAATTCAGTCCCAAAGTATTAATCAATAGGTAATGGACCATTCTTTTATAGTAAGTGAGCTTTATATGTGCTGGACGCATGAGTAGTTGAAAACTCATGCTTGCAAACTAAGCATGATCCATATATATATCTACTAAAGAAAATCACCATGCTATTAAGTATCAAGAAATCACTTCCATGTATGACTGTCATAAATTTCAAAAGATGGCCTTTCATGATTTAAGTCAAACCCAACAGCTTCTAGCCTTTTTCTACATCTAATTAGGTTTATTTGCTTGAGATAAAATTGAATGATAGAACCAAAAAATTTATAGATCATTGATAGCCAATTAGAAATTTTCATACCTTTTAATTCTTAATCTTATAACTTATTTATTGTAAACAAAACTTCCACGAAATGGAAATTTCTTTGTCAAGTAAGTACTTTTAGTAGAAGATCTTATTCATTTTGAGTGATAGCCATAATGGTAGTTTAATAAATAGGATTCCTGATCACTCCTTGTTCTTTAGAACTCTACATCTAAACAACTTTATAGAATTGTTTTGTCTGTGTCTTAACTCTTAAATGTACTTCCTCCAAATCTTTAGATCCGTAGATTCGCTGGATGCGAGTATTTGTGCAGAGATCAGAACAAGGATTCCTGATACTAGTTCATGGGACTACAATTTTGAACCTGCTGGGACAAATCCTTTAACCTTTACTGTTAAGGTATGATATAAATTTCTCGTATCACTTCCATATGCAGCTTGAATGATGATGACCTATTATTATCCTTTGGATGTCCTTGGATTTTTTTGAATACTTACCAATCCCCCGCCACCTAGGGGGCCTTTTACAAAATCATGTGCTTAATGTAATTGTTCAATGATGGAAATTGGATAAAAAATATAACAGAAAATGGTGTTGATTGATGGAAAACTTTTATTTTAATAAGCAAAATTTATTAAAGATGTTAAAATTCAGTGTATGTTTTAATTATTCCTTGATTGTGCAACACCTTAGGCTAATTGTTAGTAGTCCTAGTCAATACAATTTCCTATGCATTGAATGTAATTATTGCAGCATCATTATAAATAAGAAGGTGTGTGATCTCATTAGAGACACAAGAAACACAAAAATCACATATTTTACAAAAGACTACTCAGATCAGAGCATAAGAGATGATTGAAGTAGGAAAGAAATTACACAATATTGGCTTTTTGTCAATCAGTATTCAGTACCCTTACCCTATCACAAAATTTGACAAATAATAATACCCCAACACTGAGGATTGTGATACAGAAATTAAAGAACCATATCCCTTTTCTACTTCCAATGTTAGTCTTCTACTACTCCACATTTCCTGGCATTCAGTATTGCTTCAATAAATGAGTGCTATATTCTACTCAATACTTCACAATATTCATATATTATTACTGCTTTATGACAGCAAGGTTAGAAAGCTCCCCAGCCACCAAGTCGTCGCACTGTCACACAATTCTTATGTGCTTTGATCCTACAATTGTGCCATAATCACTTCTGCACACATAATAATAATAATATCTGATTTTGAGCAGGTCCTAAGTCTCTTGACACTGGTGTTTCTCTTCTCACATACTGCCCTGCCTCTGCACTTTATGCACCAACCGATTAGATTGGTTTCCCCAAATTCATCTCCAAGAGCTTTCAACTGATAAAATATTTGATCTAACACCAAGGTCACAGTCTCATCACACACATGATATACAATACAAATCAATCACTCCACTAATCCCTGCTCTGGATTTTAATTAATCCTTACCACTATTCTGCTGCATTTGTCAATAAGTTGAGTTTTACCTCAGAATGCCAAATCACGCCATTCAACGATTAGATTACTAGTTAGTTTTATAGTAATACATGCTGCATGTATGAAATGATCATAATTATTGATTATGATTTCTGCAATGTGCAGTTAAAAAATTGGAGGTCTCAATGAATCTTTTAATATGATAAGTTTGGTTTTAGTCTTCTGTTTTGAATATGAAGCTATGTTTGTGCTCCCTTGTAGATGTTTACCATATATGGGGAAAAAACCATTGCTTTTTGTATACGATTAACTGATATTTTTGTTATTAAACTACACCTAGAGCTAGTTTGGATAAACTATTAAAGGAGACACTTAAGGAAAAAGAAAATTAAAAGAATCTTAATATTTATGACTTTTAAAAACAACAGCTTCTCATAAAAGTTGAAATTAACTTCTGTATCTTAATTTTTATTTTGAAGCTCTGTTTTCTAATGTCTTCATTAACGTCTATAAATTTTTAAGGATTTTTTTTGCAAGTGGAGACCTGTTTATCATTTTACTTGGGAAGCTCTGATAAGTTGAAATTTGATCCAAAATGGCCTTAGTCTGCAGCACTAAAGGAAGCTATTGAGGATCTTGAATGGCCGGGATCAAGCATCCAGGTAACTATGGAGCCAGATCCTCCTTCTGTTACGTTGAGAGCTGAAGGACATGGGGACTTGCAAGTTTGTATTGCTTTCGATTCAAGTGGTTACATATTTTCTGTTGAAGTTAATACTCAATTTGGTTCTTGAATGTGTAAGACTGTATCAACTTAGTCCCCATGATATTCCAAAATATCCATGAAATTGCAAACTGTTAATCAGATTATTTGCTTTGTTCAAGAAACTATAGTGACATTAAATTGATAATGTTAGAGATGTATTTGAAATTAAGTGAATAATATAAGAATGCATTTGATAACAAATCTAGACAGGGAGACAAACTTGATTAACCTTTTACAATTGTAGGGATCATTTTGAAATATTAATGATGTGGAGTACTAAGTTGATACTGTCCTATAATTTCATAGACTAAATTGAGTATCTATTTTTTCATTTTTTTTATGTTCTGAAATTTGAATTCATCATACTCACAATATTTATCTATTTTCAGATAGACTTCTTATATTGTGTGAATTCTGATCTCTTGGTAGCATTTCAGTGCGATCATCGGGTTTCTTTCAAGTATTATTTTTATTTAATAGAAGTTATTACTTAGGTACAAGGCATCATTTCCATACCACCAACTTATCTGTCATTTCTTTGCTTATGGTGGTTAACAGGTACAAATATAAGTTCCTCAGAGCATCAACTTCTAATATGCCAACTAGTGTTATTAAAGAAAATAGAGGAAGCAAGTTAAGCATTGGCAGAGGTGGAATGTTAAAGGTGCAGCATCTGGTTTCAATTTCCAAACCATCTGCCTCACATTATCATGTCGATTCTGCAGGATATCAACAACCCAGTCGAATAGCTCATATTGAATTCTTTGTGAAACCAGAGGAAAATGAAGACTAAATGACTTATATTAGGTAAATCAAGGAAAATGTGTGCATTATCAATTTCCATACATTGCTTTTCAAACCATATCTTGAAAAGTTTTACCTAATATTAGGTAATTATCTAACTTTTCCATTACAAACTTATCTACTATTGTACTTTGAATTTAGAAAGAAAGTGGGTGGAAAAAGGTGAAAGGAAAAAAAATTAAAAGGAAAAAGTAATAGAAAATGACATGATTGTTTACCGGTTTGCTATGAGAGAAAAGAAAACTAAAACTTTTATCACGGTTTTATAGCCCTCTTGTCAACCATTTTACTATGATTTTGCAATTAATTGTCGTTTAAAATCACATCATATCAACAATTGATTTTCATACTCAAACTTTGATTGATAAGAGTGATGGTTTGCAGTGATTTAGTATCTAGTGTGCAAGGTAAGATCAATGGAGCAACAAGATCTAACCATGAATTGATGCAAACCATCATGAAATACCTATGATGGTGGTCCACGATAGAAGCTACCTTATTTTGTGTTTTCAATTAGATGCATTAGTTTTACACGTATTTTACATTTAACCGAAACCAATTTATAAGCTCCTTTTCGCATGCCACAAATATTGCATGCTTCTGTAAAAAAAAAAATATTGCATGTTATATTTTAGTGTGATGAAATCAAATTATGAAACCTATATATAATGTAGTAGCTTGTTTAATCTAACACTAAACTATATATCTATCAAACAAATACCCCATGGCTTCATTTAGCAAACATCTTTTGTTTTTGCTATTTTATTTGGCTGTCATTATTCCCATTTTCACATATCCCATCAGTATCACACAAAAAAACGGTGTACAACGATTTAATTTATATCCCAAAACAACTGTGCGCATTTACAATTATCTAGGTGGTGAAGATTTTAATGTGCATTGCAAATCCAAAGATGATGATTTAAGGGTTCAAGTGATTCATGATAATGAATGTTTTCAGTGGGAGTTCCATCCTAATTTTTGGGGTACAACATTATTCTTTTGTCATTTATCATGTACAAGAGGTGCAGGAACATATGTTTTCTATAAACAAAAAAGGGATTTTTATACAAGGTGTAGGGGTTATTGTGATTGGCATGTTACCGAAAATGGCATAGAAGGGTACAAAGAAGTGATTGACTCTAATGGGACAAGACAAGATCCGAAGCAAGACACATTTTTTAAGTGGGAATCATGAGCATAAACAAATTCAACATTGATGGAATGAAAACTGCAATAACTGACTCGTAAAAAACACGCACAAAAATGGGTGTATTAATTTGTTAATTGAGATTATTTATTAGGCAAAATAGTAGTAGTCCTTAAAGCTCCTCCAAAACACTAATACTTTAATAGTGTAAAATAAATTAATTTTTTCATTAATTTTTTCTACAATACAGTGTTACATTACTAAGTTATTTGCTAATTGGTGTGTTTGACAAAACCAAAAATATGGTTTATAGCAAATAATTTATATAGTCAAAATAAAATTGTAATAACAGTCGTTCTCTCACAAGATTATAATAACTTTTCAAGTTTAAACTTATAATTTATACCGTTTCATTTTTATTTAAATCATTTTTACATTTTTACATTAATTAAAAATATTTTTTTATGTCATGTCATATTTATTGGTAGTTCCATCCACCATTATATCAAAAACTTCAAATTCGACCAACTAAGTTATTCACTGTATGTTATAAGTTCATCCATTGTTAATTAGTTCATTTGT
>JBBPBR010000007.1:36133833-36178909 GCA_037974775.1 Cicer pinnatifidum | reverse complement strand
AAAAAAAAAAAGGGAACTGAAAATAAAAAAACAAAATATTATCATAAAAAAATGATTAAATAAAATAAAAATAAATTGAACCAACCAACCATCGTTCAACGTTAATTAATTTGGTTTAACCAGTCTACAGATTAACGGGTTGAGTTGAAGCATTAGCCGAAAAGCATTGGAAAAAAAAGTGAAAAACCCTCAACTTTGTGTGAGAAAGGTCGGGATGGTGATGGCTTGGAAATGGATCGTGCGAAGGACTCGTGAATCAAAACCCTTCTTCTTTGCATTCGCTACCATATGCGGCGTCGTTCCGGGTGTTATTGGCTTCGGCGTAATGACACTCACCAATACCCGCAGCGATCAACTCGAATCCCAACTTCGCTCAAAGGCTCGCCCCGAAACATTGGCAAGTCACACTCACTTTTTATTTTTATTATTATTATTATTATTAGTATCATGTGTTGTTAATTTGGTATTTGGTAAGTGGTTTGATACTTGTTTGATGTGTATACACTCTCAAAGGGGTTTGTGGCCTATCAACAATAGATTAGTGGAAGAGTGAAGGTGAGTATAATCTTTCAAATTCTGCTTCGCCATAGTTCTGTAGCACAACTGTAGTCTCTATGAGACAATACTTTATACTAAGGCTTTGTTTGGGAGTTTGGAGGGGAGGGAAGGGGAGGACTTTCGCTCTCAGAGGAGGGAAAAATAGAGAAAAATCTTTTATATTATTTGAGAGAGTGATTGTAGAGAATGATAAAAAGAATGCTAATGATTAATATAAATTAAAGTTTTAGAGAATATGCAAAAGATTTGAACAGTTAATCTGAATCTTCCAAAATCCTCCCTCAATTTATTGACTTTTCTGTTTCCTTCTGTGAGAGGTCCAAATTTGTGTTTCTAGTATTTAGTATTTGTCAGCAGGGGGTGTTTGTCTCTGTACTGTGTTTATATTTTTTCTTAGTCTGTACCTGTACTTACCATTTTGGTATCAGTGCTGAATGGTGCAAACAAACATACAGAAGGTTGGAAGAGAAGAGATAGAAAGAGGGATTGGGGAAATGAACATAAAGACCATGGAGAGATTCCAGGAGTTGGAAGAGATATTTGAGATCCTTGTATGTTTGGATTCTTTGAGTCAACACGAACAGAAAGGGGATTATTTGTCCCTGTATGAAAGTGGTACAAAGAGAGAATACTCTCCTCACACTGGATAAAATAAACCAGTCACAACTCTAAGATGCTGAAACTGTATAAGGAATTCTATTTATAGATTCCGAAAGCAGTTCTTCTCCCACCCCATACTTTCTCAAAAGCCCCTCAAAATGTATTCTTTTTTTTTTTTTTTTTCCGATATGAACTCTCTTCGGACCAACTAATCTGGACGGAGCTTATCCGGATTGACCAATCCGAAGATGTAAATACTAACTTGAAAATTTTCAGAATTTTTTACACCTCTGAATTAGTCGAGAGGTGTAAAAAAGTCTTAAATTTACATTTTACGCCTCTAGATTTGTCAATCTAAAAGTGTAAAAGATCCTAAAAAATTATAAGTTAGTATATACACCTCTGGATGCACTATGGACAAATCTCGTCTGGATTAGTTAATTCGAAGAGGATTAAAATTAGAAAAAAGAATTGAAAGTTGGGGGGCTTTAGAGAATGTAAGGGGGTGGGAGGAGAAACTCCCATACAACAGAGATAACAACTTAACCAGCTAACCTAACACTCTTGCTGCCTCTCATTCTATACATTCAAAGGCCTAGCCTAATGTTTATTTGTAAATTTCTTCCTATAGTAAACCTCTAAAACCCTTTCAGTAGGGGCAGTGACATCTCGCCTAACATTGTATGTTAGAGAATGGGTTTGGAAAATCATCATTGAATGCAAAAGGAATTGATGGTGAGGAACAAGGTGGCATTAGAAATTTAGAATAGAGTAAAGTCATGAAGACAAGATGAGGATGTTTCTTATTTCTCAGGTGCAGTAGTTGATATTCGCTGATGATGCTTGTAGTTGATGTCTCCCCAAGTTTATAGGTTTATTTGAGTTATGCATAGTCAATTATTACCCAATGATTAGTCATTTACTAAGCAATTTTTACATAAAAATATAGTTAAATGTGTATTTTGTAAGTAATTTTTGTCTTCAGATGTGTTTTTCATTAGCTAATTAAGTTTTCAATTGTGTCTTCCATTAGTCCATTGATGGCTGGTGTGTAAAATTACTAACAAAAGAGGGATTTGATGATGTGTTTAATTTTGATACATTCAAAAACTTTAGTGGTTGCAACTCACATATTTAGGTAGCCAAAATGACCCTTTACTTTTATATAAATATTAGAGCTTTGGTCATGGCCTCCTTGAATATTAATTCCTGACTCCGCCACTGGTCAGTGCATGGCTGAACTGATGGCAGCTAAGTTCATTACATTGTATATTTGATTAGTGCTGATCATAGCTGGCTGCAGGTGGCACCACAGTTATAGCAGCTCTGTCACTTAGAAAAATGCATTATAGTGAATAATTCAATATAGTCTGATTCCATGTATAGGGTAGCTTCTTCTGGTCCATGTAGGTTCTAGATCAGAAGAAATGCACGTGTCCTGCTTGAATTCAAAGTTTAGTTGCCAGAACTTATTAACATATTCTCATGGGTATATTACAGAAGTTCTGCTTTTTGATCCCAATACTCTAATGAATTGGCAGTTGGCAGGAGTAGAGAGAATAAACAGGTGATAAGGCATGAAACAGTGTTGTCATTTGCGGATTGCAGAAAATAGCGGTTTGTTCAAATTCCACTATGCCACAGTACTATAGTGCCGCAATAGCGGCTATTTGACAACAATTTGTACTAAATAGCAGATCGCGAGTCAATTGCGATTTGTTCAAATTCCGCCATGCTATAGCGGTTATTTGACAACTGGCGTGAAGTATCTTTAGGATTGTGGGATACTGGAAGGCTCAGTATAATTTCTGAGGGCACTATTCTCTATTCTGTTTTCTTGTTTTTCCATGTTTAGGAGGTCTCCCTGCATTTCTGTTCTTGTTGTTTAGGGCTGTCAGGAGGTGTTAACCTCTATTCCATGTTTCTAATAGATAGAAATCGGGTATCTTAGTGCAAAGAATAGGGAACATCCCCTTAATTACAACACCAATGAACTATGAGGATTTGCATCTCCCTATGTTCAAATACCCTGATTCTCTCTCCAATCCTAATATTTATTATATATAACGTAATCTACCTTTCTATCTAATCCTAACTAACTAACTAACTAACCCTAGTTCCGTCAATTAACAGACATGTCACTGTTTTTCTTAATCTTGGCCTTATGGTGTGCCATTTAGCTCAAAACAAGTTTCCAGATCCCATAGAATTTCAAAGCTTCTCAATTATACTTTAGTTTACATGAATTTTGGTACTCTTCCACCGTGATACATTGACTGAAGTGTGTTATAATGGAATTTATGCGTTGCAAAATAACCTGTTTTCCTTCAATATGGTCGAGCATAAAACCTTAAATGTTTATGGGTTCACTGTACAGGTGTGAATCCTAAACAGTATAAAACTAATGGGTTAATGGCTAATGCTCTGTTGATCCTACATTTAAAATAATTTGGCATTAAAGTTTCATTTCATTTTCTGTGTTTTAGATTAAAATTGTAACAGAGTATTAGGTTAAATACCATCGTATAATTTTTTTTGAGAAACAAAATCTAATATTTTTCTTTGAAAGTGACTCATCTCATTTTGTATTAGGTTAATTCAATTTCGTATTTTTCTTACTACAGCCATCTCATATTACATGTCTCATTTGGGTTATGCTTATTTATGCCCACTTTTTAAGAAAATGATTGAATCAGTGTACAAATTTCTATGATATAATGACCTTCATTTACTGATGTATCTTTAATAATAAAATAGTCAATGGAGTAGTTAGGTGTGTTGGGTACAATAAATAATAGTATTTTATTGGAAAAATATAATTAATACTTAGTTGCTGAATTACATTTCAGATGATGGGACAAGTGAATAAAGAGAGACTGGCAGAATACCTTGGAGAGCTGCAGCGAAAAGAGAATACTAATGACCGCTATGTTGCTGCTCTTAAGGGAGAGACTTTAACAAGAAAGCCTTACGTCAGAATTCAACCAATTCCAGAGAAGACTGACATGGAGCAGAAGAAATGAATAAGTTCCTGATCTCCAATCATTGTGAATATACGTTCTTTAAGTTCGCTATGAACACAATGCAGTTTTTTTTTTTTTCATTTCATTTTTAATCTCTTTTCCTGAATGCATTTATTTAAGCAATCCTGTTCTTGGGGAGCCGGATCGGTTAGATGGAAATTGAGTGCTCATGGTTCCATCCATACGTTTACTTGTTATACTTGTCAATGGTTTAACATAATTTTTCATAGAAGAGGTCTAGTATTCTCTTTGGAATATAAACTTTTTATAGGATTTTTGCTTTTGTACTGAACTGTTTGTTTTTTTTACGGTCAAGCCTTTTTTGCCTTGCTTAATATGAATTTATGAGTGTTACTGTTGTACTTGCACTGGCCTGAAATAAAACTGTCGATTCATGTTACATATTGGAGATTATAATTCTGCAAAATCCATAGGTGTTATAGCATCTGCTGTTTTGCTGTTTTGGCTGATATTGTTGACATGGACTTAAATGATATTTAGGTATAGGAAAGGGATAAGGGTGTAAGAAGCAATCACATCTATCTATCTATCTATCTACGGTTTGGAAAGTTTTCTTGCTAATGACACGGGGCAGAATTTCATGCATCTGTTTTCTTACATTTTGTGCTCTTGCCGCGATCTTTACTATTAGAAATGATAAAAGCTCTAGTCAGTTGAGACAGCCTGCCTCAGATTGTAATCTGCCTCAGCCTGCCTCATATGGACATATGAATATTTTTCATTAATTATCATGAGACATAGAAGACGGGGAACATCATTAATCGATTTGGTAGAGCTTGCTATGTATCCTCATCTAAAAATCACGTCAATTTCTTTGTCTAGGCAAAGCGTACAACATACTACGTTAGAAACAGATTTATGTCAGATTCTTCAAGTTTAGGCCTGTGTTTTAGCTTCCAAAACATGTGCTGTGTAACCATATTGAAAACTATCTTCTCAGTCGAATATGTAGGGGCGCTAATGCTTATTCTAGATAATGTTGTCTTAAACAACTTGAAGAACTCAACCTTTTAGGTCGATTGCTGCCTGGACGTTAGACAACATCAAGATACTGGGGTACATAAAGTTCCTTTATTAACTTAACCTTTCTCCTCATAAAGAAGATTAAGTTCCTTTATCATTTCTTAAACATCTTAAGAAATTTTGAAAATGTAAAGATATTGTTTTCATTGTTTTTGATAATGCTTTATCTTGGCTATCTGTCTATCTTCTCTCTATCACAATTATTCACTACGTATCTCCTTAGTAATGTAGAACAAGTTTTGGAAAATGAAAACTATTTTCTTTTTTTGAAGTAAACAAACCCTTAATGTTGGTGTGGCAGGTGCAAGGTTTGGATAACGTATTACTGAAATAATACTTGCAGTGCAGTGCCTGCTGAGGCAAGATAAGAATATAAAGTTTGTTGAGTCTTGAGAGAAATCATTTGTGAACTCTAAGATTTTCGTGAAAATTTAATTTTACTTGGTGTTGGGATTGAGCATAGCCTGAAAAGATTGTTTGGGTGAAGTAAATAGTTTGTATTGACTAGCACTCCTTTTCTTTGCTGTTGCATTCTCTGTTTCATCACATCTGCTCAAAAAATGCATTTTTTTTTTTTCAATTGAATCATTTAACTTGGATCTATTTTAGAAAAACATTGTAATTAAGCCGATCTAATCAGAATCTAGTGTTAGAAAGCAAACATTCCTTCTGGATTGTTAAGTTTCATTTAGTTATATTATTATTAGTAGTATTTTTGCATTTACATTTACATCAACCAAAAAGGATAAGTTATAAACATATTTTAATATAAATACTAACCATCATAATATGCATTCATATTTACATACAAACATACATAAGTTAAACTCGATTGCATATCTACATGATATACTCGATTGCATATCTACATGATATACTCGATTGCATATATACATGATATACTCGATTGCATATGATGACCTGTAAGTCCAATTTTTTTTCTTGACTAATTATTTTAATATCTAATTGTCAAGGTTTGATCATACTATTAAGTATATGTTGCACTGATGATAAATTTAGTGGCATTGCATGAAGATTATCTCTGTCTTAGAAAGCTGCTATCAACTCCATTGTCAATTAACCAGGGAACAACCTGATACGATTAGCGATCTTCTTTCGACATATATGACACTTGCGAATTTTCGATCCGCACTCTCTGCAAGTCTGCATTTGAATCACTTGTTAATCACCGTTAAATTGTAGTATATAAAATATTTTAGGATTTTTGGACCTTACCATGTGTCCACAACCAAAGGCCAAGTCCTTCTCATTGGTTAAGCAAATTGTACAACACTACAATAGTTATGAAAGTAGTTTAGTTCCTTGGTAAGCTATTCACAACAGGAAAAAAAATAGTTGACCCATTTTTTTTTTATCATCAATGACATTTGGTTCATTATTTATCATAATTGTGCTGTGAAAAAATTTCTTCTGAGTATAAGATATATATATATATATATATATAGAATAGAGCTAGATGGTAACTACCCCTCGTATATTAAAATCAGGTTTGAAAACAATTGTAAATATATTGCTCAGTCTTTATATATGATGTCTTATATTAGATATTTAATACATTTCTAATGACACAACATTATAAACCCTCATATCGGATTTCTCTTTGTTTTCGGAAGTTACCTGTCTAGTCAATGTTGGATTTCTGCTTAAACTGATTGTTTGTGACACCTGAATAGAATTAAAATAAAAGGAATAAAGATCTTGCAAATTCATACTAAGAGAGAAAAAAAAAATAAAGAAAGAAAAAGATAGTTTTAATAATCAATTATATTTTTTGAGAAATGCTGTTAGGAACAATAATAATTTTTTATTGAAATTTATGAATTCAATGCATTGAAAATTGAAATACTTGACCTTATCAATAAAAAAAATATTTTATTTGGATTCCTTAAACAATGTCCTTGGGCACTTGTTATCCCTTATTTTTTTTCCAATTGAAACATCAATGATATGCATGGAGAGTTTCTCAATTCCCATGTCTACATATTCCTTATAGGTTAAACTTCCCTTTTCAATTTAATCATTCCTTACTATGATCTCAAATCTGAATTCCCCTTAGATGCTTATCTTTCCATCCTTTGAGAGATCAAGATCATGTGACCTTCCTAGTATACACCTTAGTATAGTAGTAGGTGGTTTCCTAACATAATCCAACAAAGGGGTATGAAGAAATTGACACAAACAACCAATTGCGGTTGAAAAAGATGGTTGGATACTTGGATCATTTGCTTGCACCCATCGTGATGTTCATGAAGAAATTGATAGTTTTCCCTGACCTTTTATAAGAGTCTGCCACCACTAATCTAATTTATTTTTTTTTTTTTATTTTTTTTATTTTTTTTTTATTTTTTTATATATATATATATATATATATATATATAAAAGAAATGGACACAAACATCAACAAATACCTCTACAGGAGTATGTTTGGATTCATCAGCTGAAATTGTTCTGGTGCCTGATTCTTTTCCTGCTTCCTCAGCTACTTTCATAGGAAACTGAGTGGCATCATCAATCTTCTGTCTAATAAGCCTTTCAACATGTTTGTTTTGTTCTTGAAACTCTCTCTTAGCCTTGGCACATTCATTCTGTAAATTGACAAATATCAATGAGTGGTAACTTGAGGCAAGGTAACAGACACTTATAATACCACTTCGATTTTTTCTATCAAAAACTATATATCTTTCAAATTGAAAAGGTCCAAATTATAATGTAAATATATATATACCTGCAGCACAAGTATAAATTCTTCTTGTTTTTTCCTCTCTGCTACTCCAGTTTCCACTGCAATCTGCATGGTTTGTCACCTCATATGATTAGTATGAATGTATGTATAGTCATTTTGAATGACATGTAATGAAAGTTTGATCAACCATAACCTGCAAACAGTGTATCCTCTGAGATAAATTAGTAACCATTTGACGAGCTTGCTTCTCAGCATTTGATATCAATTCATTATCATGCTTCAAAATAAACAACTGAAAATGCAGAACAGAAATGTTATAATCATAGTAAAAAAAAAGCTGCAATTCACAAGTTCCCTTTAAGTTTGAAATCTCATGAAACTAATTACCTGGTGTTCATTTTCTTTCTTGAAACTGTAAAGTCGATCAGCAGAATACTTTGCTCTAATTTCCCAATAATTAAGCTTTGATTGTAGTGATATATTTTCATTTCTGATAAAACCATCAAATATTGTGACATTAGTAATTAGTGTAAATAATAAGGGTAGACAGATACACAGTCAAACAAACATGTTGGTAGACAGACAAGATAGATAGATAGATTGACTTTGTGCGTAGTACTACCGAAAAAAATAAATTCGTCAGTGCTTATCAACTCGCGAAAGCAAGGAATCCAACACAATTTTTTTAGTATTAATAGAAAGATAGATATGCACTAAACTTGCATGATGTTGAAAATGTATCCATGGATTCAATTAGATACATGATACAACAAATGGAATGCAAATGTGAGACTACACAAGAATCACAAATGACAATTAAACCTTATCATTTTCAATTCTTCTTTTAGGGTTCTCATTTGTTGTTCAACCTCTTGGACTTTGTTGCTAGCTTCCTACATTGCAACACAAGTTAAAGAAACAAGTAAAATAGTAAATTTTTCTTTAGGTACATTTCCAATGTAAATCATACCTGATAACTTAAAATCAGAGTCTTGGTGTTGCTGTTTTCTTCTGCACCAACAAAGCATAGATGAGTAAAAGGGTACAGGTTTATGAAAGCAAAATAGAAAAGGTATAACTCATCAATACTAAATGTTATACTATGGACCTGGATAAAATTCCAAGCAAAGAGGGTCATATGAATGACCATTATCTTTAACATCATCTAAATTTGGGGGCATTATAACCTGTGAAGAAAGAGTGAAAAACCAAGAAAGATATTTATGAGATCAGAAATAATTTTTATTTATTTTTATTTTCTAACTTGGGAGACAATGCAATTCAACTTTTTCAATCCTTAATTCACTCTTTTTTCTATGCTTTAAAGAAACATTTCTCCATGGTTTACCCTCTCAAAAAGGGTAGAGTAAAGTGCAAGAAAACTTAAGACTAAAACTGTAAATGGTTCATTTTTTTTTATGTATGCAAAAAAAATATCAATTATTGATTTTGAATCAATAGTTAATATCACTCCCTTTACATGTTAATGTAAATTGTCATTTTAAAAGAACATAATTCATATTTTTAGGGTCATCTTAATGTTTTTGGAGATCTTGTCTGAATTTAAGAGTTGGCTCTTTAACAAGATTCTAACATTTGGCAGTGGGGTGAAGCTTGATAGGATGCAGTCTGTGTCACATCTAGGTATTTATTCTAGACATAAGATGCAAATATGAAATTTCAAAGTGTTAAGTGTATAAAATTAAAAATATCAATGTAATTTTTCAATGATTACTTATACGATAAAAACATTTGGTGCCTCCCTAGTTAGTTGGGGTTATGTGCCAATGTTCTGGTTGCACAGGTTGATTGCTGGTCTTGCATATTTTCGACAAGGATTATAAAGATTTGACATTTTAGTCTCCTTATTTTAGTTGAATCACGAAAGTTGTCCTCCCATTTTATTTATCCCCAGTTTTGGTCCCTCAAACATAATTTTGGTCCAAAACTTGATGAAATTTCATTTTTTTTGCATTTATTTAAGTCACACTATGCCTCAAGATCTCATATGCAACAATTGTACATGAAACCTATGATCATAAATGGTGTAGTACGACTTTAAAAAATAAAAATTTATCAAGTTTTGGACTAAATTTTTATTTAGGGACCAAAACTGGAGAAAAACAAAATGAAACTACTTTCGCGATTCAGTTAAAATAGGGAGACCAAAACTGCAATTAAACAAAAATAATAATAATTACATTTTCATTGTCCGACCATTCTTGATTGCTTGTTGTTTCTTGAGCTGAACTCTTCTTTGTAACAAAACATTGAAACTTATGCCCTGATCTCCAATCAAAATGCTGACATGTTTGTGAGCTGAAAGAAAAAACACAAAAACATGAAGTCCAGTGATGAGTTCGATCATTATTGCAAATAAATTTTTTATTTCTTTAACAAGCTTACCATTAACATTTCGGTAAAAACATGAAGTATGTGATGTAAATCCATGCATTTTTTTTTTTAAGTTTTCTTACAAATTTCTATAAAAAGTTTTCTTTGAAAATTGTACAATAAATTTGGTCCTTTTGACTACAGAATGATACTAAATTAATCGGAAATAAGGTTAGCTGTAGATATTTAAGTGGCTTACACGACGTAAGACACAAAGGATTTTATTTTTTAAAAAGTTTAATTATTTATTTGACCTATTGAGTAAGGTGGCCCATTAAATTAAATACTAAATATGGATGATTAGATGGCGTTTAATTTGAAGAATCATACCGTTCTTTGGACCCCACTTAGGCTACAACCTAGCACTTTTTTTTAAACATATTTTCATATTGACATACATATATTTTATTGTGTGATAATGTGAATGCAAATAATTTGAGGCACTTTACATAAAAAAAAAAAAATAATAATAATAATAATAACTATTCCTAGAGAGAAAAATCACTTCTAAAAAAGTAACTTGGTCGTATCAATTTTTGTTGAAGGTGACGCTGTGGTGGTGAATAGAGTTTTATTAAGTTGAGATGGTTTCAGAATTTTAAAAGTACTCATAAATACTTGAATGAGATGTAAGGCTCCCTTTTATCTTAATTTGGCTTCAAATCCAACCTCGTAATTGAACATAATTTTTTATTTTAATATTTGTATCGTGAATTGAATAATTTTAACCCTCTTATATAAATTATAAATTTTCTTTTATATTTTTATATTGACATAAATACATAATTTTTTTAAATGTTATATCTCATACCTGCAGTCATATCTAATATCAATACTATATTTGTATTTATGCAGCAGACAATAAATCCTATTAAAATAAATAAAAATGTAATTTAATTTAAGATAAATTTGTTGATATGCTGATATAATTACAGAAGATATAAATGGAGTTAATATCATATTTAGGGCTAATTATAAATTCAGTCAAGTGGGGTAGATTTTATTCATAAAAATCAAACAAGTGTATATGTTTAATAGTTCTCTTAACACTTGTCAGTGTCCAGCTTATACACCAAGATTTGTGTGAAGATCTCTCAAAGACTTTTTACTATTAAAAAATGATTTAACTCTAAGTCTTGAGTAGTAGCTAGAATTGATATATCAAAAAAGAATTACAAAAACATGAATGGGGACATTGACTTCACAAGTTTAATTGGGTTGACTTTGTATAAGGTTAGACAAATTATTATGAACTAACAACTTACCAGTATTTAATAGCTTTGCATCTTGAACATTTTTTGGAGCATGGATTACCACAAACAGCACAACTATCGTTATTACCAACAATGCCATGATGAAGTCTCATTGATGTTTCCTTGCTTGGCTCAACATTGTTTTCTCCTCCTCCTTCAATATAGTAAACATTTCCCTCATATATTTTTTCATCATCATCATCATTGAATGAGTACTTAGAGATTTCCTGCACAAGTTACATTTTTTTAATATGTGTAATTTAGTTTTATAATTACCTAATAATAAAATAGGTAATTAGGGGCGTAAATATATTTGTAAGATTTGACCCGACATTTTTTTTTTAATGTTTTAAGGTTCAAAAGTCAAGTGTAAAAACATATTTCACAATTTCTTTTGTGAAATACTATATACCACACACATTGTAAAAGGTGCAAACTTTTGTAAATATAAATATATATATATATATATATATATATATATATATATATATATATATATATATAGATAAATAAGTTTAATAATTTAATAAGATTAATATCTATTTTAAAATCTAACAGTGTTAAGAATAGAATTTTTTTTTGACATTCTATTTAAATAAAGTCTAAAAAAACATTTCTCACTTTACAAATCTATTTTATATGAATGCGTTAATTCCAATAGAAAACATGATAAAGAGAAACACACATTGGTCCATCTTAAATACTATCGATTTGGAGGTTTCATTGATTCAATTGAGGAAGTGAGAAAACTTCCCTTCCAAAATAATCAAGCTTCTACTAGGAAAGATATATTATAAAAAATGGACTCAAACTAAGAACTAAAGATTAATTAATGATATATAGTATTAAGAGTATAAACATTACATTTCTAGGCTCCAAGCATTGGACATCATGAGAAGATGATTCCTCGTTATCTTCTGTAGACACTATCTCATCAACACATTCGTCTCTATGCCAAAATCTCCCGTGCATCACATGGCATGCTTTTGAGCTGATCAAAACAACCCAAAATCAAAATCACGAAGGGCAAAAATATGAAGCTCTAATCATAAAAGAAATTTATTGACAACATCTAATAATATATTTAGAGTAGAAAAAATAAAATAAATTAAAAACAGAAATTAAACAGAAAAATAAATGAAACTTGTCTCTAATTTTCGTTGGGAGTATGGGGACTCGCATAAGCCGTACAATGCTTCTGAACCACAAGAGAATTTGACAATAAATCACACTCCAAATCTTTAAGATATCAAGTATATTATATATTCAATATTTAATTAAATTTTATTCAATGCTTGATTTAATAACTTGCATTAAAATCCAACAATTTCGTCGATAAATTTAATGAGAATAAAATTACAAAAATTTATTTTGTTAGTCTCTAATTTTTATCACTATTTTGTTTTATCATATTATTATATAGGTAGCTATTTTCACCAAAATAGTAAATATATTTTATTTCAATAATTTTTAATATTATTGATTAATTATTATGTGATCTCCTTTAAAGAGAAGTTATACTTTTTCTACATAAAACGAACTGATATTTTGTTTTATTAGGCGATAAATAGATCCTCTTTGGTTTTTTCTAGCTATACGTGCGAACAATATTTGGGTAATTTACATATACCTAATAAAAATTAACGTTATAAATAAATTTTCAAGTGAAGTAAAAATTAATTTACATATACCACATTTACAAATTTATTTATATAGTTAATTTTCATATTCGACAATTTATCCACAATTTTTTAAAAATAAGTTAAATATAGAAATACGTATATAAGGAAAAAGGGAGAATGAAATAAAATTTTGGAAACATACCAATACATAGCATTTTTGCATCGTGAGCATGTTGTGATTATCTTGCTTAATTTGCCACAAAAGGAGCAAGCACAATATTCACTTAAACCATTGGATATTGTGTTATCATCATCTTGTTGAAAGAATAGGTTAATTTCATCACTAACTTGCACCACCTCCTCTCTTTGTGTGTTGTTATTGACTTCATTTGAGTTTGATACTTTGTTTTCTATCCAAGCAAGAAACCCTACGAAGATTATTACCATTACCAATATCATGAACTTGAGAAAAAAATTTAGATCCATGATTGCCCCATTTGCAATCATCTATATGTGTCAATGATATTTATATTGCCACTAAGATATTAAGGAATGTCTAAGGAAAAAAGAGATCTTATTATAATGATTATATAGTTCTCTGTAGCATAAATATATAATTTATTAATTATAGATCTTTATGTTAGTCGACCTTATATTTCTTGGAAATTCCATGTCTTCTTCCATGATTGGGAGACTTTCGTTATTTTAAAAGGGAAAACAAACTAGCTGGAAAAGAAAAAATGAGAAGTAGTCAAATCTTACAAAAATTTGAAAAATGAAAGCAATAATTAATATTCTAGAAAAAACTTAAAAACATTGACCAAATTACTTGAGCCTTTGGGAGTCAATAATATATATTTACTTCACGACAAGGCCTTTCATATAAATTTTGGTGCTACGTAGAAGTTTAAATTTGGTGCTTTATTTTTTTTTATACACGCTTTAAATTTTTTTATAAATTATATAATAATAAAATTTATTATATATTTTTTTGGGTACAATTTTTGTACATATTCAATTATCAAAACTCAACAATTTATAAATTTATGATTAAGAATGAAAAACATTAAAATTACTCAAATTTTGACATTTTTTATCATATAATTTTTATACTAAATAAGTTTTTATACTATAAAATTAAAACTTTGGCGTCTCTAAAAATTTGGGTTGAGATAATTATTCTAGAAATTGTTACTATTGTAGTGTGTTATTTTAATTTTTGGTAATAATAATAATAATAATAATAATAATAATAATAATAATAATAATAATAATAATAATAATAATAATAATAATAATAATAATAATAATAATAATAATAATATTAATAATAATAAAAGCATCGACAATCGTTAAAAATAAATTTCATGGCTTAGGTTGAAATGTTAGGTTCCTCATTTTCAGTTTAACGTTCCCCACTTTCCACTTTCGGATTAACCTTCTCCACTCTTGGCTTAACGTTCTCCACTCTGACTTAACGCTATCCACTTTTCCCCACTTAATACTACGTTACCAAAAAAAAAAAAAGAATAAAATAAAACGGACGCCTTCCATTCAAAATCGTTATGCGATATAGAGAAAAGGGTTTAGGAGAGAAGAAAAGGGAGACCATTTTGATAGAAAATGCAACCACCGAAAGAGAAAAGAGAGAAGTAATTCTATTCCCGAATTTGTTAAATCAGTATCAGAAAAATATCGATTGCGCATTCGTTAACCGTTGGATCGGGATGATTTTTGGACAGCAGGTTCACAACATTCAGATCCACGTTTTCAACGGTTGGATCGACGAAAAGACGTTCAGAGAGGGAGAAATCGTGCTCGTACAGCAGCAGATGTGAAATGAGTGAGACAATTGTGAAGCATAATTCTAAATACAACTTTAGTTACGGTAAGGACATCACTCCATTCGCTTTCCTACTTGAATTATATGTGATATAAATGTACAATGATGTTGTGTATTTGTTCTGTTTGTGTGTTATCTTCAAAATGAATATTAATAAGGGTTGTGTTTGACACGTTCAAATTGTGGAAAATGAATGTTATGTGATGCGTTGTTATAATTGTTGTGCTTGACATGTTGTGGTTATACAAGGTGATTACTTTGGGTCTAAACTAGGTTGGTTTAGAACAAGGTTGAATGATTTTGGACGCTCTGGTTGAGTGATCTATATTGTTACTAACAAAAGTGTCTACATTCATGCATTCATAGTTGTGTGGTGCGTCCATAATTGGTTGGAGCCCACAGATCCTTGCGGGGATTTTGAGTTAGTGGTTTTGCTTGGAAGGACCCACGAAGCCCTTGCGGGGGAGGTGATATTCCGGAATCAGGCATTGACATATAGTCTAACAAATAGATTGTGCATTTTGGTTGATTTGTATTTTTGGCGCGTTGTGATTTTTAACTGTTAAATGAAATATATGATTTATTTATATTTTTGCTATAACAGCTATATATGCATGCACATTTGCTCTGTGTTTGTTATTTGGAGATGACCCTTACATTTGACAGGACGTTACATATATAATGTTACTTGAGTGAACAATGTCACGGTCAATCCAATAGGAGAAATGCGAGGAAGTACAATAGCATGCAATTGAAGGCTCCGAGATACTTTTGTGCTAGGGTTAGACTTGTTGGGTGAGTTTTCCACAAGTCCAAAGTTTATGGCCAACTAGAATTTATGTTTGGGTAGTAAAACATCAATAGTTTTGACTATAAGAGTTTCTTTTGTTTAATGTATTAAATTTACTTTTAATGATTGTAAATACTTTGATTCATTATTTATAAAATATAGCTAAAAATATTATTAATTGATTTTTAAGATAAATGAGTATTTAAGATAATCATAAATAAATAAAAAACGAATATGTATTTTTACGTTTAAAATTTCGTTAGTTAATGTCTCGAAAAAGCAGGATGTTACACACAGCCTAAACAAGCTTGCTTCATCCATAACCAAACACGGTACGTTTTGTTTTATTCTTTACTGGTTGTGAACAAAGTCGTAGCATGCAGATGATTGATGAAACATGTAGTTTAAACCTACACTACAACAAATTCAATCATTATTTACGACCAAAAGTCTTATGAAATACATAAAATTAATATTTACGCATGTATACATTATATGAATTGGCTCTAAAAACACCTCTTTGATTGGAATTAGATTGATGTGTTCTCTATTGCATTTGGAATGTAAGAAATATAATTAATTTTGAAGTATCGTCACACAAATTAAAAGCTTATCTTGGTAATGGGTGTTAGCCAAAGTTGGGAATAAGGTGGATGTATCATTTGCAAAACTCTATTTCAATGAAATTTTGTTTACCTAAAAAAACAATTTAAGATTTTGAATAAAAAAAAAATATAGTTCAATCTACTTGTATAGGTATTCTTAGTCTAACGCAAGCATCTCAGTGGCAGATCCAAAATCCTATTTCAGGAGTTATAATTGATTTTAAGTAATAATAGTAATACAAATTATATATGTGTGCGAAAATAAATATACAACTTTTATCGTCCATAAACTTATTGACCATACAAATATAATTATAAAAGTTTATAGTATTATTAAATTTATTGACAAAGTAATATGAATTTTCAAATTTACTCTACATGAGAGAGAATTATTTTATTTTTTATCATAATATTTATTAAATATTACAGAAAAAATATAACATAATTAAAAATATATTGATAAAAAATAATTAACTAATGCAACTGAAAATTTGAAACTATACTTATAAAAAAGACATAATTTTTTTGAGTCCTATAATAAGAACAATGGTAGTAGAATTATAAATTTTAATGTAGATTTAAATATATTTAATAAAAAATTACACGCATAAATTTTCTCTATTGAAGAATAGTTAATATTTTATCAATTATAATTTGCAAATAATATATCAAATATCCTATCCATTTTGTATGTTATATATATACACATATGAACTAATGAATTTCACATTTGCCCTTTGTTTTTGTTAGGGAAATTTCCAAAATATATTTGGATTTTTCTAATAGCTGCATTAATGTAGCAAAATTAAATAATTGAATGTATCACTTGGTCAAGTGGTTGCAATGATTGGGTTTAATTCAAACCAATGCATCTATTAAGTTATCAAAAGTTGCAATCTTTCACAAGCGTTGTTTCACCAATTGGTATGAGTTAAATAGTTGTTTTCTTTCACCAATTGGTATGAGTTAAATAGTTGTTTTCTTTCACCAATTGGTATGAATATCTCTATAAATATAGATATTTTAGAGGCAGAAAGAACAGAAGAAAAACAACACAAAATACATGTTACATGAGTCAAAATTATGTCAAAAATATTTCTGAGTCATTTCTTCTTTTCTCTAGTGCACGAGAGTAAATGAAGGAACCTTATTCTGTAAACTACCATTGATCGATAGGCTTGATGTGAATGTGCAATTCACTTCAAGGACTCCAAAGTATCCTGAAGGGAATTCGTCGGTTAACCCGTTTGCATCCATTATATATAGATTGGTGGGGGCGAATCGAACCTAAAGCTTAGTGTGATACACACGCTTTGGAATTTATTTGTGCAACCTTCATCATCATCGAGTTCATCATCCTCTTGTTCAAGATTTGCAGCATACCCCCAACAAAAGATCCAACAATCTTTAGGTTCGATTTTCAATTATTATGACTGCAACTTTTAAAGGAGATGAACTTTCTTGACTATGGTGAAAGGTACACATTTAATCTATATGAATATATATAATATGTTTGAAGTTCTAAATTCATATGTGGTTCTCCAAAGTAATTATATTGTTTCTGTTAAATTTAACATGTGGTTAGATTTGATATGCATGATTTAGAATATATTCAAGTATGTGAATTTAATATGGTTTATGCATGAATTTTGCTTGTTTGGATTTTAAAGATTAATTAAAGTCTTAGAATTAATCATATGAAAATTCATGGTTAAACACCGGAAGTTATTTAATATTAATACATTTATATATTACATTCATGTTTGAAATGCATATATAATAAATTTTCCTTTTCGGATGCATATATAATAATATGGAGATATGATGTGAAAAATTAATAATATTCAATTAGAGATAATATGTTTTGATGAAATTTTTGTTTATCTATGGTTGATGTTTTTAGACTAAGAGTAAGGATTTATGATTGACCGGTGAAATAAAATTTATTTATAATTTTGGTCTCTTAAATTTTGACAAATATAAATATGTATGGTTTAAGATACATGTTTAATACATTAATTTATTTAAATTAATGTATATAATTGTCATAAATATCAAGTGTATGTCTCATTGATAGTGATGTTTCATGTGAGAAGTTATTAAATCAAAAATTGATTAAATCATATTATACGTGTATGATGGTATAAAAGTATATGTCAATTTCTTACTTATTTTGATATTAAAAATTATTTGGATATATATTTTAAAATTATTATAAGTTGACAAATGTTTATGGAAGAAGTGATAGAAAATCTTAATGATTTTATTCATTGTTTACTTTCTATTGTGATACTTATTTGGATTTACCATAGAAAGTATTTAAATATTAAACTTGAATTAACAAATAGAATTCATGGTGTATGTATTAGTTATAATATAACTATGAAGAAATGATTTATTTAATAGAAATAAAATGAATTCTTATTTGTTAAGTATTAGATGACTTACATTTTTGGACCCACCTTATGATATTTAATTATGAGAAATTTTTATGATCTTGCTTTGTTAGCTGGTGGCAATATAGTAAAAGGAAAAATTACATAAAAAGTTTGTATGTGATAATTGAGATGCTTATTAATTGTATGTGATACAATGTGAAGAGATTAAATGGCAAAAGGGTCATGGTTTGGTCATAGTTGGTCAACACTATCAAGAATATAAAAAGTAATCGGATGCTTGATGTAAGTTGTGACTTGTACTAGACCTGATATAACATATGTTGTTGTAAGATTAAGTCGGTATACAAGCAATCCAAGTAAAGGATATTGACATGTTATTAATAAAGTATTAAAATATTTGAAAGAAACAATTAACTATAGTTTAATCTATAGTGGATATCCTTTATACTTGGAAGGATATACATATGTCAGTTGAATAAATCATGTTGAAGATCAAGCTTCCACAAGTTGATGGACCTTTAACCTTGGTGGATGTGCAGTTTCTTGGGGTTCAAAGAAACAAACTTGCATTATCGACACCACCATGGCTGCAAAATTTATTGTTCTAGTTGGAGGTAGTAAAGAGGTTGAATGACTAAGAATTTGTTGTATGAGATACCAATTTGGCCAAACTCAATGACACGGGTATCCATACATTGTGATAGTCAATACACACTATCAAAAGCATATAACCAAGAATATAATAGAAAATCAATACATATTGGTTTAATGCATAGCTATGTAAATGATTTAATGGAGTGATATCCATAGTGTTTTTAAGAATTGAAAAATATCTTGCAGATCCTTTGACGAAAGGTATGACAAAGGACATGATGTTGAAATCATCATTAGGGATGTGATTCAAGCTCATATCTAGATAATCACCAATGGTGGAAACGTCAACTCACACTTGAGTAGCATCGAGTCTTGAGTTCAATGATGAACGTACACTATTAGAGTGATTGAAGTACTTGACAATAGATACATCCCAAAGGATAAAAGTACTTGGACCATAAAATAAAAGTGGTAGGATGAGGTCTCCTCTTAATGGACATATAGCATGTATTTGCTGGAATGTATAATTATGAGTGCATTTATGATATAGTCCACCTATATGACAATGAAGTGGGACGCTTCATAGCGTACAAGAGCTTGACTCTTAAATTCTCACGAAAAGGATATGAGACATAGGGCCTTATCAAATGTGTCGTGTTTATAATTCGATCAATGGTACCGAGATTTCATGTGTAAGTTATGCACATTTGTTCTAATGAATGGTTGGTTCAAAGCTTGTCTACCAATCTATTTGGGGATGAGTGAAAACATAATTTACTAAGTAATGGTTCAAATCGTAAGATACCTTTATCTGAAACCATGAGATTTCCGAAAATGGTGGGGGATTGTTAGGGAAATTTCCAAAATATATTTGGATTTTTCTAATAGCTGTATTAATGTAGTAAAATTAAATAATTGAATGTGTCACTTGGTCAAGTGGTTGCAATGATTGAGTTTAATTCAAACCAATGCATCTATTAAGTTATCAAAAGTTGCAATCTTTCACAAGCGTTGTTTCACCAATTGGTATGAGTTGAAGAGTTGTTTTCTTTCATCAATTGGTATGAATATCTCTATAAATAGAGATATTTTAGAGGCAGAAAGAACAAAAGAAAAACAACACAAAATACATGTTACATGAGTCAAAATTATGTCAAAAATATTTCTGAGTCATTTCTTCTTTTCTCTAGTGCACGAGAGTAAATGAAGGAACCTTATTCTGTAAACTACCATTGATCGATAGGCTTGATGTGAATGTGCAATTCACTTCAAGGATTCCAAAGTATCCTGAAGGGGATTCGTCAGTTAACCCGTTTGCATCCAATATATATAGATTGGTGGGGGCGAATCGAACCTAAAGCTTAGTGTGATACACACGCTTTGGAATTTATTTGTGCAACCTTCATCATCATCAATTTCATCATCATCTTACTCGAGATTTAAGCATACCCCCAAAAAAAGATCTAACAATATCCAACAGTTTCATTGTGAAAGTCCCATTTGTAAATCTCACTACTACCGTGTTCGATACCCTTAATTAGTATATACACTTATGTGACACCTATCCACATAACTTTTTTTCTTTTTAATCAAAAAAATAATCAAATAAATTATAATAACAAAACAAAAAATGACTAAATCCCCTATCTTCCGCCTTCTTTGTTTTCCTCAAACCCCACCCTGTCGGTCCCTCGTCGCTAGCTAGCTTCTTGGCTCACTTCCACCTTCAATGGCATTATCTCATCACATAGCTCGTCACTAGTGCCCCGCCTTGCCGATGTGGGAATGGTACAAATCAATGACGAGTGAAAGATATCGGAGACGCGAGAGAGTGAGAGAAACACATGAGAGATAGAGAGGTATAAGTGACAAGGATAGTAGGTTTGACTTCGTGGCCAGCAAAGATGAGGGAATGGCATGGGCGGGGAAGCATATCCTTTTAAAATTAGAGTATTTTAATATCTGAATTTAAAAATTGTGAGCTATACATTAGAAAACTCTCAAATATTCAATAGTTTTCAACTCTATAAATTTTAAAGTATCACATTTGATAAAAAATATATATGAGTTTGCTATCATCTTTATATAAAGAGTGTCAAACTCTTGTAAAAAAATACATCAATGTCTCGATGCATTTTCGAGCCACTTCTCCTCTTTCTGTCTCTTTGGTTTGTTAGTGGCTATAATACCATTTTCGTTTTAAAGCGGTTTAGCGCAATTTTTGTATCATGGTCCTTTGATTTATGAGCGAATTTGGTTATGCGGAAAGAAATGATAAGAAAGTTGAAGAAAGAATTATATTCTTAATGGACTTGTTGATGATTTGTATAATGATATGTAGAAGAAATACAATAATGACGGAGAAAGTTGAGACTAACAAATAATGATGTGAGCCACTACCTCAAGAGCCTCATGTGAAATTCAGAAAATAACACATAAGATAATATTTGAAGGTATGTCCTTAAATGAACAGTTGTAAATTGTCATTATTATTGATAAACTGTCCCCTGCTTGAAAGAATTTAAAAAATTCTCTCAGACATAAAACAAAATAAATTTCTCTAGAAAGTCTAATAACCCATCTCCAGATATAAAGAAAAAAAGAATTTGTTTATGGTTTTCTTCAAAATAAGGGATATAGGTAGTACACCAATTCTAAATATGATATTTTTGTTGGCAAATTGTACACCGCTAAATATTCTATTTTTGTTTGCAAATGGTACACCACTGGTGCACACTTGAATTAAATGTTGAAATTAAAAATATCTCATTCTATTGTGTAATCTTAAATTTTGGTATGCTAGACTCTCTCATGTGAACAGAGATTTAAAAATTAAGTAACTTAGGTTAAATTATCTAATGAACAATAAAAGTGAAACACGTATATCTAATGAACAATAAAAGTGAAACGCGTGACATATTTAAGATCTTTGTAATTGAAATTGAAAATTAATATAGTAGAAATATTAAGAGATTTTGAAGTGATAGAGGAACATAATATGACTCTATTATATTTAATGACTTTTATAAATTGCAAGGAATTATACATGAAAATACTATAACATACTCCCCTGAAATGAATGGAAAAGCTGAAAGAAATAATTTAACTCTTACTAAACTAGTTGTTATTATTATGCTTAACTCTGATGTTGCATCTCATTCGTGAAGAGAAATTATATTGATTGTTTGCTATGTGTTGAATAGAGTTCAAAAATATGAAAATAAAACATCTCCTAATGAGATACTAAAGAAAAGACAATCGAACTTGTCTTACTTTTGAACTTGGGATGTTTGGCTTATGTCAGAATCTCTGATCCCAAGTGACTTAAACTCGCCAATAGAGCCTACGAATATGTATTCATTAGGTATGCAGTAAACAACAAAACATATATGTTTTATGACCTAAGTGCCAAAGTGATCATAGAGTCAAATAATATTGACTTCTACGAAAATAAATTCCCTTCCAAATTGAGAAATAGTGGGGGTAACGAACCGAATCATGTTCCTATGATGAGAAGCACTGAAAGCAATAAACAAGGTGAAACAAAATCTCAAAGAAGTAAGAAAGCCATAATTGCTAAAGATTATGGACCTGATTATATGACATATACCTTAGAAGTAGATTTTCCAAATCTTCAAGAAGTTTTGTCATCTTTGGATGTAGATTTATTGATTCTCTAGAGTCTAACATGACCTGACACTTAGTAGACTTGCCTCTTGGTTACAAACCAATAGATTGTAAATGAATGTTGAAAAAGAAACTATAACCCGATAAAAATATTGACAAATACAATGCTCGCCTTGTAGCCAAAGGTTTTAGACATAGAGAAAATATACATTTATTCGACACTTTTTTACCGATCACTAGAGTTACATCAATTAGGGTACTCATTTCACTTGCTGCTATTCATAACTTGGTGGTACACCAAATGGATGTCAAAACTGTTTTTTTTTTTTTTTTTTTTTTTTTTTTTTTAATGTTGATTTGGAAGAAAAAGTCTATGTGGAACAATCTGAAGGTTTTGTGATTCATGAACAAGAAAACAAGGTCTGTAAGTTAGATAAATCTATGTACGGTCTTAAACAAGCTCCTAAGCAATGATGTGAAAAGTTTGATAGCTTGATTATATCAAATAATTTTAAAGTGAACGAAAGTGATAAATATATTTATTACAAATATGAAAATGACATTTGCACTATGATATATCTCTATGTAGACAAAATACTCATATTTGATTCAAACATTCATGTTGTAAATATGATGAAATCATTGTTGTATAGCAACTTTGATATTAAAGACCTTTGAGAAACAAGTGTAATCCTTGGAATCAAGATTACTAGGTCAGAAAAGGGAATTATTTGGATTAGCCTCACTGTGTTGAAAAGATCCTAAAGAAATACAAATACTTTAACTGTAAACCTGCTTGCGCACCATATGATCCAAGTGTGAAACTTTTCAAGAACATTGGTAAATATGTTAGACAAACTGAATATGTGAGCATCATTTGCAGTCTCAGGTATGCCTCTTACTATACTAGACCTGACATTGCATACGTCGTGGGACTATTGTGCATGTTTACCAGTAGACCTATTATGAAGCATTGACACGCTATCAAAAGAGTCACGAGATACCTAAAAAGGACCATGAGTCTCAGATTACATTATCAAATATTTCTTGGAGTCCTTAAAGGATACAATGATGCTGATTGGAACACCTTATCAGATGTCTCCAAAGAAACTGGTGGCTATAGTTTTAGTATAGTCGGTTGTGCTGTATCTTGGAAATCGAATAAATAGATGATATTTACTCAGTCCACTATGGAGGCTGAAATGATCGCACTAGCTGAGATTCCTTTATAGGAAAAATGTATGCCAACTGTGATGATCCACTGCGATAACATTGCAACTATTGCAAATATTGAGAATCGTTATTACAACGATAAGATGTGACAAATATGTTGTAAGCACAATACTGTTAGAGAGTTACTTTCTAAAAGACCTATTATAGTGGATCTTGTACGCAATGATGAGAATTTGACATATCCTTTTGACGAAAGAGTTAGCTAAAGAGAAAGTACTAAATGCATCCAAAAGGATGAGAGTAATGCCTTTAGAATCACTCATGATGGTTGTTGGAACCAAGTTGATTTTATACTTAGAGCTTTGATGATAACAAAAATATTTTATTAGAACAATATATTTGACTTCAAAAAGTACGAAAGAAGATATGATCAAGATTTGTAGGAGATTTGAATAAGATTTTATCAAAATTTATCTACAACAAAATATGAACATAATTAATCTTAAGAACTTACAAATGCAATATGAACAAAATAAGAACATAATCCATCTGAAAAATTTATAATCTCAATCTAAACAAAAAAAGGAGCGTAATCAATTTGAAGAAATTACAAATGCAATTTGAAAAAATACAATTCAGAATTAAACAAGAACTAAATTGAAACCTAAATTTTAACTATAAATATATACTCAAGGAAGAAGAAGAAAATCATCGATAGTGGTTTAATTCCTTCTTCAATCTGAGGTTGTTAGGAGAAGACTTGGCTTGTAGGATCAAGGTGTTTAGTTCCTCATAAGTCTGGGGTTGTCAAGCTGTTTGGGAAGACTGGCTTGGAGGCTCAAGTGCTTTGTAATTCAAGTTAATTGAATTAATGGATTAAAAACTTCTGAAAGAAGGGACTGGATGTAGCCAAGTTAGTGGTAAACCAAGATAAATCTATGGGTCAAATTATTTATGTTTTCTTTGTTTGTTACCTCTAAATTTGATTGCTTCTTATCCAAGTAAGTAACAAAATCGAACTATTTTTTTTTACTTATAAATTATCAAAAAGTTGTCAACTTTATCGAACACAATTCAACCTCCCTTCTCGTGTGTGCACCTTCAATGGTAACTCAGCATAAAAGACTGGAGATCCCAAAAATTAAGTTCAATGGATAATAACAAGTCATAGTGATATGAGATAAACATGCTATTATATTTCACAGAAGCATGATTCCTTAAGCGATGCAATGATGAGATAATATAAACTCTTAAAGAGATCTATACTCTATTTGGAGTGGAATACCTAGCTACATGAGTACTCTTGATAGACTCTCATATGTGAATGTGGAAGTCATGCTGCTTCCTATAGAATTTTGAGGTAAATCTCTTAGTCTTAACTATACTCGGATAAACGTGTTGGGTCATTAACACACATGCTTTTTAGAATACACCCTATGAAAAGGTTGTGTGTTGATGATAGAAATAAAGTTCAAGACTACGAATAACTCTTGTTGAATTTGAATCTTACTTACTACGCAAAGGTTCAAGTCAGAAAATAGATATATGTATGCACAATCTTATAGAAGTGTTTGATGCTACTTCAGAAACATCTTTAACTCAAGTGGGGGATTGTTGGAACATAGAGTATGTTAGTGTGTGAATTTAAAAATTGTTGAAGTTCCACATTGGAAAACTTTCATATATTGAGTAGTTTTCAACTCTCTATATACTAAAGTCTCACATGGATAGAAAACATATGTTAATTTGCTTCCGTCATTATATAAAGAGTGTCAAACTCTTGTGAAAAATACACCAAAGTTAGATGCATTTCCAGCTTTGTCTTTTGTCCATCTTCTACTCGATGCATTTCTGAGTCATTTCTCCCATTTCTTTATGTCCCTTTGGTTTATCAGTGGTTCTAATACCATTGTCATTTTAGACTGGTTTTTGTGTCGTAGTCCTTTTAATTTTTGAGTGGTCCTAATACCACTTTTCTTTTAGAGCGGTTTATGTCGTAGAACCTTCGATTTTGTAGAACGGTTTTTGTGTCGTAGTCCCTTCGATTTATAAGTGGTCACAATATCATATTGCGAGTGACTTTAACCACCATAATGAGAGTGATTTTAACTGCCATATTGAGGGTGTAATTCTAGAACGATTTTTTATGGGACTCCGTAGTTGATAGTTTATCTTGCATAATTTGGACAATATTGCGAAACATCTTAAAGAGAGCGACCTAGTCAGAGACTCAATCTAGTAATATCTTTGGTGGTAAAAATTTATTTTGAAACGCAAAAAACAATAATTTTAAGAGGTTTCTTTTTGTCATGTCAATTGAATAGATTATTAGATTTGATTCTGCTGCCTCTGATTTCAATAAACTATTTTAGTTTGAGGCAAACAAAAAATAATGAGAAAGTTGAAGAATTAACCCATAGGAGGATAATAATAAAAATTATATTCTTAATGAATTTGTTGATGATATCACACCAGCTATATATTTCGAATCATCAAGCTTGTTCATGTGTACACTTAAACCATCTCCACTTATAGTTAAACTTGTGATTTTGTATGCCATCACTATACGCAAAAATGGAGTTATTGGATGATAAAACGAAGAAAAAAAAATATCAAATGATTATATATTCGTGAAAAAATTTACATGTATGATTTATATGATATTATAAACTTTCAATTCAAATCAAAAATAAAATATAAAATTAACACATGTGAATAGAATTATAACAAACAAACATTATAACACATGTGAATCGAATTATAATCTGGGTATATCCTTAACTACTACTTATCATTAGGGGTTTCAAAACAGAAAACTGCGATCCGTTTAGGCCCAACTGTAATGGACTATTTTCAACATTTTTTAAAATAAATTAAACATTCTTTTAAATATAATAAAAAAGTTTTTAACATTTTATATACTATATACATTTTTTCATGTCATTCGGGGATGCGGGTAGTCTTAAGCCCGACATAGGTATAAACTTTGTAGTGCCAAGCTAGAATGCCCAAATAAATTTCCGGCTTGAAGTTCAGAGACCAAACCCTATAATTTATCAGGTTTTCTGGTGGCCCGTATGAGCTAGCCCATTTTGATGGTTCTACTTATCACTTAAAGTTTGGTTAACTTTCTCTCATTTAAAATTGCATTTTAAATCTGAAATTTACTTTTAATTGTAAACCAAAAAGGTTATGTTTTTGTTTTTACAACTAATAAGTTAATATGTAGAAAATGTTGAGTTAGATATCAAAACTCAATCCTTGTGGGACCAATATTTAATTATACTACTTTCTTTTTATTGAGTAGCAAAACACATGAAAAATATAATTTCTCTAAAGTTGAGCGTCTAAAAAGTGTTAGAGAAAAAGATTCAAGAAGAAAAAAATAATGTCACAAGCCAACATATGCTTAATGAAAAACTTAGAAAATAATGAGATAATCATCTCTAAACTCTGTCCTTTATGTAAACAAATGGAAAAAGAATTTGATAATCTTTTATGTGATTCAAACTTTCTTGCTCAAAAATGTGGTTTATTAAAAGAACAACTTTGTAAAGAAAATGAAAAAAAAAAAAGAGAAAGCCCAAGCTATGAATGACGAACTCAGAAAGGTCATCCAAAGCCTACAACATTCTAATTTTAAAATGTTTTAGCAACAAAAGATTCTCAATGAGATACCCATAAAAAATCATCTTCCAGAATGTTCTAAAACTAAGGAAGAAAATACCTATTTAAAAGTATAAGTTCATGAATTGAAAAATGATTTAACCAACACAGTAAAAAGCATTGAAATTTTTCGAAAGAACATGATATTTGAAGAAGGGATATTTGACAAACATGATTTACGTTTCAAAATTTCTCAAAATGAAAAGTTTTATGAAAATAAATTGTGTTAAAAAAGAAGGATGAGAAAGGTAATAAAATATCCTCGTACTATAACAAAATTGGACATCTTGATTCAATATGTGTAACACCCCGATTTTTAACAGCGTCATTGTATTTTTTTTTTAAAACAAAGAAATAAAGAAAGAAATACTTTTGGATAAAATATTTAAGTCGTAACACAACGACAAAAGTCAACAATATTTACAAACAGCGGAAATAGTTTTTGAAACAAAATCCAAAGTATTTAAATAGCAAAATACAACGGTACTATGAGACCTATCAGACATAGCTCACACCCTTGGAGTATTCTCGGCAGACACATCCATAAAAGCACTGCCTCAAGAATCTCTATTTTACCCACGTCACATCAAAAATTTGAACATGGACCTATCAAAAGAAAAGTCATCAAACAGTTTAAGCATAGATACAATCTTCCAAAATGAAATAAATACAGTCACAAGAGAAAGACATTTAGTCCTTATACAACCACCTAATCTGATCATGCTACAAAAACTACACAACCCGAGTGATCTCCATGCGCCCCGCCAGATCCTCCTAACACAACTTTGGTCAGGTATGACTAACTACTTTCTCATCTCCAGGGTACTAACCGGTAGGATGATCCTGCTTCTTATCTGAGGGCAAAGCCCAGATTTCCACAATAATTGTAAAGGTCACCAACCGAAATTAACAAACATCACGTAACAAAATTCTTATATTTTCAAATGCTCAAAAGAACCTTTCGTCATAGCATACTCCTCGAAAGGGTTTTCATATGTCCAAAAATGCATAAACGATGTTGAAAAATGAAGTTTTAACAAACTAGACCGTCGTGGCCGAATGCAACTGAGAAAATGTAGATTTTCAGTTCTAAAATAGCTCTGAATCAATCAACACTTCAAACATTAATATTATCAATTATGAACACATAATTAACACCAAGTTAATCTCCACAAATTCACACCTCAATTACCCATCAAATATTCATAACATCAATTATGAACACATAAGTACATCAAAACTTAATTAATCCAACTTCACACCTCTAAGAAATTACGACAAATCAAAACAACAACCGAATATGTATATACAATCATCATAGTATAACAAACATGACTCGCGTGTCAAGCACCCTAATGCAATGTGTATATGCCAAAATGCATGAATTCCGGAATCCGAACCAAAACCCTCCTCGAAGGGGCGTAAATTATAATTGTATCGCCTATCACAGACCAGTGCTAATTAACGAGGTGCCACCTATCACGGGTCAACACGATTTACTAAAAAGCGTAAATCGTAAACGTACTGTCTATCACTGACCAGTACTGTTTACCGAGGTGCCACCTATCACAGGTCACCATAATTTACTAAAAGCGTAAATCGTAAACGTACCACCTATCACAGACCAGTACTGTTTACCGAGGTGCAACCTATCACGGATCAACATGATTTACTAAAAAACGTAAATCGTAAATGTACCGCCTATCACATACCAGTACTGTTTATCGAGGTGTCACCTATCACGGGTCAACACGATTTACTAAAAACGTGTAGTATATCACAGACCTAAAAAGACACGAAAATCCCCGCAAGGATAAGATTATCCAACAGATCACATGACATCATCTTGTGGCCCATCATAGTCACCACTATCACCATGGCCCCATCGCGATTAACCAAAAGATTCCCCATTTTTAATACTCATTTAACACTAATAATTTTTCAAACACAACACGGAGCATACTCAAACATATTTATTCACACCAATTTAAATTTCCACAACCACACATAAATCACATCTCCAAATTTCATCCACACCTAAATTGAATTAAATTCATTTTCCACCAAGTCACACATAAATTTCTTGTAAAAAATTCATAATATTAATTATGAACACATCAATTTCACCAAACATTTATCAACAAAATTTCCAAACATTAATCACCCATATTTAATCTCCAAAATTTTCAACCATACCACAACAACATTAATATATCAGAGTTCTCCCCACCACTAACTCGATGCCAACGGTCTCAATTCCTTTTCGAGACTCAAGGAGCTAACTACATAAACATAAATATTTATAACAATTTGTTAACAATAAAATTAATCCACACACAACAAAATTCCAAAAATTAAATCTTTCTCACACACCAAACTTTTAAAATCAAATAATCTATATTATTTAGTTAAAACTCATTAAAACAAATATTGTCCAAATTTCACATACACACACTCGACTATTAAAGCACCAAAATTTTTGAGTTAATAAGATACTCTAATATTTTTTTTCTTTTTAAACTCGGTCTAAGAGTAATTAAAAGAGTAACATTTTAAACTCTAACTATTTTTAATTTCAATCTATCTTTTTGCTCAAACTCTTTAACTTAGTTAAAATTTTAACTTTTTCACAACTTTAACAATTCTAATTTTTTTTGTAACATTTCAATTTCAGTTCAAACTCATTTATTTGAAAATAACTCATTACGTAACTGAAACTCATCAAATTTAATTACTGCCAATTCACACCAACAACAATCAATTCAATTCCACAATACACATTTAGCACCTCAATTAAATTTCAACAATTCAAACTTAACTCACCTAATTTCAAAACTCCACATTTTTACACATAAACCACCAAATTTCATCAATTCATTTTCCACAAAATCCGCAAATATATCACATCTTAAATAATAATAATAATAATAATATTAATTATGAACATATAAACCATATCAACTATGGATCACCATAAACCACACCTCAAATTTAAATTTCACTAAATCGCACATAATCACATTAAATTCATTTTCTACAAATTCACACATCAAATACATCAAATTTCTTTTCCACAAAATCACAAATAATATCCTAAATGCAAACTAAAAGTTTGGAAGGAGCCTTTACCTTAACGGTAGCTTTAATAAGCGATTACGACACCGCGATTATTTTTGGAAAAAATTTAAGTTCATGACGTCGCTTCAAAAGTTGGCTCACTAGCACCGCAACGTGAAGATGAGCAACTTTCCCTTCTGTCACTTTTCGAAATGAAGCTCAGAAGTCGAAGAAAAATGGAGTTTTGAGTTTATGGGTTTTGGTTTCAAAAGCTTGGAACAAAGAAGAAGAAGAAGGAATTCGTTTTATTTTGCTTTCAGTTTCTCTTTTGCTTTCTTTCTTCACCTTTTCTTTCATATAATAATAATAATAATAATAATAATAATAATAATAATAATAATAATAATAATAATAATAATAATAATAAATTAATAATAAAATAATAATAATAATAATAAATATCTAAACAAATATCTATATATTTTTTTATAAAAATCATCATTACGCCTGTCACCACACATCACATCTCAAACCACTTTTTCAGAAAAATATCTACTCTCGCCGCAATTCAATGAGCAGATGAATTTTTCTGAAAAATGTTGCGTCTCAGAAATTTTTTTTTCTTCGACAAAAGATTCTCCGTAATTAAATAAAATTATTCATCAACGAATAATTTTAATCGGATCTCCAAAAAGATATTTTTGGCATTTAACTCACAAAATGTCATAAAATTGGCTAAAATCCTCAGAATTTCAACACAAAATTCCCCAAAATACATAAATTAGAATTTAAAATTAAGGGTCTTACATTACTACCCTCCAAAAACAAGTTTCGTCCTCGAAACTTAAAGTACGAGTAACAATCCACACTGAGTTTGTACTCAAAATCAACATACATGTCACAACTTGTTTCACCCAGCCTACTCGAAGAAAATGTTGTCTATCCCTTTTCGTAGGGTGCTTATACTATCTTAACTGAACTGTAATAGCGCTCTTTATGACTTGCACTTAAGGTTATTCTAATGCACAAGCGGTCAAACAATCTCCTCAAGGTCCACTGAGTTTTTCCTTATTTTCCTATAACTTTGATCCTATCGACAAAGTACAATCGCCCATAGCTATGTCACATAGCCTCATATACATCCACTTGGTACGAATCTTCAATTTGGTACCAAACCGAACACTAAGTATGACATCAACACACTGCGCACAAAACAATCATTATTATCGAGAACTCTTAAATGTCTCCATGGTCCACAAATCCTCGATTTCTCTTTAGTCGCACAACTACGTCAAACCATAGTGTTCTTATTCATATGTTGTTCTAATTATAACTCTAATAATTCCATCTCCACATCTGCTTGGTGATTTAAGCTTCCTCAATTTTTTCGGTAACATGCCAAAACTATACTACTCATGATACACAAACTTCCTTCCAGTTTAGTACTTCATTTCAAGAGTCACGTCTCCAACAAAAATCCAACTTGAATTTCATTCACTGATTAAAACCTACATTTGTCTCATGCCTAACACCTTAAATTCACGCTTCACTAGTCAAATTTTTTTTTTTACATACTTCGCAATTATGCACAAACTCGAAAATAATTCTCCTACATCTAATGCCAACATTCATTTTGATACTTCTCAATTTCACCGCATTCTTTATTTGCAGCTTGATGATTATCCTTTCATTATGACAGGTCAAATGCATTGTATTCACTCCATCCCTTTTCCATTTATACAAACCTTAAATTCCTGCCTCGAACCATGATGCATCTTCATTATAGTGATTTCAATAAATCAAGCATTACTAATTCCCACCAAACTTTTCCATTTCATACTCAATTCTTCCCTATCAACCAAACATTAAACTTTGTTGATTGGCAAACACAATAACAACCCCCATGACATGCACTTAATTAATGCCTTTATATCATTGGCATACCCTTATAATAACAATATCTAAATTACGGGTGAGATAATTCCTTTCATGAATCCTTAATTGTCATAAGCTACATCTCAATGTGTTGTTCCGACAAGTTCTCTTGGCACATTTTTCAAAATTTGGTTCACTTGTTAGATTCTTATTCGTTCCCAATAAGCTTCTCCAAAGGAATAATTATCTATAAACCTCATCCTCATAACTTTGCTGTAAAATATCTCAAAGACCCACATACCTATTGTAAGACCCTTAATTTTAAATTCTAATTTATGTAATTTGGGGAATTTTGTGCTGAATTTCTGAGGTTTTTTAGCCAATTTTATGGCATTTTGTGAGTTAAATGCCAAAAATATCTTTTTAGAGGCCCGATTAAAATTATTTGTCGATGAATAATTTTATTTAATTACAGTGAATCTTTTGTCGAAGAAATTTTTTTCTGAGATGCAGCATTTTTCAGAAAAATTCATCTGCCGATTGAATTGCGGCGAGAGTAGATATTTTTCTGAAAAAGTAATTTGTGATGTGATGTGAGGTGACAGACGTAACAATGATTTTTATAAAATATCTAGATATTTATAAATATCTAGATATTTATTTTGGAATTAGTTTTATTATAATGTTATATATAAGATTTTTATAATATTATAAATATCTAGAATATCTAGATATTCTTCAGAAAGCAATTCTCGCCTGGTTCCTTTATTTCTTTCCTTCCCTGTTTCAAGAAAACACAACACCAAGTGTTGGTGTTTTTCAAAAAAACTCAAAAACAAAACCTTCATTTTTCTCTTAGATCTAAGGTTCGTTTCGAGAAGTGATAGAAGAGAAAGTTGTTCATCGCCACGCTGCGGTGCTAGTGGGCTAGTTTTCGACGCGACATCACAAACTTAAATTTTACCGGAATTAATTATGGTACCGTAATCGCGTGTTAGAGCTATCGTTAAGGTAAGGGCTCCTTCCAAACTTTTAGTTTGCATTTAGGACATTATTTGTGATTTTTTGGAGTATAAGTTTGATGTATTTGAGGTGTAAAATTATGGAAAATGAATTTAATTTGTTTATGAGAGAATTAGTTGAATTTGAATTTGATTTGTTTTGAGTTGTGTTTTGTAGTGATTAATGGGGTGTAAATTGTATGTTCATAATTAATATTATGAATTTTTGAGATGTGATTTAGGTTTGAATTTGGTGGATATTGAATTAATTAAATTTGATGAGTTTGAGTTACGTAATCAGTTATTTTTAAATAAATGAGTTTGAACTGAAGTTGAAATTTTATGAAAAATTTAGAGTTGTTAAAGTTGTGAAAAAGTTCAAATTTTAACTAAGTTAAAGAGTTTGAGCAAAAAGATAGCTTGAAATTAACAATGGTTAGAGTTTAAAATGTTACTCTTTTAATTACTCTTTGATTGAGTTTAAAAAGAAAACCAAGTTTATAATATTTTATTAACTCAAATATTTCGGTGCTTTAATAGTCGAGTATGTGAATAATATAGATTATTTAATTTTAAGAGTTTGGTGTGTGAGAAAGATTTAATTTTAGGAATTTTGTTGCGTGTGGATTAGTTTTATTTTGAACAAATTGTTATAAATATTCATGTTTATATAGTTAGCTCCTTGAGTCTCGAAAAGGAATCGAGACCGTTGGTACTGAGTTAGCAGTGGGGACAACTCTGATATTTTAATATTGTTGTGGTGATTTATGGTTGAAAATTTTGGAGATTGAATATGGGGGATTAATGTTTGAAAATTATAGTGACTCATATTTGGTGAAATTGATGTGTTCATAATTAATATTATGAATTTTTAAGAAAAATTTATGTGTTGATTGTTGGAAAGAGAATTTAATTCAATTTATGTGTGGATTGGTGGAAAATGAATTTAATTTAATTTGTGTGGATTGAATTTGGAAATGTGATTTATGTGCGTTTGTGGAAATTGAAATTGGTGTGAATAAATATGTTTGAGTATGCTCTGCGTTGTATATGAAAAATTATTAGTGTTAAATGAGTATTAAAAATGGATAATCTTTTAATAGCTGCATTTACTTAATGATTGTGGTGAAAAGAGTCAGAGTATGCTCATGCATTTCATAGTACATGGTGACCGCGATGAAGCCATGGTGATAGTGGTGACCGTGATGGGCCACGTGATGATGCCATGTGAATTGTTGGTTCATCTTATCCTTGCAGGGATTGTCGCGTCGTGCTGATCTGTGAGAGATTGCACTCTAGAATGTGTTGATCTGTGAGCGATTGCACTCTAGAAAATTATGCTGGTCTGTGAGCAACTGCACTCTTGTATGTCGTGCTGGTCTGTGAGCGACTGCACGCTAGTAAATCATGCTGATCTGTGAGAGATTGCACCTTGGTAATTAGTACTGGTCTGTGAGAGGCTGTACAATTATGATTTACGCCCTTCGAGAAGGGTTTTGGTTTGGAATTTCATAATCATGCATTTTGGCATATACGCATTGCTTTAGAGTGTTTGGCATGCGAGTCATGTTTGTTATACTATGATGATTGTTTATACATATTCGGTTGTTGTGGTGATTTGTTGTAATTGCTTTGAGGTGTGAAGTTGAGTTGAATAAGTTTTGATGTAAATATGTGTTCATAATTGATTTAATGAATATTCGATGTGTGATTGAGGTGTGAATTTATGGAGATTAATTTGGTGTTAATTATGTGTTCATAATTGATAATATTAATGTTTGAAGTGTTGATTGATTCAGAGCCATTTTAGAATTGAAATTCTGCATTTTCTCAATTGTATTCGGCTACGACAATGCAGTTTGCCAAAACTTCATTTTTCAACATTGTTTATGCATTTTTGGACATATGAAAACCCTTTCTAGGAGTATGCTAAGACGAAAGGTTCTTTTGAGCATTTGAAAATATAAGAATTTTGCTGTGTGATATTTGTTAATTTCGGTTGGTAACCTTTGCAATTATTGTGGAAATCTGGGCTTTGCCCTCAGATAAGAACCAGGATCATCCTACCGGTTAGTACCCTGGAGATGGGAAAGTAGTTAGTCATACCTGACCGAAGCTGTGTCAGGAGGATCTTGCGGGGCGCGTGGAGATCACCCGGGTTGTGTAGTTTTGTAGCATGATTAGATTAGGTGGTTGTATAAGTACTAAATGTCTTTCTTTTGTGATTGTATTTATTTCTTTTTGTAAGATTGTATCTATGCTTAAACTAGTTGATGACTTTTCTTTTGATGGGTCCATGTTCCACTTTTTGATGTGATGTGAGGAAAGTAGAGATTCTTGGGGCAGTGCTTTTATGCAGGTGTCTGCCGAGAATACCCTAGGGGTATGAGCTATGTCTGATAGGTCTCATATCCCCGGTGTATTTTGATGTTTGAATACTTTGGATTTTTATTTCAAAAAAATTATTCCGCTGCTTGTAAATATTTGTTGACTTGGTCGTTATGTTATGACTTAAATATTTATCCAAAAATATTTTCTTTGTTTTATTTCGTTGTTTGTTTCTTTTTCGTTATTTCTTTATTTAAAAAAAAAAAATACACTCGCGCTGTTAAAAATCGGGGTGTTACACCTTTCATCGTCCATGTAGTCATTGAAACACTCATTTTAAATCTTAACGCTTGACTTTCCAAGATCAACATCTAAACCATAAATCATTTGTTACATTTCTTCTTTTTCATTTTCTATCATTAAATAAAATTCTAAAATCTAATCCTCGAAATCTCCAAATTCTCATCACACCATCTAATTCCATCCATTGCATCTTAAGATATAATACGAGGTCGTATTCATCATTGACTCTAACTGTATTAGTAATCTCACTAATAAAAACTCTTCAAATCATAACACGACCTTTTTAGTAAATCTTCAAACACTTTCATCCATAACATGAATTATTTATCAGTTGCTTACCTCAACTACCTCAATTATACCAGTTTTAGGCATTACTTGGTCCTCCATCCAACCTTGTGGATTTTAAATCACTGACTTAAAGATCAACCATCTTAGGGTCCCAAATCAAATCTCAAATAATTCATCTGACCTATCAAAATATTAACATTCTTTTAGTAATTACCATCCTTTAATAGACTCTCGAAGCTTACATCGTTACAATTTCTAAGTATTCTCGTACTATGTACTTTCAATTCCATTTAATAGTAACATGCGGTTCAATACATCAAATCTTAACTCCTTATGTTTTTCCGAACATCACTCAAAATTCACATTTACGTGTCTATAGTTTCATCCAATATCACTATCCATACTTACCATCTCCTAATCCACACAAAGATTTGTCATTTATCGAAGAAATATATATTCTCACTCCTATAATCGTCATGAGATTCATACTTAATAATCTGAGTCGCGAATCTAGTTTAACTCGAATGCTCGACTATTCCTCAAAGTGTACTTTATCTAACCAAGGTAGTATTTACTCCTAACGTGCAACGCCCCTCAACTTCAATACAAGTCTCTTTCGTTGACACCTAAGCACCAAATGTTATTCCAAATGGAATCTCCGTCTTCTCAATAATTCCATGGTGTTCACACCCTTTCGGCAGTTATCAAACTTCATTTAGTCTCATCCTAAAATCTACCAAAACAACACCTAATACTCTTCTTAAAAAGATATCCACTTAGATCTTTACATGAAATTGCCTATTAGTCTAACTTTAATCCATCCAAATCCATCATCTTCGAGTTACCATCAACAACATGGCCTCTGTGTCCTTGGAACCACTTCATAAATCCCATGTCGTCATGATTCGCCTCAACCCTGCCTGACAATTAATCATTTCGAAGATCTTTTCCACTTCTTGAATCTACTGGTCAGCTTTTTTTGGGCCCTCCTCACCCTTGAACTTTGGAGGATTGTAATGACGAAAATCCTCCAATCCCCTTGACGCAGTAGCACATATCTCTCTTTCCCTCTTCTCCAGATCTCGCAGATTCTTTGCAGTAGTTTGTGTAGCAACATAAGCAACCATGTTATTCATAGCTTCAGCCATTTGATCATCCCCATCGATGTTGACTCTTGCAACGTCATCCCTTCTTGGATGCATTGTTTCCTTAAAACCAACATCAAGAAGAAATCTCAACACCCCTTGGAATAATTCCAAAAATAATTTCTGACTACATCAATACATAACAACTACACTAGACCTGACACTTAGACAACTTAACCCTACGCATGATCAGATAACAACTCCCAACCTACATGTTGACCTAAAATCTAAACCAAAGCTCTGATACCACAATGTAACACCCCGATTTTTAACAGCGCGAGTGTATTTTTTTTTTAAACAAAGAAATAAAGAAAAAAAATACATTTGGATAAAATATTTAAGTCGTAACACAACGACAAAAGTCAACAATATTTACAAACAGCAGAAATAGTTTTTGAAACAAAACCCAAAGTATTTAAATAGCAAAATACAACGGGACTATGAGACCTATCAGACATAGCTCATACCCTTGGAGTATTCTCGGCAGACACCTGCATAAAAGCACTGCCCTAAGAATCTCTACTTTCCCAACATCACATCAAAAATTGGAACATGGACCCATCAAAAGAAAAGTCATCAGATAGTTTAAGCATAGATACAATCTTCCAGAATGAAATAAATACAGTCACAAGAGAAAGACATCAACCACCTAATCTGATCATGCTATAAAAACTACACAACCCGAGTGATCTCCACGCGCCCCGTCAGATCCTCCTAACACAGCTTCGGTCAGATATGACTAACTACTTTCCCATCTCAAGGGTACTAACCGGTAGGATGATCCTGGTTCTTATTTGAGGGCAAAACCCAGATTTCCATAATAATTGTAAAGGTCACCAACCAAAATTAACAAACATCACATAACAAATTTTTTATATTTTCAAATGCTTAAAAGAACCTTTCGTCTTAGCATACTCCTCGAAAGGGTTTTCATATATCCAAAAATGCATAAACGATGTTGAAAAATGAAGTTTTAACAAACTGCACTGTCGTAGCCGAATACAACTGATAAAATGCAGATTTTTAGTTCTAAAATGGCTCTGAATCAATCAACACTTCAAACAATAATATTATCAATTATGAACACATAATTAACACCAAGTTAATCTCCACAAATTCACACCTCAATTACACATCGAATATTCATAACAACAACCGAATATGTATATACAATCATCATAGTATCCCAAACATGACTCATGTGTCAAGCACCCTAATGTAATGCGTATATGCCAAAATGCATGAATTCTGAAATTCGTACCAAAACCCTCCTCGAAGAGGCGTAAATTATAATTGTACCGCCTATCACAGACTAGTACTAATTAACGAGGTGTCACCTATCATTGGTCAGCACGATTTACTAAAAGCGTAAATCGTAAACGTACCACCTATCACAGACTAATACTGTTTACCAAGGTGCCACCTATCACGGGTTAGCACGATTTACTAAAAAGCGTAAATCGTTAACGTACCACCTATCACATACCAGTACTGTTTACCGAGGTGCCACCTATCGTGGATCACACAATTTACTAAAAAACGTAAATCGTAAACGTACCGCCTATCACAGACCAGTATTGTTTACTGAGGTGCCACCTATCACGGGTCAGCACGATTTAGTAAAAATGTGTAGTCTATCACAGACCTACATGACACGAAAATCGTGGCCCATCACGGTCACCACTATCACCATGGCCCAATCGCGGTTACCATGTACTATGAAACGCATTAGCATACTCTGACTTTTTTCCCCTCAATCATTAAGTAAATGCATCTATTAAAATATTCCTCATTTTTAATACTCATTTAACACTAATGATTTTTCAAACACAACACAAGCGTACTCAAACATATTTATTCACACCAATTTAAATTTCCACAACCACACATAAATCACATCTCCAAATTTCATCCACGCCTAAATTGAATTAAATTCATTTTTCACCAAGTCACACATAAATTTCTTCTAAAAGATTCATAATATTAATTATGAACACATCAATTTCACCAAACATGAATCACTAAAATTTCCAAACATTAATCTCACCCATATTCAATCTCCAAAATTTTCAACCATAAATCACCACAACAACATTAATATATCAGAGTTCTCCCCATCGCTAATTCGGTGCCAACGGTCTCGATTCCTTTTCGAGACTCAATGAGCTAACTACATAAACATAAATATTTATAACAATTTGTTCACAATAAAATTAATCCACACACAACAAAATTCCTAAAATTAAATCTTTCTCACACACCAAACTTTTAAAATCAAATAATCTATATTTTTTAGTCAAAACTCAATAATACAAATATTGTCCGAATTTCACATACACACATTCGACTATTAAAGCACCAAAATTTTTGAGTTAATAAGATACTCTAATCTTTTTTTTTTTTCTTTTTAAACTCGGTCCAAGAGTAATTAAAAGAGTAACATTTTAAACTCTAACCATTTTTCATTTCAATCTATCTTTTTGCTCAAACTCTTTAACTTAGTTAAAATTTTAACTTTTTCACAACTTTAACAATTCTAATTTTTTTTGTAAAATTTCAATTTCAGTTCAAACTCATTTATTTGAAAATAACTCATTACGTAACTAAAACTCATCAAATTTAATTACCGCCAATTGACACCAACAACAATCAATTCAATTCCACAACACACATTTAGCACCTCAATTAAATTTTAACAATTCAAACCTAACTCACCCAATTTCAAAACTCCATATTTTTACACATAAACCACCAAATTTCATCAATTCATTTTCCACAAAATCCGCAAATATATCACATCTCAAAAATTCATAATAATAATTATGAACATATAAACCACATCAAATATGGATCACCATAAACCACACCTCAAATTTAAATTTTACTAAATCGCAAATAATCGCATTAAATTCATTTTCTACAAATTCACACATCAAATACATTAAACTTCTTTTCCACAAAATCACAAATAATGTCCTAAATGCAAACTAAAAGTTTGGAAGGAGCCATGACCTTAACGGTAGCTTTAACAAGCGATTATGGCACCGCGATTAATTCTGGTAAAATTTAAGTTTGTGACGTCGCTTCAAAAGTTGGCTCACTAGCACTGCAACGTGAAGATGATCAACTTTCCCTCAAAATGAAGCTCAGAAGTCAAAGAAAAATAGATGTTTGATTTATTGGGTTTTGGTTTCAAAAGCTTGGAACAGAGAAGAAGAAGAAGAAGAAGAAGGAATTCGTTTTATGTTGCTTTCTATTTCTCTTTTGCTTTCTTTCTTCACCTTTTGTTTGATATATAATAATAATAATAATAATAATTATAATTATAATAATAATAAATATCTAAACAAATATCTAGATATTTTCTTATAAAAATCATCATTACGCCTGTCACCTCACATCACATCACAAACCACTTTTTCAGAAAAATATCTACTTTTGCCGCAATTCAATGGACAGATGAATTTTTCTAAAAAATGCTGCATCTCAGAATTTTTTTTTCTTCGACAAAAGATTCACCGTAATTAAATAAAATTGTTCATCGACGAATAATTTTAATCGGGTCTCCAAAAAGATATTTTTGGCATTTAACTCATAAAATATCATAAAATTGGCTTAAAAGCCTCATAAATTCAACACAAAATTCTCCAAAATACATAAATTAGAATTTAAAATTAAGGGTCTTACAATATGCTTTTACAAAAAAAAAAAAAGGAGAAAAAACTCAAAGAAAAACGATTTCCAAAAAATGATGAACGTTCTGGTCTCATATCATAACATTCTCTAAGAACAAAAAATATGTGTTCTTATTGTTCAAAGATTTGTCATGTTGAACCAAGCTGTAATCATAAGAAAAAATCTTTTAGAAGAAGATACACTAACCATCAAAGACCCAAACAAATATGGGTATCAAAATCATGACTAACTTGTGATGTGGGAACATCATCCAATAATCAAAAAAGAATGTTGATACATGAACAAGGCATGTTCAATACACATGATTGAAAAAGTATGGTGCCTCTTCTCATTACAAATCTTTGGAGGGTTTATAATCTTTGGAAACATTAAAAAATCAAAGGTATAGTTGAAATAATTTTGCATAGATTAAGGATGTTTGATATGTGAAAGATAACTTTGTTAAATTGCTTTTAAAGTTATTTTTTAAACTCCACATGGCTGAGGTAAAACAAACATCATCATGTATTAGTTTACAGAAAAATCTCTATGTTTTATACTTAGATGAATTTCCAACCAAATCAAGTTTTTAAGTATTTTGAAAAAGAATTGTCATTTCTATAAGAAATGATCAAGGGAAATTTGACACATTATTCTTCAAATCATTCTTTGATGAAAATGATATTTCACATGATTTTCTTGCCAAAGAACTTTCCAACAATATGGACCTGTTTTTAAAAAATTAATTACAATAAATGGTTAGAACAATTTTAAATGAATCAAGTGTTGTTAATAATACTTATGAGTGTTTATAAACAAGGAATCTTAGAAACTTCACATAAAAACTAATACTTATGAGCGTTTATAATTAGATACGGAAGGAGAACATAATAGTTATTGAGTTTAGTATAAGTTATAATTATCAATGAACTAATGTGTTTGTATTCCAATTGAGTATATAATAGTAGTTATAATGTGTTTTCTACAATGCACGTTTAGGTATACTCTAAACCTCTTCTAGTGACAAAACTGTTGTTGTCTATTAATGTTTTTCAAATATTGGAAGGTTTTTTTTCATTTTCATTGTTTGTTGCAAGAAGAGTTTACCTTATCTCTCAACATATTATAAGCTTTATTGTTTACATCTCCAACTCTAAGAGAAAGTCTGATCATGGAGTGGAAAAACAAAAAACAAAAATCTAATAGAATGTTCAATTTAGGCAAAAACCTACATGCCTTCATTCTGGAAGCAATACCAGAATATTCTCCACAAGAGCAAAACATTCTCCACAAAAGCAGAACGTTCTTGACAATGAATATATTTTATCCAATCAAAACTAGTGTTACATATCACGATGATATGGTTGAAGAACATCAATGAGGCTACTATTTCTTAAACATACCTAAAAATCAATCAATGAAGCCAAAATAGAACGATATTGAATTAATGTCATAATGGAGGAACTCTCTCAACAACAAAAGCTAAATTTTCTCATTTCAACCATCAATCTAGATAAATGAATGAGCATGAAGAGAAACTCCAAAATATATAAAGATTTATCGTTGTTGAACTTCAAGTGAGAAAGATCACTAAAGGAGTGGAGATAAATGAAGGGAAGATTGTCTATTGTGGAAGGATATGGTAAGTAGGGGAATTATGTGCAACAAGTGTTGTTGTTGGAGGTGTAACTATAGTGGTTGATGTGCCTCTGAACAATAATCCAACAACTATGTCTATTGTTAGATGTTTTTTTGGGAGGTCTGATCCTTGAAAATGCACTTATTACTAGTATTCTTGAAGATCTCTTAATTGTTGGTGTTCTTGGGGCAAAGTCTTTTATGTGCCCTTCAGGAATTGATGACTTTCCTATGATTACTATTGACCATATCAAGGAGGGATTGTTTGTATTGACAAAATATAGATGATATTTATTCGTGCACGCCGAGATCCAACAAGATTCTAAAAGTCATTTGGAATTTTACAGCAACGATTATCCGTGTGTACAAGACATATCTTGACACTAGACCACCGTCATGAGAGGAAGCAACAATTAAAGAACCTGTAGATGTTACAAATGATACTATAATTGGTGGTCCTTTAGAAGAAGCACATGTTCATATTGTCCACTTGTCTGATTCAAGTGCATCTTTGGATTTTATCAAGGTATATCTTGATCATTATTACTATTTAATTTATTCAAGAAACTCAAATCCTTATCAACAATTCAAATTATCATGTTAAATTAATTAGCATAATTTTCTACAAATTCACCTCTTTATGTCCTTGAAAGTATTCTCTATCATATTCTCCAATTGTTTTGCATATATTGAGTAGTCTATACATTGTTTGATGGTTGAGTATAATTTTTTTAAAATGGCTTTTAAAAAAAATGAGTTTATAATGTGGCTTTTGAAAAAGTTCCTTCTTCAACATATTAAATTTATATCCTTGTTTATGATTTATTTTTGAATGATTTTTAACAAGAGAATATATGTTTGGTCTTCATGAAAATGATATGTGCCTCTTGTTGTTTTAAAAATCAAAACTAATCCAAAACTATTATGGCATGAAGTCAAAAATTGATATTTGAACATTTTGAAGCATATTAATATATGTCTTTGCAAATGAGTCTTATTTGTTACAAACTTCTTTTGTGAAAATTGATCACAAGTGTTAAAATATATTTTAAGCATGATAGATAGAAATAGAAATAATAAAAAAAAGCTCCTACACATTTATAGAGAAAGTAAGCTTGAACATGTGTCTTATTGCTAATTTGCGTGCTCACAAAAACTTTGTGAAAAATATATTTTTTAATGTGAGCAAATTATTTGACATATTTTTTGATCAATCTAAAAATTTTAGTTTTTGAAAATTACAAACATGATTAGCATAAGAATATTTTGTAAATGGATAAATTATATTTGACATGCCACATCTATTATATATATTTAAAACAGACCCCCCGAATCTCACCTCATTCCCGAATGCCACCTCACCTCATCCCCGAATGCCACTTCACCCTCAAATATGCCACCTATACAAATATTTTCCACATCAGTCAAAAAGCTGATGTGGACCTCTCATCTTTTCTCTCTTCTCAATCATATTCTCAATACTTAATCTCCTTTAATCCTACTCTATTTTTCTTCTTTCTTCCACAATTTCTTTCATACCTCCAAAATCTATTTGATAATATTATTTTATAATAAATTTATAAATTATAAAATTATTTTACAATTACTTATAATTTATAAATTATTTTACAATTTGATAATAATTTATAATCTATATTATAATCAAATTATTTTATAAGTTATTTTATAATAAATTTATAAATTATTATCAAATTATTTTACAATTATTTATAATATATTTATAATTTATAAATTATTTTACAATTTGATAATAATATATAATTTATATTATTATTAAATTATTTTATAAGTTATTTTATAATAAATTTATAAATTATTTTATAATATTATTAGTAATTTACTAATAGTAA
>JBBPBR010000007.1:36097394-36133440 GCA_037974775.1 Cicer pinnatifidum | reverse complement strand
TTTTTTTACAACAACTTCTCATGCTCACAATTAAAATATCATACTAATAAAACAAATAAATTTAGACTACGCTACAATATAATTCAATATTAATATTTTTTTTAAATAAAAAATATTAAATAGTCAAACATATTTTTAAATTTGTACATCTTATTTTTGGGTTTGTATTTTACATTTTATTTCATCAAATAAATACAAGTACCATTATATATTGAAAAATTAAATAACAATCACAATACAATGAGTCAAATAATTATCCTATATAATAAATTATCATACGAATTTTATAAAATATTTTAAAAATTAAATTATATGATTGTGATAAACATAATTTTCTATCATTTTAATTTTCCTAATCATATTCAATTATTACAAATCAATAAAATAATATTATAAGATAATTATATTTATAATACATAAAATATTACTTACAAAACTTATAAAATTAATTAATATCCGCGCAGCACGCGGACCATAATCTAGTTTATCTTATTTTGCTTCCCTGTATGCGCCCATTCTCTCTAGTTCTAAAAATGTAATCTATTTGTAGCAGTAAGCTTGATCATGTTCAAAATTGAAAGGTTGTCTCTTGTGAAAGAAGACAAAGAGAAAAAAGACATCTTGGTTGTGCAATGGAACTTTGAAATATTAAAAAATATTAATTTCATAATATTCATGAGGAGTTTTTAGAAAATATTATTTTTCTTAAAATTGAAGTCAACTCATTATTTTTTCTAAAAATCAAGAATATATATTCATGGACTATTTTTCGAGTGTGTTAAAATATTTGCACATAATTATGTCATGTTGATTTTGTTATCATTATCCATATCTTGATTGCAATATTGACTAAAATGATTATTGATCATCATACATGTTATGATCCTTGGTGTTAAATGCAAACTTGACAAAAATATTAAGAATTAATTTATAGCATATGTTTAGGGGGAGTTTAATTAGAATGTTAAGAATCAAACTCTTGCATGTGTTTAGGAGGAGTTTAATTATATATCTATGAACATTCTTGCATTTTATTTATATCCATCTATAAAACCTAAGTTTTATTCAAAAGGTTTGTCATCATCAAAAAGGGGGAGATTGTTGAGGCAAAAATCTTTTTGATGTATATTTTAATGACAACAAACCTTGTGAAATAAATGATGAAGTTTTATGAATAGTGATCTACTAATGATTGCACTTGAGTTTTATTTAAGGAACTGTATAAGTGAACAAGCAATAAGCCATTCACACCATCAAAATGCATAACTATCTACTCAACAATGAAAAATCTCAAAAATAATATATCATATACCAATCATTCAAAAGAATGATTATTACATCTTCAAGATAGCATCTTCATGAAGAAGATGATCAAACACATCCATTCAACAATCAATGATCACCCCATGTTATAAATCAAATCAAATTGTGTCTTAACTAAATTGGAATAACGAAGATCATTTAGGTTTATTAAAAATAGCAGTCTGAAAAATGAAGATCATTCTGATTTATTAAAAACAAAATTCTAGAAAAATGAAAATCATTATGGTTTGTTAAAAACTGAAGTCTGGAAAAGTGAAGATCATTCTGGTTAATTAAAATCAGAAGTCTGGAAAAATGAAGATCATTCTGGTTTATTAAAAACGGAAGTTTGAAAAAACAAAGATCATTTTGGTTATTTTATTTATGGCCAGAAGTAAAATGAATCATTTTCCATAGTTTAGACCTTAAGATAAACACATATCAAAACTACTCAAAACAATACTCGAGCCCAAAAAGTCTAGCTAAAGGCCCAAATAAGAAAACAACATCAAGATCAATCTCTAGATTGATGAGTTATTAGTAAGGACAACAAGGACACTGCTGTTGCACCTTTTTACAGAAAATACATCATACTTTTGAGACAAAGGATTGACACTAGACAACCTCTAAATCACTCATCCACGTTTTCCATACAACATAAAACCAAGATCGTTTTGGTTTTACAAAAGAACATTCTAGTTATTCTCTGTTAAAGACAAAATTAAAACATATCATTTTCCACAGTCCAAACCACAATTTAATGAATGTCAAGACTGCTCAAATAAATGATGAAGTCCAGAATTCATGATGAATGCCTAAAGGAGAAAAATAGCCTCAAGCTTGATCTCCAAACTGATGAGTTGTGAGGAATGACGCAAGTACATTGTACTTATATTATTATGCAGAAAGTTCAGCATAAATTTGATTTGAAACAGTACCAACTGATATTTTGAAGCACATTCACTCATTTATTCATGTTTTCCATTAGATCGAAAAGCAAGAATGTTCTTCGTTTGTCAAGAATGTTCTGAACAACAATATAAACTAAATGTATTCAATTTAAATTGAATATTCGAACTCATTAATCATCTATAAATTGAAGATCAATTGGATGATGAAGGAACGAGTTCAATTTACAAATCTACCAACACTTGTTCAAGTAATAACAAGTCAAAAACTCTTCAAACAAACTTCAGCTCTCTTCATTACATTTGTGGATCATCATTTACTGAGCTTGTCTTTATTTATCTCAAACAAGTGTTGAGAAGTTTCAAGATCTTAAACACTTTTATCATACACATCATTTGTAACTCAAGTTTATCTTTTAAGTTAGATTGAGTGTGTTTGTAAAAACCCTTTCAAGGCTAAAAGGTGATTTTATAAATCCTTTCTAGGTTGAAAGGTGAAGATTGCAATTGATCAAGGTGTGATCAAGAGAAAAGGTGTGAAGGAGAACATCTTGATTTTGAAGCACATAGTAAAAATCTCACGGTTGTGAGGACTGGACTAGCCCGAGTTGGGTGAACCAATATACTTATTGTGTGTGATCTTTCTATCTCTTATCTTTAATTATTTGCACACACAAATCATACTTCATTATAAACTAATTTGTATAATTTACTTCTAACATATCCAGAATATTTTGGATATTTTGTTTCAACCAAGATTGATCTTGAGTTAATTTAAATTAAGAACATCAATCTAAGGTTTAAAAAATCACAATTCAAACCTCTTTTTCTTGTGATTAACCTTGCTACTTCACTTGGTGACTAAGGGTTTCACTCAGACCTATGGTATAGACTACTAAAAAACATTTACTCTTTTTGCAAAGTTGAACATTGTTAGAATACTTTTATCTCTTCTAGCTAACCTCGATTGGCCACTACATCACTTAGGTATTATAAATACCTTTCTAAATGGTGATTTAGAAGAAGAATAAATGGATCGTTCTCCATGATTTGAAGACCAATTCGGTTCACATGTTTGAAAGTTGAAGAAGTCACACTATGACGTAAAGCAATCTCTGAGAGCATGGTTTGAAATGATTACTTAGTTTATGAAGAGACAAGGTTACATTCAAGAACAATTTGATCATACCTTATTAACAAAATTCTCCTTTCATGAGAAAGTTGTTATCCTCATTGTCTATGTTGATAATATTGTCCTCACTAGAGATCATATAATTGAAATGGCAAGAGTAAAAAAAGAACTAGTTACAGACTTGGAAATCAAAGACTTAGAATCCTTGATATTCTTTCTTGGTATAGAGGTTCTTTGATCAACGAAAGGAATTGTAATTTCACAACAAAAATACATTCTAGATCTATTAAAGGAAAAATGAATGAATGGTTGTGTAGGTCAGCTGACATGCAAAAGTGTGGGGGAGGGGGTGGTTACTTGTCTAATACTAGACCTGACATCGCATTCATAGTTAGTGTTATGAATCAATTTATGTAATCTCCTTATGAGGAACATCTTGACGTAGTTTATAGAATATTAAGATATTTGACATCGCATTCATAGTTAGTGTGAAGTTTTGAGAGAAAGAGAAGAAGATGAAATGTAGTTAGAAGCCTCGAAAGAAGGGGAAAGGGGAAGTAATGAACTTGAAGAAATAAAAAGATGCATGGAGAGACAATAAATCCACGAGGAAGAAAATGGTTGATAAAATGAGATTTTCAACTAGACCTCTATTGTTGATTTTATTTTAATTTTTATTAATTAAATATATGATGAAATGGCTCATTAGAGTTATGTCATTAAAAAGTGTCGGCTCATATATGTCAATTGTCACTCTATTTGTCATGTGATGTTTTTTTAACAAGAAATAATAATAGGGATAAATTATGATGGCTTTTAAATTTAAGAGAAAAAATCCTAACAAAAAAGTAAAATAAAAAATTATATATTTGTTAGAAAAAAAAAATATATTTAAATCTCTCAATAAAGATATTATTCCTTAAAGGCATAATTATGTGTACTTTAAAAAGATGTATATAGCCAAGTTTGGCAAGGTGATGCATTCAAATTTGTAATCACGAGGTTATAGCCAAAAGCCTTCTCCAATGAACTAGAGATTTGTGATTAGAAATGAAATTCGTAATTTAATTGATTATTATATCTTTAATTCAATCCCATATTTGTTAATTTATGTATTTTTAAAGATTAAATTGGAGTTAGTTCCCTCCATTAGAGTTGTATCCTTACCTTTCATTTTTTTAGGGGGTTTTGGTTTGTGCCCAATCTAATATATAAATCTCTATATATGCTTTTTAGAAGTCATGTAACACGGGTGCTGACGATTAAGCAGCAACTATTTTTATGTTTATTGTAGGTTATTATTTTAGCTTTCCAACACTACCAAGAGATCCACAATCAAACACTTAGCTCAGGTTATGATCAAAATAGTATAGTGGTTAGTTGTCAAATTGTCTTAATCAATCAAGATTGGTAATTAAATAGATTATTGCGATTAGAAAACGCATATTTGATTTGTTTTTTTTGTTTGTTTGTTGATGAATCAATTCTAAACCTTTTTTAGTGATAGACATTTGGTCTTGACCCATCTGGTTCAATCTAACTAATCTAAAACATTATTAAAACATATTTTTAGAATTCGTTGGTCATTTTATTTGAAAATCAAAATTTTTCTCTTAATTGTTAGAGCCCTGATAACCGTTATTTTTTTCTCTAGTTGTGCGTTTTGAACCCTGCCTACTCCATTGGAACTTTGGTGAGTATGTCTTTCTTCAAATATTGAATTTATAGTTGTTGATGTCATTGTGTCTTTTTCCAGATTGTCGCGGCCTAAAATTTCGAGTGTTTCTAGAATTCAATGGAGTCGCCACCAAAATTTATTTTAAAATAGGGAAAATATTGGGAAACTCTTAAAAAAAAATGGTCTTTGAAATCAAATTTGTTTGAGTTCGGGAGTCAATTATGCGTAGGGAATGTATTAGCATCCTATGACATCCGTTAAAAACGGTTACCTATAATTAATTGTGCAAAATTAATTTTAACTTAAGAATATTTATTTTTCTTTATTATTAAATATGAATAACAATCATTATTATATTTAAAATATGATTTTGAAATAAATATGTATTTAACAAATAAAGGACAAAAAAAAGAAATTTTTATTTATGTGCTTGACAATAATGTGATCTTGCTCCTACGTATCTCCCGGTGCGATGGAGAAATCAAAGCTACGTAGTTCTTGGTTAAAAAAAATAATGTGGACGTGTTTAATGTTTTTTTAAGAAAATTTGTTTTGTGATAAAAAATAAAAAGAGTTTGATTTGAATAATTATTTTAAAATATAAGTTTTAAGACGATCAAGTAGAACAACTTGTGTCTCAAAACTCAAGGAATAAAGAAGATGTCACATCTAATTTAATCCTCTAAACAGTTTTTAAATTGAGTTTCAAAACCACCAAGTAGTACAACTTGTATTTATCAACTCAAAAATAAAAAGTTACGTCTAAATAATCACATTTAAAAATATTTATTTTATATTTATTTATTTAAAAAAATAAATTTTACAATTATCAAGCTGCGTGAATTGTATACTTCTACTCTAATAATTTTTATTTATCGATTTATTTATAAGTTTTAATTTATTAATTTATAAGTTGAAATTTAGAACCGGCAAATTGTCGCAACTTGTATCCAAATAACTCAAAAAAATAAATTAAAAAAAATAACACATCTAGTTAATTTTTAGTAATTATTAATGTATAAAAATAAAAAAAAAAATTCAAAACTATCAAGTTATTGTAACTCATATTATAATAACTTCAAACAAGATTTATCTTATTTTAAGTTTGGCAAGATTTTTTGCAAACAAACTAAAAATAAAAATAGAATTAAAGATAACAAAAGAATAAAAAATCAAGGATTTAAATACAAAGTAGAAGTACATGGGGCCATGCCTATACCTATGTCTATTCACCCTGCACAAACAAATCAAAAGCAAATGCAAGCTGGTTGATTTTACGGGCTTCACTTTTCTAGGCAAATTCCAACTTCCAACATACCATTTGCATTTTTTAATAATAACCTCATTTAAATAAAAGGCAGCAAAGCAAATGGAAACAAAACATTGAGAAATGAAACTAAAACTTCACCAAACAAACTACAAAATAAATGAAACACTATATTAAAAGAGATGAAGAACAAACACTAACTTGAGAGACACAAATTTGTATATAGTGGTGAAGAAGGAGATGGCGGAATGTAACGGTTGATGATGGTTGACGTCGGTATCCGGTGGAAGTTAGAATGACGGTAATATTTTTGTCTCTTGTTTTCTATTTCAGAATCTCTCATTTTCTAAATTTTTTCTCTTTTTCTTACTTCTCCTTTCGAAAAAAAAAAACTAAAACTCTCTTCTTTAGATGTGATTTTTTTAATATCAGTAGTGTTTTTTTCAGATCCTCCTCTTATGAACAAAATGGGGATGTATTTATAGAGTTTTTTTATTTGTTTAGTTGCTTTCTTTGCTTGCCTTGATCCTTCTCTATCAATGTCCCGTTTGATGTTTCGTTCTCTGTGCTCATCATCTGCATTTTTCTGCATTTTTGATGCCTTCATATTTTTAGATTATTTGTTCTGATCTGTTTATTGCTGAGCTTTTATTTGTCTTTTAGCTTCCTTTTCTTTAACTCAAAAATTTGTCATTTAGTTCTGCACAATGTGTAGCAAGACTGACTTAAAAAATTATGTTTTTCTAATTATTTGTTCTGATATGTTTCTCTAATTAGTTAAAACAGGAACAGATGTATCAATAAGCATGACTTGTGCATCAATGGCAGTCAGCATCAACATAGCAGGGTTTGGCAGTGAACAAAGTCAACATAGCATGGCTTGATATGATTTCATTTTTATTGTAATTTAATTTTGGCTTTATTCTTAGTTTGTAACTTGATTTGGTTTTAAAACTCTAATTAAATTGAAATTGTAAATTTATGATAATTATTTATTGTAATTATTTTCATTTCCTTTTTAAAATATATATTTCCTTTTTTGATTTATTTTTAATAAATTGGACAAAATTAGGGTACTACAGTTGCCCCTATTTAATTATATTTTACTTGAAAAATATGAAAATATGAGTAACAATGGTATTCGTTTTCATGTTATCAAGTAAAAGATAAATAAATATAAGGACCTAAATTTTGTCCAATAACAAACACATGTATTAAAGTGCATTTGAAATGTTTAAGTGAGAATGATACAATTTTTTTTAGACGTGCAAAATAATCGTCTTCAGATCACTTACTGATGCGTAGATCGATAAAAATAAAGGTGATTGTCTTCGAATTGATTACCGATGCGTAGATCGAAAAAAATGAAGGTGATCGTCTTCACATTAGTTACCGATGCGTAGATCGACATAAATGAAGGTGATCGTCTTCGGATCAATTACTGATGCGTGGATCTATAGAAATTAAAAATGATCGTCTTCGGATTAGTTTCCGATGCGTAGATCAATAGAAATGAAAGTGATCGTCTTCGGGTTGGTTTCCGATGCGTGGATCTATAGAAATTAAAAATGATCGTCTTCGGATTGGTTACCGATGCATAAATCTATAGAAATGAGAGTGATCGTCTTCGGATTGGTTACCGATGTGTGGATCGTAATTGGTCCAGTCTTGAAGGTAGATACAGAGGATAAGTATATGATACTTGCAATTCAAACGATAAGGTATGAATGATTCATGCGTGTGTGATGCATTGAGTATAGGTAAAGTGTCAATGAAGATGCATGGATCATGTGAGTATGAGTAAATTATGTATGGTTTATGTGTCATGCATTATAGATAAATTTTTGTTCTTTTATTTGATTCCCCGATCCTTATGCTTTTCTCTGTCCCAAGATTCAATGTATGAATGAAGACAAATATTGTTTCCACATGATGACTCTTCGTATCTATCGAATGACCGCTTTTTCGAAGTGAAGCAAAAATCCATTGCTTAAAATGACTATCCTCCTTATTATTCTTCACACACTCATATATCTTGAGAATCAAACTAGTTCCCGTGTATATATTTTCAAGTGTCAAAATATTTAAAATACTTTTATATTTTCACATACTTCAAATTCCAATATTTATTATTATAAAATAAAATTTTGAAACAATAGAACACTCAATAATGAAACTGGATTGGTATATAAATAGTGTAACGTACAACATCGGATGAGAACATTGAAAAATGTACATTCGTTACATTGAAAGCAAAACAATTGAGGTAGGGGTTAAAATGTGGGGACGAGTATGTTTAATTTAGGTGGAGACATAACAAACGCTAGTGATTATTGTAATTTAGAAATCCTAATAATCAGTTTCCACTAATAATTGCCCCAGTTTAAAATGCTTGATTTTTTTTTATCCCTAACTTTTGCATGGACTTCTCTTCCAAGTTTTCAATCCATCGGGATGCTCTAATCTTTTGCCTAGATCGCCTTTTCAGGTTTTCATTCCTAGCGAGCCCATCATTTTTTTTAAGCATAATATTTTTTGACTACATCTGAATTTACTGGAAGTGGAAGGTCCTCTTCATCCATTTCTGCGAGTATTAGAGCTCCCCCAGAAAAAGCCTTTTTCACAATATATGGTCCTTCGTAATTCGGGGTCCATTTTCCTCGAGAATCCTTTTTTATGGGCAATATTTTCTTTAACACCAAGTCCCCTTCTTGAAACACTCGAGGACAGACTTTTTTCTCGAATGCCTTTTTAAGTCTTTTTTGATATAGCTGACCGTGACATAGGGCTATCATTCTTTTTTCTTCTATGAGATTCAATTGGTCAAATCGTGATTGAACCCACTCAGCCTCCTCCAGTTTTGTTTCCATCAAGACTCTGATCGAGGGAATTTCAACTTCAATGGGAAGTACCGCTTCCATTCCATTCACCAATGATAAAGGAGTTGCCCCTGTTGAGGTACAAACAGATGTTCTATAGCCATGTAATGCAAAGGGAAGCATTTCATGCCAATCCTTATATGTCTCTACCAACTTTTGTATGATCTTCTTGATATTCTTATTTGCTGCTTCTACAGCTCCATTCATTTTTTGACGATATGGTGAAGAATTATGGTGCTGAATTTTAAAACTATCACACAACTCCTTCATCATTTTATTATTCAGATTGGTCGCATTGTTAGTGATTATCTTATTTGGTAAGCCATATCGACAAATCAATTCTCTTTTGATGAATTTGACAACCACGCTTCTCGTCACATTGGCATAAGAAGCGGCTTCAACCCATTTTGTGAAATAATCAATAGCTACCAGCATAAACCGGTGACCATTGGAAGCTTTAGGCTCGATGAGTCCAATAACATCCATCCCCCACATTGAAAACGGCCACGGTGACGTTAAAACATTCAGAGAGGTGGGTGGTACATGTATTTTACCAGCATAGATTTGACATTTATGACATTTCTTTACGTAACTAAAGTAATCAGATTCCATAGTCAACCAATAATAGCCAGCTCTTAAGATTTTTCTTGCCATTGTGTGCCCATTTGCATGAGTTCCAAAAGAACCTTCGTGAACCTCTTGAATAATTTTCTCTGCTTCTGCTTGATCCACACATCTGAAGAGAACCATATCATGATTTCTCTTATAAAGCACATCACCATTTAAGAAGAAATTCATTGACAACCTTCTTAAAACCCTCTTGTCGTTTTCTGAAATACCTGATGGATATTCCCTATTCTTAACATAGGATTTGATATCATAAAGCCATGGTTTGCTATCAAGCTCTTCTTCTATCGATAAGCAATATGTTGGCTAATCCTTTTGTTGAATCTTTATGACCGGCACACCCTGACCGACACTTAATTTGAACATTGATGACAATGTGGCCAAGGCATCAGTCAATTGGTTTTCTTCTCGGGGATATGGGTATGGTACGAAATCAATTTGGAGTCTCGAGTTTCCCACTCTCCTTTTGTTTGATGGATGACCAAAGATGAGTCTCCATATACCTCAAGAACTTTTATCTTTGATTCAATGGCTGCTTGAATGCCCATGACACATGCCTCATATTCTGCAATATTGTTTGTGCAATCAAAACACAATCTAGCCGTAAATGGAGTGAACTGGTTCTCTGGGGAAATCAAAATGGCTCCAATTCCATGCCCTAATGCATTAGAAGCACCATCAAACACCAAAGTCCATTTTTCTTTATCAGATAATTCGATCTCTTCAAATAAAGTCATGATACCTTCATCAGGGAATTCACACTGCATTGATTGATAATCTTCTACAGGTTGTTAGGCCAAATACTCCGCTAGGGCACTTCCTTTGATAGCTTTTTGTGTAACGTATACCAAATCGTATTCTGATAACAACATCTGCCAACGGGCAATCCTTCCAGTAAGAGCAGGTTTCTCAAAGATGTATTTAATTGGGTCTATTTTAGACACCAACCAAGTTGTATGACATAACATGTATTGCCTCAACCGACGAGCGACTCATGCTAATGCGCAACATGTTCGTTCAAGCAGTGAATATCTTGTTTCACAATTAGCGAACTTTTTACTCAAATAATAAATAGCATGTTCCTTCTTACCAGATTCATCATGTTGCCCCAGTACACAACCCATTGATTCGTCAAGTACTGTTAAGTACATGATAAGTGGTTTTCCAGGAATTGGAGGCACTAATATTGGAGGTTTTTACAGGTATTGCTTAATCTTTTCAAAAGCTTTTTGACAATTCTCATTCCATTCAACATTTTGGTCTTTGCGCAACAACTTGAAAATTGGCTCGCATGTAGCAGTGAGGTGCGATATGAACCTGGCAATATAATTCAATTTGCCCAAAAAGCAACGAACTTCTTTTTCCTTGCGTGGAGCAGGCATTTCTTGTATTGCTCTTACTTTATCTGGATCCACTTCTATCCCTTTTTGACTAATGATAAACCCAAGTAACTTGCCTGATCTTACACCAAAAGTGCATTTAGAAGGGTTTAAACGGAGTTTGAACTTCCTTTGTCGGACAAACAACTTTTGAAGGTTAACAACATGGTCTTCTTCGGTCCGAGATTTTGCAATCATATCGTCCACATAAACCTCTATTTCTTTATGTATCATGTCATGAAACAAAGTTACCATTGCTCTTTGGTAGGTTGCCCCAGCATTCTTTAATCCAAATGGCATCACTTTATAACAGAAAGTCCTCCATTGTGTTATGAATGTAGTTTTCTCCATATCTTCGGGAGCCATCTTGATTTGATTATATCCTGAGAAACCATCCATGAAGGAGAAAAGAGAATATTGAGCCGTGCTATCTACTAGGACATCAATATGGGGCAAAGGAAAATCATCTTTTGGACTAGCTTTATTTAAATCCCGATAATCAACACACATTCGAACTTTTACATCTTTCTTTGGAACCAGAACAATGTTAGCAACCCATTGAGGATATTTTGCCACAGCTAAGAAACCAGCATCAAATTGCTTCTTGACTTCTTCTCTAATTTTAAGTGACATATCAGGCCTCATCCTCCTCAATTTTTGCTTAATTGGAGCACATTCAGGCTTGAGTGGTAGCTTGTGTTCAACTATGTTAGTGTCTAGCCCAGGCATAACCTGATATGACCATGCAAAGACATCCACATAATCAAATAAAAGTTTGACCAACTTTTCTCGTTCACTTTCTTTCATAGACATACCAATTTTAATTTCTTTCTTATCATGTTCAGTCCCTAAGTTGATCACCTCAACAGGTTCTTGATAGGGTTGGATTATCTTAGCTTCCTGTTCAATTAACTTTTCCAGTTCTGGGGGAGGCTCACAATCGTCTTCGCAATCCTCATCAGCGTGATTAATTGAGTTTTCAAAATTACAAGAAAGGGATCTAGCGCTGCTATTTTCAACATATTCATTTTCAAATCTGCATTGTTTAAATTAAGAAGAAAAAGGAAAAAAAAATATGAATAAAGATTGCTAAAAAAGAAAGAGGAAAACGAAAATAACTGGAGAATTCAAAAATGCATTTATTGATAATAAGCACGGAATTGAAATACATGTGCCCTATTAGTTATCCTTATAGCCTTGGGCAGAGCAAAAGGAATTAAAATACATAATTACTTTGAACATGAATTAGCAAACACGGGAAACTCGATGATCTTCCAATTATTGAGATTGGTGTTTGGAGAACAAGGGCACACCAATTTGAGGGTATCATCATCAACATTATTCTCTTTCACAACAGCCACTTGATCAGCATATATTATTCCAGCGCTTTTGAAGGTTTGATGAATGTCACAAATATGGGTCTTTTTGTGAATTTGGTACCCGATTTCTCCCACTAGCTAGCTTGTTTTCTCGTTTTTCTTTTATAGCATTCTCTTGATCAGCTTTGGTAGGTACATATCCCAACCCGTACTTATCCTTTTTTTTTTTGGTATTTCTATCAATTTCCCGAATTTAACAAAAGCTACTCCTTCCAACATGGACTTTGTAGACTTCAATGATGTGGTAGATAGTTTTGGTTCTTTTAAATGAAATCCTTCACCCATGAAGACAACATTGGCAATTTCTAATGCTTGGAAGGAAGTCTCAATGGCTTCCTCTGCTTCTTCAATGTATCCCGTAGAAGATAGATGACTCACTATCATATCTTCTTCCCCAGATATTATCACCAGCTTATTGTTTACGATAAACTTTAGCTTTTGATGGAGAGTGGATGCTACTGCTCCAGCAGCGTGAATCCACGGTCTCCCTAAAAGGCAACTATACGCCGACTTAATATCCATCACTTGGAAGGTTATTCCAAAGATATGGGGTCCGATTTGAATCGGAAGGTCAATCTCTCCAACAACTTGTCTTCTGGATCCATCAAAGGCTTTTACCACCATACTACTCGGCTTCAAACAAGCCCCGTCAACAAATAGTTTTGATAGTGTTGATTTTGGCATGACATTTAACGATGAACCGTTATCAACTAACACTCGTGCAAGAATATGATCATGACACCTCACAGAGATATGTAGTGCTTTATTATGCTCCATTCCCTCAACTGGTAATTCAACATCGCTAAAACTCAAACTGCTACTGGCGGTGATATTACCGACAACCCCATCAAATTGGTCGACAGTGATATCATGAGTCACATGAGCCTCATTTAAAATTTTCATCAGTGTCGTTCGGTGCGCTTCAGAGTTTAATAACAAAGAAAAAATAGATATCTTGGAAGGGGTTTGATTTAATTGATCTACCACCTTATACTCACTTTGCTTTATAAACTTCAAAAATTCATTAGCTTCTTCTGTAGGTATTGTCTTTTTGCAAATTTCCGGTCCTTTTATGGCATGATACACAGTCTCCTTCCCTTTTTCGCCCTGACCCTCCTTTTTCCTAAGTTGTTCAGGAGCGTATATTCGACCACTACGGGTCATCCCACCAATCCCTGAAATATTGGTGACATCAGTACCTTCATGTTTAGAGCTATCGCCTGATTGGTGGTTGACTAAATGGGATGTGACTTCATAACTCCATGGTACCGCCTTGTTGTTTTCATAAGGAAAAGAAGTTGGTGTTTGGACAATTATTGCATTTTTTCCACTATGAGTTGGCTTAGGATTCTCTTTTCTATAGAGGATTTCCAATGGTCTTGGAAAAGATCTATCATTTTCCATGCATGGTTCTATGGTCAATATGTGATTATCTTTTGTATACTGGTCTATCTCTTCTTCAATGAGATTGACGGCAGTATCTTCGTGACCCGACAAAGGATTATTCCCCACGTGACAGGAATTGGGTCAAAACGGGTTATCCTTTTTTGATTGACAGGTGGTCTGTAGTGATTTGAGATTGGACTTGGGTTCCATTGACCTTGTTGGGAAAATGCGGTAGGTGGTGGTTGATAAAAAGTTGGTCTTGAAGAGTGATATTGAGGGTATGAAGCTTGTGTGGTTGCAGCCACATATGGATAAGGAATGTAAGGAGCTTGTGGTATCGGGGGCTGGATGTTTGGGGGTCGATAAGAATTGATGGGTGGAAAATAGGAGACTCTGGGGTTTACCATTACAGCGTTAGCGTCCCCTTCTTTCTTTTTTGTGAATGTCGGTTGGGGCCTTTTTATGCTAGTCGCTGGACATACGATCTTGCCACTCCGCATCCCACTTTCTATCCTTTCTCCTATCATGACAAGGTCAGAAAAATTTGATGACATACTCCCAATCATCTTATCATAAAAAGGCGACTGGAGAGTATCCATAAACATACCAACCATTTCTTTTTCAGATAATGGAGGTTCTACTTGTGATGCCATTTCCCTCCACCGTTGCGCGTATTCTTTGAAAGCTTCGTTGTCCATTTTCAATGCATTTTGCAATTGCATCCTATCAGGGGCCATGTCAATGTTGTACCTGTATTGCCTCAAGAAGGCATCAACCAAGTCTTTCCATGAACGAATACGACTTCGCTCAAGATGCATATACCAACTTAATGATGCCCCACTCAAACTATCTTGAAAAAAATGAATGAGAAGTTTATCGTTATGAGCATGAGAAGCCATTTTTCTGCAATACATAGTTAGATGATTTTTAGGACATGTGTTGCCTTTGTATTTTTCAAAGTCGGGAACTTTGAATTTTGCAGGGATAGTCACATCAGGAACCAAACACATGTCGAAAGCTTCGAGACCATAGATATTATGCCCCTCAGTTGCTTTGATTCGTTCCTCTAAGACATAAATTTTTTCCTTTGATTGTGTATCATCCCCAATGTGAGATTGATGCCAATTCCCGTTAGCATCGAAATGGGGCATTTGAGGTACACTATATGGAATATTTTCTATGGGTATAGTGTTTTGGGGTGGCACATATCCCAGATGAGGAGGAATTTGTGATTGGTTTAAGTTTTGGGGGTTAGCAGCTGAGTGGTTTTGATTATTTTCTATGGGGTTGATGATTACAGGCGGAGTATAACCAGGCGGGATACCATATATAGGAAATTGCATAGCTGCTGCGCGGAATTGTTGGTTAGTCGGGTAAAACCCAGTGGGTGAGAAGAAGTAGTTTGGTGTTCTTCATTTACAATCGGAGGATCCCCATCTGTATTCTCCTTCCTTGCCAAAGCCTGTATAGCTTCCAGAATTCGATCGACATTTTTCTTTAGTTGGTTGACATCCGCTCTTATCACCTCTTGGTTTTGCTCGAGTTCATCCATGATCTTAGAATTCGCGCGCGTTCGATAAGGGTGTCAGGGAATCAGCTTTATTGATCTTTTCTCTTTTTTTTTATATAAAAAATAAATAAATAAATAAATAAATAAAATAAATTTTGTATGAATATTAAAATATGAATGTGATGGAAATGAAATCAATTAGTGAATTATGATAGTTGGATATTGGGGAATCATAAGCCTTAGGTAATAGCAAGAACAAATTATTAGTGAAGAAAATACGAGGACTGGAAATCAAAATAGAAAATCCTTCATTGATAAGAGAAAGAGTACATCATATTTAAATTAAAAAAAAAACTACATTCATTGTGAGATTTCAATCTTCTCTTTTGATAGGACAACCAATCTTCTCCTCCAATTCTTCTACCAAATTTTTGCAATATTCGACGAACTTGTAGACTTTGACTGGAGTATTCAACGGATGCATTACCGCATCAATCTCTCTTAGATGCTTTGGAATTTTTAAGACTGCTTGATTAGCAAGCATTGCCAATTTTGAAAAGCAGTCTTTCCAATGTCTTCCTTTATCTTCCAGCTCTTTATAAATCTCTTGATTCTTTAATTGACCTAGCAACATCATAAATCGATCCTCCCAATATATGGTTTCGTCCTTTAGGTCACTATAGATCTTTTCTTGGTAATCAATGTAATTCTTCAGCTCACTAGAATTCTCCATTTCTATTTTTAGTGCGTCTTGATGTTTTGAGAGTAATTCTTCAATTTCTTCATTGTGTTGCCTTTCATTCCTTACTTGACTCTCATACTCAACTACCATTTCTTTCAGTTGTTTTTTTAAATCTTCAAACTCTTTTTTTATCTTCTTCTCAGAGCTTGCTGATTTTGTCCACAACTGCTTCCACATATAGGCCTTTTCAATAGCTGCATTCTTTTCTTGCCTTCGCACATCTAACTCTTCATTTTCACCTCTCAAAAAATCTTGTATGTCAAGTTTATTTCCTTTTTCAACTTTCAACCTCTTGTTACTTCTTTCAATAAACTGACTTTTACATGTGTTTTCTGATCGTAAATTCTCATTCTCTTGGGAGACTTTTTCTAACTTCGCTTCTAGCTCTTTTTTCTCCTCTTCGGATTTCAACAATAATGCTTTGAGTTCTTCTATCTCTTCATTGGTAGCAAGAGTAGGTTCAGATATTTCCTGATCACTCGAAGGTGTACTGTGGAAAGGCAACTTGATTTCTTGGACTCTATTTTTGTGCTACAACTTCTGCATCCAAGTACTTTTCCTTTTCTAATGACCTTTTCCCAAGCTTGACTTATCCTTCGCAACATCGGTGGGTCTACCATACCCGTATTTTGCAAAATAAAAGCTTCCAATGACTTATCATCTGGTTTTTCCAACATAGGGTAGCCAAGCTGTCTCAAAGCTACCGATGGATTGTAATTAATACATCCTTTGGTTCCCATGAGAGGCACATTTGGGAAATCTCCGCATTGACATATTACTTCCTCCACCCCTTGTTCTCTATGATACCATGAAATTGTGTCCCCGGTAAGGCTAGCTATACTCTGAGCCCATTCACGATTATTCTTAATTCCAATATGATACCCTCTTTTGAACATATGAGATATAAACCAAGTATACAACACTGGAGCACAACACAAAATTGTTCCCCCTTTCTTCTCATGCCGCATATGTAGAGAGTAGTAGACATCAGCAAGAATTGCGGGAACTGGATTTTGATTATATTTGTTAAAAGCTAAGAAGACATTGATGGCAGCAAAATCTACAAAATTTTCAAGGTTTGGGAATAAAACAATGCCATAGATAATCAGAGCCAAAACATCTATAAAACTACTCCATTCTTTTTTAGCGGCTAAATCATGACACTTTTGCTCTAGATATTTCCTTGAAAAGCCATGAACAGCTCCTTTTTCCTCTTTTGTATTGTCCAACTCTCTTATGTTAATTTTCAATACTTCAGATATTGCATCCAATTTCGGTGGTTGCCCAGTATATCGATAAGGATTTCCTTTCTCTAAGGTGTAACCCAATATTCGTTCCAATTCCTCTAATGTCGGGGCCAACTGAAAGTCTTGAAAGGTGAAACATCTTAAGAGAGGGTCGTAATACTGAGCCAAAGCCGTGAGGGCCCCTGTTTGCACATTTACTGCTAAGAGATTTAGGATCTTCCTATATTTGAGAAAGAAACTATCACGTTGTATAGTTTTCATTTGATTGTTGATGTCTCTTAAACTTTTCAAAGTAAAGTTTTTCTTTTTTCTGATCCCATTGTCTACTTTAATTTAACACGAGACTAAGATTCTTATGATTCCCCAACAATCCTGAAAATTGATGCAAAATGCCAATTTATTTTCAAAAGAAACAATGTCATGAGATATGAATGCAAGTAGGTAGAATGACAATTGTGAATACATAACATTTTGAATGAATATATGAGGTATTTTTACTTATATAAATATTCTTATGATGAAATGGTCTATCGGCTTATGCAGTGAAAATCACACAAGGGTGGCTCTATAGTTCTAAACACGGTTCCTAGAGCCAATAATCTTATTTTGGAATATTGTCAACAATAATAGGTAAACTATTTGGAGTGACAATGCCCTCAATAAGATCAAACTCTAGGTGAGATTTTCATGCTAACCAAACAGGATGTACATCCAGAAGGCTACCACTACACAACCTCGAAACTAAACTTAAGTTTTGTTCAAACCCGGGGTGTAAGGTTCCACTCATAAGTGTGTGTCTTAGTAAAAGTGTAGGGTGTGGAATAAGTATAATTTAATAACTCCATGACGATAATAAAACATATATACATAATAAATAAATAGATTAATAAATAAATAAATGAATAAATAAATAGATAAGTAAATAAATAAGAATAATCAACAAGCTTAAAAAAATATTATAATGCCAACTAATATTCATTAAGAAATAATAAACGCATAAAATAAAAGAAAATAAAAAACAAACAAAAATAAAAATAAAAATAAAAATAAAAAGTTAAAAATTATGCACAATTAATTTATTAGGCCTGACTCTCTAAAATGTCCCCAGCGGAGTCGCCAACTGTCGCGGCCTAAAATTTCGAGTGTTTCTCGAATTCAATGGAGTTGCCACCAAAATTTATTTTAAAATAGGGAAAATATTGGGAAACCCTTAAAAATAAAAAATAAAATGGTATTTGAAACCAAATTTGAGTTCGGGAGTCGATTATGCGTAGGGAAGGTATTAGCACCTTACGACATCCGTTAAAAACGGTTACCAATAATTAATTGTGCAAAATTAATTTTAACTTAAGTATATTTATTTTTCTTTATTATTAAATATGAATAACAATCATTATTATATTTAAAATATGATTTTGAAATAAATATGTATTTAACAAATAAAGGACAAAAAAAAGAAATTTTTATTTATGTGCTTGACAAGAATGTGATCTTGCTCCTACGTATCTCTCGGTGCGATGGAGAAATCAAAGCTACGTAGTTCTTGGTTAAAAAAAATAATGCGGACGTGTTTAATGTTTTTTTTTAAGAAAATTTGTTTTGTGATAAAAAAGTTTCGACGAAACGAAAAAAAATAAAAAGAGTTTGATTTAAATAATTATTTTAAAATATAAGTTTTAAGACAATCAAGTAGAACAACTTGTGTCTCAAAACTCAAGGAATAAAGAAGATGTCAAATCTAATTTAATCCTCTAAACAGTTTTTAAATTGAGTTTCAAAACCACCAAGTAGTACAACTTGTATTTATCAACTCAAAAATAAAAAGTTACGTCTAAATAATCACATTTAAAAATTTTTATTTTATATTTATTTATTTAAAAAAATAAATTTTACAATTATCAAGTTGCGTGAATTGTATACTTCTACTCTAATAATTTTTATTTATCGATTTATTTATGGGTTTTAATTTATTAATTTATAAGTTGAAATTTAAAACCGGCAAATTGTCGCAACTTGTGTCCTAATAACTCAAAAAAATAAATTAAAAAAATAACACATCTAGTTAATTTTTAGTAATTATTAATGTATAAAAATAAAAAAAAAAATCAAAACTATCAAGTTATTGTAACTCATATTATAATAACTTCAAACAAGATTTATCTTATTTTAAGTTTGGCAAGATTTTTTGCAAACAAACTAAAAATAAAAATAGAATTAAAGATAACAAAAGAATAGAAAATCAAGGATTTAAATACAAAGTAGAAGTACATGGGGCCATGCCTATACCTATGTCTATTCACCCTGCACAAACAAATCAAAAGCAAATGCAAGCTGGTTGATTTTGCGGGCTTCACTTTTCTAGGCAAATTCCAACTTCCAACATACCATTTGCATTTTTTAATAATAACCTCATTTAAATAAAAGGCAGCAAAGCAAATGGAAACGAAACATTGAGCAATGAAACTAAAACTTCACCAAACAAACTACAAAATAAATGAAACACTATATTAAAAGAGATGAAGAACAAACACTAACTTGAGAGACACAGATTTGTATATAGTGGTGAAGAAGGAGATGGCGGAGTGTAACGGTTGATGATGGTTGACGTCGGTATCCGGTGGAAGTTAGAATGACGGTAATATTTTTGTCTCTTGTTTTCTATTTCAGAATATCTCACTTTCTAAATTTTTTTCTCTTTTTCTTACTTCTCCTTTCGAAAAAAAACTAAAACTCTCTTCTTTAGATGTGATTTTTTTAATAACAGTACTGTTTTTTTTCAGATCCTCCTCTTATGAACAAAATGGGGATGTATTTATAGAGTTTTTTATTTGTTTAGTTGCTTTCTTTGCTTGCCTTGATCCTTCTCTATCAATGTCCCGTTTGATGTTTCGTTCTCTTTGCTCATCATCTGCATTTTTGATGCCTTCATATTTTTAGATTATTTGTTCTGATTTGTTTATTGCTGAGCTTTTATTTGTCTTTTAGCTTCCTTTTCTTTAACTCAAAAATTTGTCATTTAGTTCTGCACAATGTGTAGCAAGACTGACTTAAAAACTTATGTTTTTATGTTTCTCTAATTAGTTAAAACAGATGTATCAATAAGCATGGCTTGTGCATCTCAATGGCAGTCAGCATCAACATAGCAGGGTTTGGCAGTGAACAAAGTCAACATAGCATGGCTTGATCTGATTTCATTTTTATTGTAATTTAATTTTGGCTTTATTCTTAGTTTGTAACTTGATTTGGTTTTAAAACTCTAATTAAATTGAAATTGTAAATTTATGATAATTATTTATTGTAATTATTTTTATTTCCTTTTTAAAATATATATTTTCTTTTTTGATTTATTTTTAATAAATTGGATAAAATTAGGGTACTACACAGATAATTGTTCATCATTTGCATTTTGAATTTAATCGGTAAAATCCCTCTTTCTAACTGTGTTTCAGATCAATAATCCGTTCCTTTTCTTATTGATCACATATAATCATTATTCTTGATGTTTTGAACTCATAGGAAGGTGCTGATTAATTTGATATCAAATGTTATTAGGCCCTTTCTTACTAAGATAATCAGATTTTTTTTCAAGTTAATCCTTTTCCCAAGACTTGCTAATAAGTAAAAAGGATATCTCTAAGATTGTGAGCTTTAGTAACATTTTCCCTGCAAAAAATCAAACTACCATCAGCATACAAGAGATGTGTGATTCCTGGAAAATGTTAAACAAATAAGGAGAGAGATGGTCTTACTATGTGAATCCTTTTTTAGGTTGAAACTTTTGGGAAGGCTTCCATTAATAAGAACTAATGATATTGCTAGGGAAAACCCACATAAATGAGAGTTTTATGGAGAATATGCCATTCAATCCTATTGTAAACCTTGACCATGTCTGTTTTAATCCTAACAAGACCTTTTTTCTTATTGTTATTGTTCTTCATATAGTGAAAACTCTCATAAGCAACTAAAGCATTGTCTATATAAAGAGACCTGACACAAAAGCACTTTGATTATAGCTAAATAATATCAAGAACTAAGAAGAATGGCCTTAATTCTATTAGCTAGTCTTTGTTGTGACAATTTTTGATATAACATTACACAGCGAAATAGGCTTTATACTCATTAGGAAAACTAGGCTTTTTTATTATGGGAATGAGAAAGATAAATCTTTTGTTCAAGCACGTGGGATCATCGTTATTGTTAAGGATATTAAGAGTAAGATTAGTGATATCATTACAACTTATCTCCCAAAAGCTATGATAAAAAGGCTTCATTCCGGGTAAACTCAACTTGTTAGGGGTGACTATATTCTTAACCACGTCCTCAGTAGCCTCCTCATTATGAATAGGCTGAGTTGCATCAAAATGATCACTTTGATTTTCACAATGATATTCTTACCAGAGTATTCGTACAGCTCCGTTTTCTAATCTTAACCAAGAAACTCACCAATCCAAATTGGAACCTGATTAAATTCAATGCTCTTTGGATAATGTGATCGTTATTATGTCATAACTCCCTTTTATCATGGATAAAGAAGACAAACTAAAGTATTAAATAAGTACAAGTATTGTAACAATGTTTTGAAAAAGTGCCCATAAGCATTACAATTAAACCACCAATCTACAACAACTATGAATGGCTTAAATGACTTTTGTTTCTTATTCTTTAATTGTACATAATATGTGCTTTGATATACAATCTAACTGACTATTTAGTTGAACAATGCAACATCAAGTAAAAATTATGTATTAATAGTTAGAGCAAAGTATGAATAACTTGAGAGTACATATTTAGAACTATAAAAGAAGTTTGGTGGAGACTGCATGTAACACTATGTGAATCTATGTATAAAATATATTTGGAGTTCGTGAGAAAATAATATATGAGCACTCAAATACTGCCAGTTACCCAGGAAACAGCCTAATATGATTTGTGATCTGCTCACGACATATAGGGCACTTTGATAATTTTGATCCACAGTCTCTGCAAGTCTGCATAAAAGTTTCTCCATAGTCATCATATTCATGAGTAGAGAAAAATGTGAAAAAAATATAAAAATAAACTATTTGTTTAGAAATGGTTACCATGTGTCCACACCCAAATGCCATGTCCTTTTCATTGGTCAAACATATAGTGCATGCCTACATTTCATAAGAAATGGTTTGAGGTATACATGCATAGCTAAATGTATTCAAGTTAACCATGCTAGACATAGAAGATATAATTTTTTCTCTCTCTATTCTTGTAGCCAACTTCTAGATCTATTTTAAGTTGGTGATTATTATTGGTATGACCCATTCTTACAAAACCAACTTGAAAGATAAGAGATGTCTGACACTTATAAACTCATTTTCAGGCCATCTCTCATCATGTTGGACTCCCAAAACATCCCTTCACTCCAATGATTAGATATCTAGAGCGTAACCCGATAGTGTGTGGTCCTACATAACTCAAATATGCTCTAATATCATCCTATAATTTTATATTGTTCTAACGTATGTGAGATGCCTCACGCTTACAAAATCATTTTAAGGCCACAATATCTCACTATGTCAATCATATTTGAAATCTACATTACATTCATGAGATGTAGAGAAACAAATATCCTTTGGAACATTGAATACATTATTCGACATAATCTAAAGATATGAAAAGCTTATTAGGTTCCTATGCAAATACCTAATCTGATATTTTCATTAGAAATTAATCTGCATCAAAATCATAAGTAGTTACAAGTGTAGATTTTCTTCAACCCTTCCAAAATGAAGTTACATCATATTGTTTTTAGAAGAAAATTTAAAAAGTTTACCATATGTGAAGGTCTGCCAAAACTGTCTGTCTTGACAGGAACCTAAGTAAAACAAAGAAATAATAAATGAAATTGCTTCAAATGCACAATTGATGTATAAAATTGTAAAAATAAATGAAGTTCATCAGTCATATATTTATCAAGAAATGACATTTAATTTGGATTAATTCATCTTTTAGATACTTTTCAAAAGGCCTCGAGTAAATTTCAGCGCCACCATAAGCTACTTTTCTTACCAAACCTCGATGATAAGAAATCGTTTATCCGATCGACACTAGGCTTCATTCACTAACAATTCATATCATCATATGCAACTGATATATGTGAGGTTAGTACAATGCTTTCTCTCAATGTATTCTCAATTATACATTTTGTCCATAACAATTTAAATCATATTACCATTTGGATAAACAGTATACAATTCAAAATCACTTGCTGAACCTTGGATTCTAAAGTACCTTGCATACCAAGGTATACAAGTTGCATAGTTATTCACCATTACAATTATTATATCATATTGACAAAAACTTTATACTTTCCTAAGCAGCATATGGGGTGAATGGGAAAAATAAGCATGAAATGAAAAACATCATTTGTATCATGAAAGGATGTAAGGTAAATGTAAGATGCGCATAAGGCAACCTTAAACAGTTATTCACCTTATAATTTGTAGTTCTGATTTTGCTCCGAAGATCATTGAGTTTCGACTGAGCGATCAAATCGAGAAAAAAAAACGATAAGACTTTGAAAACTTTAGCTTGATTTTGAGATATTTGAAACAAGTTTAAAACAAATTAGTAGAATAGTCGAGACACGAAAAAAAGTACCTCAGCAAAAGTAGCTCTAGATTCAGCAAACGTAACATCTCTGTTGACATTCTCTTTAACTCGTCGAACATGTTCGCGCTCTTCTAGAAGCTCTTGTTTCACCGCTTCAACTTCTTTAATGGCGATTTGTGCAATCTCATGATTCTTTTTAGACTCTAGTGTAAGATATTGTACATGATTATGCTCTTCTTGTAGTTCTGTCTTTAACTTAGCACGTTCACTCTATAGATAAACAAGGAAATTAGTAATGAGCCAAATCAAAACAAAAGACATAGTTTTCTATTATCATTCAATGAAACTAACAGGGCAATTGAGAAAGAAAATAAATAAATATATAAGAAAATACAAAAACTAAACACACCTCTACCATTTGTAGTTGTTCTTCTAGCCTTCTTTTCTCTGCAATGTTTTCTTGTACTGCAATCTATGTGGTAGTTAAATTAACCAACAAGGTTTGATACAAAAGAATTTCAGAATTAACAATCATAGAAAACATAGACAATCACATTCACAACCTGCATTTGGTTTAGCCTCTCATGCAAACTATGAATCACATTGCAAGCTTTCTTCTCAGCATTTGATATTGACTCATTTTCATTTCTCAACACAGACATCTGTAAAAATAAGTAAATGTTGTTATAAATGTAAAATTGCTTCAATTGTTTGTGAAGCATGTCATGTAATCAATTACTTCTTGTTCAGATTCTTCCTTGAAGCTTTGAAACCTTTCTCTAGCGAAATTTGCTCGCTTCTTCCAATCGTCCCGCACGGACTGTAGTAAGAAAATCTCTTTCCTTAAATTAACAGTAAAAATAAAATGTTAAGTTTGAAATTTTTATATAAGCAACACATATTAGACATAAAAAACAAAATTACCTTGACTTCAGTAGTTCATCTTTAAGGTATTTCTCCCATTGAATTTTATGAACCTGTGCATCCTTTGTACTAAACTTCATTAAAACATACTTTTGTCTCACAACTAATTTTTTTATCATGTTATGCCTAAATTATTTCTACCATACCTGTGATACTTTAGATGGAGACTTCAATTTTGAGGTTTCTTCTGCAACAAACAAATAAAGAGAAAGAATACTAACAATTAATGAAATATTGGAGTTGTACATACAATGCAATTAACAAATTTGGAAAATATTTCTAATCAAGGAAAACTATTATAATAGAAAGAGGTAGAAGCCTGGATGAAGCTTCAAATAGAGGGGAGTAGGTGAATGAATATTCTCCTCCTCTTCATTTAAATTCTTGAGCAGTACTCCATCCTGAAAAGAATTTACTTAAAATAGTATCAACTATATTTATTAAAAAGGATAATTATATAATAAACATAGTACTAAAGAAACTAAAAAAAACGAATTAAAGCATAAAAAGCTCAGTGGATTGTGGCAACAACGTCACGCTGCCACTTTATCATCAATAGATTACGAGTTTGAGGGTATGCTTGGATAGATTTTAAAGTTAAAAGGAGATAAAGCAATTTTTCAATTCTAAAATTATTAAATGTTTACAAAAATGAAATTGATTAGAATGCATTATAACTTTTCATTTCATCTATCTTATTTTAAAAGATCATCAAATAAAAGCTTATCTCTCTCCTTTTTGCTTTATATAAACTCAGCCATTCAAACATTTCACTACAACTTGATACATATGCAATTTATTTATAATATTATACTGAAAAATATCAAGTAAGAATGTCTGTAAATCACTCCACTACCATCTATCAGAATTTCATCATTCTTTTTAACTATCAAAGCAAATTATAAGCTCCAATAATTGTTCTCAATTTTTGTGTGCAGAGAACATAGAGTTGAAATCTTCATGTTATCTTGAAGAAGATAAAATTTACATTTGTATTAGGTGTTTCTGTTGGAGCTGAACTCACATCCCCTGTAATGCAGTTATGTTTATGCCATCTCCAATTCTTAATCAAGCACTTTGTAGAGCTGAAAAAGAAAAAGATAACACAACATTTAAATTAGTTACCACATTTCAATAAATATCAACAAATATTCAAATTAGTTAATTATAAAAAATAAAATAAAAAGTAAGTTTTAGAGACTAACCAATATCTGACGACATTGCATCGTGAACATTTCGTGGTACTTGGGCTGCCACATTCTTCACAACCAAATTGAGATTTGTTGAAATCACTGCTACTTGATCCATCATTCACTCCCACATTTGAACTCATCCCCACTCCATTACCATCTGACCCATTTGGGATACTCTCCTGCAACACAACTTATTTTTACTATTTTATTTTCATTTTCATCTTTTCTTTTTAAATATTTTACATCAAAACAAGAAGAAAATAAAAAGACACACATGTAAAAACAAACATAAAATAAACTAAAAATATACAAACAGAATAAAAATAAAGTAATTTTTTTAACCAATAGTGTCAATAAAGACCCTAACTACCATTATCTTAAGGGTTTTTAGCATTTATAACATTGGTAAAAAATTTATGACATTTGCGAAGTGGAGAAATATATTAGACACGTTGTATAATTTAATGTCTCTATATTAAATGTATAACTTAAAAAAAAAAAATTATCAGAGACGAAAAATTAATTATTTTATTTAACTTAATTAACTTCATGGGTTTATCATTGAATTCCAAAACAAATTGACTACTTATGGTCAAACATAGATTTGGAGGGATTGCTACTTGTACCTATATATTTTTTTTCTAATTCAACCTCTACAATGTAATTTTTTGTTTTTGAAATACCCAACCCCCTAAACTAAAAGTGGACATACATTCACATGAATGTCTTTCTACAAACTCCTTATCGATATGGTAAATTCAAGTTTTGAAAGTAAATTTGTATATTTATGTGAATTTGATACGTAAATTCGTCGAATTTACATGTATTAAAATTGATACATAAAGAATATATATATTTTTATAATATCATAAATTCATCAATAATTTAAACTTTTAATTTAATTATAAAGTAAAAATATACAAAATTGTTATAAAGTTTTATATTCATAAACTAGTATTAAATTAAATTAAGTATATTATACTACTGTTTGTAACTCGTGACTTGTCAGTCATTCATGGTGATGGTGAAGATGAAGTCGCATGCGAGTTTAAAGCAAGAAAAAAATTAGTTTGTTTGAATATGAGAAGAGTAAACATTAATCTAAAATGTATTGGAAAATAGTAAAAAAAAAAGAGAGATTTTTTGAATTAGTCATAAAAATTTAGAGTAATTCGTTCTTCTGAACAAATTTACCTATTTTTAAATCTATAAAATGAGTTAATACATTTTTTCATATAAATTCATACATTCGTACAAATTACGCACTAATACGCGAAATTTAATAATCTTACTTAAATATTAAAATAAGAAAATGATTTTCCACTTCAAAATGATTTTGAATGCGATATTAAAAAACAAAAAGTTGTCTATAAAAATATATATTTTCGAAAACATGTGTGATTCAGAGCAAGAAAAGTTTATTCCATAAAATAAAGTATAATTTATCATTACCACTTAATTTTATTTGTTGGTAAACCCAATAAGGTATCTTACAAAAATATACTTTGACATCAACCTAGTTCTGACTAGTTCCTTAATTTTATTTGTTAGTAAACACAACAAGGCATACAAAAGTACTAGATTGACGTCAACCTAGTTTTGACTAGTGAATTCAACTTGCCATAAGTGACATAATCGACATCTTAATCAAATATGAAGCAGCATTAATTAAGTATACGAATTCCTTAAGTATGAATGTGTATATGTGATTGAAACCTTACGTTATCATGCTTTTCGAGAATGATAGAAGTTCCATGATCATGAATATGCATTTCTTGACCTTCTTCAATCTCTATTTCAAAGCACTCATATCTATGCCCTGACCTCCAATGTTCAATTTGGCATTCCGCTGAGCTAATAAAACAACAAAACAAATCCAAGTCAGAACTGTATTAGAACATTTTATAGTATCTCAATTTGAGAGAGGAAAATTTTAAAACTAATTTAACACATGAATTTACATTTGTCTCCCTCTAAGAATATTATTGAACATTTATTTAAGTAAACATTACTTTTTGTAAAATAAACATACTCAATTAAAATAAATATTATAAGGAGAAAACTTAGATGAAATAATATATAAATATTGTAGGTACTATTCTACAATAAGAGTATGACACGTTGATTCTAAAAAAAAAAATGATAGTAGTGAATATTCTTGAATAAGTAGCGCCAACATATCTTGTTGTGATTAGAATTAGAATACAACACCAATTTCATCCATAGTATTGCACACAAGTTTTCACCCAATTGAAAATATATTTTTAAAATAATTTATTCATTTTTCCTCAATATATACATAAATATGTATATTCTATATTATTATTTACAATATATATTTCATGTTTGATCATATTTTAGAAATAACAAAATCATGCAGATGAACATGAATTTCATATTAAAAAAACTTCGAGATAAAATTCTTTAAAATTATATTGATAAAAAATAAAGAAATGAATACAATGAGTTCTCTAAACTAAGTACTCTAACAACCTAATTAAATCATTAAATTGTTATTCAATTTTAACAAACTAATTGAATCCTATTCTTAACATCATAATATCAAGTATTATTTGTCAATTTCAACTAATAAAAGTGTCCGATTAAAAAAATGAAGTGTAATTCTATTATTTATTCAAAGTGTAATTCTATTCGTTGATTTCAAAGTTAGCAGTTATATAAAATTTATGGGTTTAAATTTGAAACTTCCTTGTTCAATACTCTTCTCAATTTTGATTTCTTGAGTTAAATTTCATCCACATACATAATAGAACTAATTCACCATAGTACTTACCAATATCTAGCAACCTTGCAGCGAGAGCACCTTGTGGAGCTAAGATTGCCACAAAAGACACACGCAGCTTGTCTTCTAGCCGTGGCGCCACCGTGCTCATCGGTCCAGAGACTAAGCTGCTGATCCCAATCAAAATCACGGTCTGATTCATCGATGGAGGACTCCGGCTCGTCGTGGACAACCTCATTGTTATTGTATTTGAGTTCTCTGTTTTCTCTCAACCGATGCAAGTGTAACAACACAAAGCCAATCACAATTGCTAACAAGATGTATAGTGAAGACCAAGATTCATCAACTTTGTTGCTACTATGATCAGAAATGTGTTTTTTCTTTTCTGCGGAACCAAACAACCCAAGAAGACAATTTAGGTCCAATGATGTTGCCACATAAACATGCATCTAGGCAGTGAGGAATTTGATGATTCACAAACACACACAAACCAGAGAGAGAGAGAGAGAGAGAGAGAGAGAGAGTTGAAACTATATGATATGTATGTCCAACACATTTGACATATATAGTTATTAAACATATGTGTTTGATTTTTAACTTACGTAATTTTCCTTGTTGTTTCGCTGAAATTTTTATTAAGATAAAAGGGCACTGTAATTACTTAGAAGAAACAGAACTGAGAAAAAGTCAATTTAGTTTACAAAATCAAAGAATAAATTAGTGTTTGTTAACATTTTCGTAGAAAGTAGGGCCTGTAGGTTTGAATTTGAAATGTGTGTCTGTGGGGGCCACAAATCCAATGTCAGGGGAAGTTAGTTCCCAGGGAAAGTTTATACTCCTTAACCCACCAACACCTTAAATTATGTGCTGATTTAATTACACCACTACTACTAAAACAATCATGTGTTGACTTAATATAAGAACCAGCTCTGCATAATTATGCAGATCCAGTACCCTTCCCCCCACAATATATTAGCATGCTCTAAAACTGTTTTCAGTCCCACTAATATTAACCATATATCTTTAATTGACCCCAATACTGAGTCAACTTTGATTTCTCTGTTCACGTCAATTCTATTTTTAAAAATTAAGTATACAAGCCCTTGTGCAGTAATTCTTTTCCTAATACTGTTCCTGCCAACATCAACTTTCAGCCACAATGCTCCTTTCTTGTCAAGTACTCTTTAAAATCCCTTCTTCAATCTCAATCACTATACCCCAAATATACTTGTTGGTTCGCAATTCATTGAGATATCACACAAATAATGTCAATGGAATTGACAGTTTCGTAATCATTAATTGTGCAAATTTGATGATATTTGTAATTATGTAATTATTCTCATAATTAATTAGTTAGCCGTTATAGTAAGACCTATATCATTATGTAACAACATTATTTAAAGGAGAATTCTCCAATGAAAATGACACAGTTTACAAATAAGAAATTCTAAGTTTGACATGGTATCAAACTAGGTTGCAATCCAAATCAGATTTCTCTGTTTTTTTGCAATCGAATGTTTAGTTCCTCGATTATTTTTCTTCTTGAAATCATAGTTCTTTGCCGACGTCAATCATAGTTTTCCTTGTTGTTTCTCCTCTATTTTTTCTTGAAATATTAGTTCTTCGCCGCCGACAATCATAATTTCGTTGTTGTTTCTACATTTGTTTCCATCGGCATCATGTTCACCAACAAGCATGATATCCTTTTTGTGCGTCTTAATGAAAAAACTACTCTACATGGGCGTTTCAGCTCTAGATTTTTGTCAATGAAAAAGAGCTTTGGGGTCATGTTAATGGAAGCGATTATGCCCATGAGAAGACGCAAAAGGATGCCTATGCCAAATGGGAAGTCAAAGATGCACAAGTCATGGCATGGATCATAGGTTCTGTTGATCCTAATATTGTTCTCAATCTCCGACCTTTCGCTACGGCAGCAAAGATATGGGACTACTTGAAGAAAATATACAGCCAAGACAGCGCTGCTCAGCAGTTCCAGCTTGAACATGAAATTGAAATTTTTCAAAAGGAAATTCTTTCCATTTCTGAGTTTTATTCTCATTTTATGAATCTTTGGGGTGAATACACTGACATTGTCTATAAAGATTTGTCAAGTGAAGGGCAAATTATTGTGCAAAAAGTTCACGAGATTACCAAACGCGGCCAATTTTTGATGAAATTGAGATATGATTTTGAGGGACTAAGGTCCAATCTCATGAATCGAGCTACTGCCCCATCCTTGGACACTTGTCTCAATGAGCTGCTTCGTGAGGAACAACGTCTTTTCACTCAGACAACCATGGAACAACAAAAGGTTGTTTCTCTCCCTGTGGCATATGTGGTACAACATTGACCTCGTGGACGAGACATGAGTATTGTCCAATGTTTCTGTTGCAAAGGACATGGACATTTTGCTTCCAATTGTCCTAAAAAGTTCTGTAATTACTGCAAAAAGGATGGTCATATCATTAAAGAATGTCTGACCAGACCACCAAAGAAAACTGCAACAGCCTTCACTGCATTTGTTGGTCCTTCTACAACTCCCATTTCTGTGAACCAGAATCCGCATTCTACCGTTCCAGCCTTAACCCCTGAAATGGTTCAACAAATGATCATTTCAACATTTTCTGCTTTGGGTCTTTCAAGTAACGTTACTTCTCCTAATTCTCCTTGGTATTTTGACTCAGGGGCATCTAATCATATCACCAACAATGTTGCTGCCCTTACCAATGTTACAAGTTACTCCGATAATCTCCAAATACAAACTGCTGATGAAAACAGTTTGCCTATTACAGAAATTGGTGATATTTCTTCATCTCTCACCAATGTTTATGTTTCCCCTGGTCTTACTAGTAATCTTATTTCAGTTGGTCAATTAGTTGACAATGATTGTAGAGTTGAATTCTCAAAATCTGGTTGTCTTGTGCAGGATCAACAATCAAGGAAGATGATTGTAACGGAGCCTAAAGTTGGACGTCTTTTTCCTCTGTATTCACTGAAGTCCCCCATGTTCTTTTATGTCTTTTATTTCTTGTAATTCTACAATTGTTGATTTTCAAACATGGCATAAGCGTCTTGGTCACCCAAACTCAAATGACCTTTATGACTTGACGAAATCTGCAATTCTTAGCAATAAAAATTCCCCATCTCTTAGGGATATTCAATTTGATTGCATTTCTTGTAAACTTGATAAAAGTAAAATTCTACCTTTTCCAATTTATCAAACAAATGTAAATCAACCTTTTGACATGATCTATAGTGATTTATGGGGAATAACACATGTTATATCTCATGCTCGTGACAAGTACTTTATCACTTTTATTAATAATTATAGTCGTTTTACATGGGTTTATTTTTTGCGCTCAAATGCTGAAGCATTTTCTGCATTTAAATTTGTTTATGCCTACGTTCAGACTCAATTTCATCTACCATTAAAATTTTGCATTCTGACAATGGGGGAGAATACAAATCTTCTTTAATTCAGGAGTTCTTGTAGACAAATGGCATTATATCACAAAGGTCATGCCCTTTTACACCCCAATAAAACGGGGTAGCAGAAAGAAAAAACTGTCATCTCCTTGATATTGTCTGTACTCTCATGTTGGACTCCTTTGTACCCTCACAATTCTGGTGTGAAGCTCTCTCCACCTCTGTCCATCTTATTAATCGGCTGCCCTATCAAGCCTTAAACAATGATTCCCCATTTTTAAGGCTATATGGACAACAACCATCTTATAGCAATCTTTGTACATTTGGTTGTGTCTGTTATGTTCATCTTCATCCCCAAGAACGCACCAAGCTTACAACTCAATCTGTTAAATGTGTTTTTCTTGGTTACTCAAGCCACCAAAAAGGTTTTATATGCTATGATCCTAATCTCAATAGGATACGGGTTTCTAGAAATGTTATTTTTCAAGAGAATGCATTTTTTTTCTGCTAACCAAGATACTTATTCTCCTACATCCACATCTATTTTGCTTCTATTTTCTAACAATTCTACGGGAGAATCAGCACCTAGGCCCCTTTTGGTGTACCAAAGACGTCCGAAACCTCCACGGCCTCCTCCCGATCATTCTCTGGTTGCTGATATGATACTTCAACAAGAACCAATAGCATTACGTTGCAGTACTCGCACTCGTAATCCTCCAAAAAAGTATGATTCATCTTCACCTTTATCTTTGACAACAACTTTAGCTTATGCTTCTATCCCTTCCTCATATAAACAAGCTATAGAGCATAAATGTTGGCGATATGCTATAGAGGCAGAACTTCTAGCACTAGAAGAGAATCAAACATGGGATGTTGTTCCTTATCCCTCATCAATTAAACCTCTTGGCAACAAATTTATATTCACTATAAAGCTTCGTTCATATGGATCCATAGATCGCTACAAGGCTTAGTTAGTGGTTCTTGGAAATAAGCAAAAATTTGGCCTCAATTATGTTGAGACATTTGGACCCGTGGCCAAAATGACTACAATATGCACTATTCTAGCCATTGTTGCATCTAAATCTTGGCAAATACACCAACTAGATGTTAAGAACGCCTTTCTTCATGGTGACCTCAAGGAGGAAGTTTACATCAAACTTCCTACTAGTACGACCTCCACTTTATCTAATAATGTTTGCAAACTAAAACGTTCTTTGTATGGGTTAAAACAAGCACCAAACGTGTGGTTTGATAAGTTTAGAACACTTCTTGGCTTTTCCTTCATCCAAAGCAACTATGATCCATCTCTATTTACACAATGAACATCAAAAGGGATTGTGATACTCCTTGTTTATGTGGATGACATTGTCATCACCGGTTCAGATCAAGACAATCCAATAATTGTTGCATTCCACTTTCCATATAAAAGATCTTGGGCAGCTCACTTACTTCTTGGGCTTAGAAGTACACTTCCAACCAAAAGGCATCTTTGTTACTCAACACAATTATAATCAAGATTTAATTCATCTAGTCGGTCTTACCAACGTCGTTGCTATTGAAACTCCCATGAAAGTTAATATCAAGTTAAGACGGGACGAAGGTGAACTCATGACATATCCTACGTTATATCGGAAGTTGGTTGGCAATCTTATTTATCTTACCATTACAAGACCCGATATCTCTTTTGTTATCCATACAGTATTCATGCAAAATCCTAGACATTTGCATCTTTCAGCTGTACATCGAATCATCAAATACTTATAGGTACTCCTAGTCGCGGTCTCTTATTCCCTAATGGTTCAACAATACAACTTCAAGCATACAGTGATGTTGATTGGGCTGGCTTCCCAGACACAAGAAAATCTACCACCGGTTGGTGCATGTTTTTAGGTGATGCCCCTATCTCTTGGAAGTGCAAGAAACTAGATTATATATCTAAAACCTCTACTGAAGTAGAATACTATTCCATGTCTGCAGCATGCTCAGAAATTATTTGGTTGCACGACCTTCTTTCGGAACTTGGTTTTTCACAAACAAAACCAACTCCATTGCATGCTGATAATACAAGTGTCATACAAATTATAGCAAATCCAGAATACCATGAAAGAACAAAGCACATAGAAGTTGATTGTCATTCAATTAGGGAAGCCTATGACTGCAAAATTATTACTCTTCCTCATGTCTCAACATCAATTCAGTTGGCTGATGTTCTCACCAAATCATTGACATGTCAACGGCATAATTTTCTAATCAACAAATTGATGCTTATAGACTCACCAACATCAATTTGAGAGGGGGATGTCAATGGAATTGATATTTTGTAATCATTAATTGTGCAGATTTGATGATATTTATAATTATGTAATAATTCTCTTAATTAATTAGTTAGCTGTTATAGTAAAACTCATATCATTATTCAGCAGTGTTGTTGATGGCAGATGCTGGAATATGGCAGAAGGCCAACAAACTGCCATGTCACAGCTGAATGTTAGTGCCATAGCCGTCATTTAACACCATTGGTTTCAATTTAGTTTCCACCACTATCTCTTAGTTGTGAAAAAATTTCCCGTTTATTACCTTCTAAATAGACCACACGAAAAACAAAAACAAACTTACATCAAGAAAAATGCTAAAAAAAAATAAAACTTAGATTTAAAAACTACAGTGAAACACCACTTCTTTGATTGAAACACCACCCTGTACCAAAATTTCAAAATACGACCCTGCACTAGTGCACTTGCTCCAACTAATGATCTCCGAATTGATTTAAAATCGTTCCACACAAATTCCAAAGCAAGCTCTCGGATTCAGAGACCAAAGAGAAAATTTATATTCCATACTTTTCGCTTTGATGTTCAACCAATTCCAAGATGACAACTTAACTTCTTCAACCATCCCCTCCATGCTAACTACTTTGGTTTCCAAATGGTCCACAGACAAACATACCAAACTACACAAACTTTCTTTTCAAAAGAACAGTCCCTTTTGATGGAAGGGATTTATCTCAGGCCCTTGACAACATTGGATTAGTTGAACGATTGATACCTGACATGAGAACTTTATAGACCTTTTTCATTGATTAATTTCGATAAGTCCCCTCCAACCAAATCCATTTATCTTGCCTGTTTGATATTAATACCTTTTATTCTGACAAGTTCTTCAACACCTGAAGTGGGTCTTTCTCTACATTGTTTAAAACCCTACTTCACATAAAAATCCACCTACTCCATACACCCATTGACTCTCCAAGCTCTCCCACCTTTCTTGACTCGTCCAAGGATAGTGCATATAGTGTACGAAATATGTTGTTTAGAACCCCTCCAGTAGTCCACCACTTATGGCAAAAGCTGGTATCTAAACTATTGCTATTGAAAATATATTTATATTTATTACATATCATGTAAATAGGGATGATATTTCTCATATTTATTTCTGTATTTATTGCCTTGAGCCTATATAAAACGGACTCCGTTGTGTAGTTCAAACACACGGTTTCACCATATGTCTCTCTCATGTTCTCTTATTCAACATGGTATCTAGAGCCTATTAAGAGAGACAACCCTATACCGTGATTACCCGGGACCCACTGTCCTTCGGTGAGATTTTTTTTTTTTCGGTAAAACCGTGTCTCAATTCCGGTTTACCCTTTCTTTGTCGCTTTTCGTTCATTTTTTTTTTTCAGAAAATCAGTCCACTGTTCATCGCGTGGTACTGTTCATCGGCGCGTAGTACTGTTCAT
>JBBPBR010000007.1:36085710-36097072 GCA_037974775.1 Cicer pinnatifidum | reverse complement strand
AGCTCGATCACTAAAATGTGTCTTTCTTGGTTATCATCGGTCCCAAAAAGGTTATCGTTGTTATTCTCCTAATCTTCGACGATATCTCATATCGGCTGATGTCACGTTTTTTGAGTCTGTTACATACTATGAGTCACTTCCTGATCCTTTGTCTGCAACTATTCCTCTGGACCTACCAAAGACTATTTCACCTTCTCTTTTACCACTAGAGCCTATTATGTATACCCCACCTGAGACACCTCCGGTGGCCCCTCCCATTGTCCAATTTGAGACTCCTCTTGTTGATCCTCCAACTATACAACCTCTTCAGACATACCGTCGTCGTCAACCACCATTGGTTGTACATGTCCCTACACCTGTTCTTGATACCGAGGTCACTCCAAACACTACTTCACCGCCACCTCCTTCTTTATCAGATCCGACCCTTGATATTCCTATTGCTATTCGTAAAGGTATACGTCCTACTCGTAACCCATCCCCTCATTACATTGGCTTGAGTTACCATCGTCTTTCTCCTTTGCATTATACTTGTTTGTCTTCCCTGTCTTCTGTTTCTATTCCTAAATCTCCAGGTGAAGATTTATCTCACCCAGAGTGGAGACAAGCAATGATCGACGAGATGTGTGCACTTCAGAGTAGTGGTACATGGGAATTGGTTCCTTTACCGTCTGGAAAGTCTTTAGTAGGATGTTGTTGGCTTTATACTGTGAAAATTGGTCTTGATGGTAAGATTGATCGTTTTAAAGCTCATTTGGTGGCAAAAGGGTACACTCAAATTTTTGGCCTCGATTACAGTGATACTTTCTCCCCTGTGGCTAAGATGGCCTCTGTCAGACTACTCATCTCTATTGCAGCCATCAGACATTGGTCTCTACATCAACTTGACATTAAAAATGCTTTTTTGCATGGTGACCTTGAAGAAGAAGTGTATATGGAGCAACCACCTGGGTTTGTTGCTCAGGGGGAGTCCTCTACCATGGTTTGTCGACTTCGGAGGTCTCTCTATGGCCTTAAACAGTCTCCTCGAGCTTGGTTTGGTAGATTTAGCACAATAGTGCAACAATTTGGCATGATTCGAAGTGAAGCTGATCATTCTCTTTTCTATCGCCACTCAACTCAAGGGTGCATTTACTTGATTGTCTATGTAGATGATATTGTCATAACTGGTAGTGATCAACAGGGCATACTCCAGTTGAAACAACATTTATCTCATCAATTTCAAACTAAAGATCTTTGCAAGCTCCGCTACTTCTTGGGCATTGAGGTAGCCCAATCTAAGGATGTCATAGTAATTTCACAAAGAAAGTATGCCATGGATATTCTTGAAGAGACAGGTTTGTTGAATGCCAAGCCGGTTGACACTCCTATGGATCCAAATGTCAAACTTCTACCTAATCATGGGGAGCCATTTTTAGATTCAGGGAGATATAGAAGATTGGTTGGTAAATTAAACTACCTCACAGTCACCCGTCCAGACATTTCTTTTGCAGTCAGTGTAGTAAGCCAATTCTTAAACTCTCCTTGTCAAGAACACTGGGATGCTATGATACGAATCTTGAAATACATTAAAGGTGCTCCAGGAAAAGGTCTAATTTATGAAAATAGAGGTCATACTCAGATAGTTGGTTATTCAGATGTTGATTGGGCAGGCTCACCCATTGATAGGCGATCCACTTCTGGGTATTGTGTACTTGTTGGAGGAAACTTAATATCTTGGAAGAGTAAGAAACAAAGTGTAGTTGCAAGATCTAGCGCTGAAGCTGAATATAGGGCTATGGCATTAGTGACCTGTGAGCTTATTTGGTTGAAACAGTTACTCAAAGAGCTTCAATTTGAAGAGGCAACTCAAATGACATTAATATGTGATAATCAAGCAGCATTGCACATTGCCTCTAATCCGGTTTTTCATGAGAGGACCAAACATATTGAGATAGATTGTCACTTTGTAAGAGAGAAGATCGAATCAGGCGACATCACCACTAGCTTTGTTAATTCCAATGATCAATTGGCAGATGTATTCACTAAGTCCCTGAGAGGTCCTCGAATCAGTTATATATGTAACAAGCTTGGTGCATATGATTTATATGCTCCAGCTTGAGGGGGAGTATTGAAAATATATTTATATTTATTACATATCATGTAAATAGGGATGATATATCTCATATTTATTTCTGTATTTATTGCCTTGAGCCTATATAAAACGGACTCCGTTGTGTAGTTCAAACACACGGTTTCACCATATGTCTCTCTCATGTTCTCTTATTCAACAATTGCCAATCACTTTTTTTAACTTTTGGAGAAAAACCAATGATATTTTGCAGTTTCAAATATTTGCAGCTTCGACTAGCCACGATGTTGGAATATTTAACCCATACAATCAAGCTTTTATAAATATTGAGATTTAGTCTTGACACCACTTTAGTGAAAAATTTACTTTAATTGCTCGGATACTCGTCCAACTTTTACAGACAGATAATCAAACTATCATTTGGGTCTTGTAACTGAGAGAACTATTCGTTATTCCCCTCAAACATGTAACCTGAAGACCTCATCATCATCATCAAATTGAAGCCTTGGACAGTAATAAGGAATCAGAATGGTGAAAAAGGGTCCCCTTGTCAGAGCCCCTTCCTCGTACAGAATTCTCTAGTAGGACTACCATTCACCAACACAAACACCGAGGATGACGTTAGACAAACCGATATTCATCTCCATTTCTCATGAAACATCATTTTTAACATGGCAAAATCTAAGAAATTCCAATCACGAGTCGTTTGCAATTAAGATCTCGTCCTTTATTTGTCTTCCTGCAATTAGAATCCTCATATGATATTAACAATCAAATCATCTTTTACAACCTGTAGGCCAACACCTTTGATATCACCTTATATATATACACACACACAATCAATTATATGAGTCTAAAATTTGATACTTTTTACCAAATTTTTCTTCTTAGGAACATTGCACCATTCACAATCCAACCATTCAAATGGAATTCTGACAAAGTTCTCAAGAAGTCTGCCATCATATCCTCCCAAAATTATTTTGCAAACCCGAAGTTCACCTCATTTAATCTTGGGCTTTAAGGACTATCACATTCACCACCCTTCTCACCTCCTATGTAGAGAACTCTCTAACTATGCCAAATTATCTTCATTTTCTAGTCGATTGAAAGTCATATTCTCTGGAATAGGCCTCTTTCCACTAGATGAGAACTGATTTTGCAAATGGTCAAAGATAACATTCTTAAGTTTGTCCACCCCAATTAACCTACTACCATTCACTTCCAAGCATAGTATTTCATTTACTCTTCTCCTTGTGTTTATACATCAATGGAAATATTGTGTTGGCATCCCTTCCCACAACCATCTGACTTTAGATTTTTGCCATTGATTGTTGTAGTTGAGTTTTTAAAGCTTTTGTAATTGAATTGTGAGTCCAAATGATTCTCATTTGATTTCAAGTCTGTTAATTTCTCCTTTTCCATCAGAGATTTTTCCTTCTAAGTTCTGACAATGTGTTATGTGCCGTTCTTTAAGACCGGTTTTGATCATCTTTAATTTTTGTTTTAACACATACATGCCTCATTCTTCCACCTTCAACTCTCTCCATTGATCTCGGACAAAGGTATGATACCCCTCAAATCCTTCCAACAATTAAACATTCTAATTAGTTAGGGTCCCCAATTAATGGGTTTTACACGCAATGACAAGGGACAATTATCTGACAGTTCTTTATCAAGGCACCATTGAATGCAATCAGGCCATGTATTGAACCACACTGACGATTCATTGATGAAACCCCAGTCTTGACCAAGTGAACCTTCGATCAATCAGCTCTGACTCTGATGGAATCATCACAGAGATGATAGAATTTTAACGTAGAATCAATTAGCAATTTTAATCTGGCAAGATTCTAGATAAATTTGGGGTTTCAATCAAAAACTGGTACAATCCTTGAAACATAAGTAAATTTTAACAGAAGATGAAAATATTTCTTCAAATTCGAAGTATGTTTCTACACTCCTAAAGCATTCCTACAAATCCAAGCTATCATTTTACACTAGAGCATGGCCATTCTTCACCATTCTTAAAAGCAACAACCACACCACACATAATAAATATACATATGATAAAATTAATGTACAATGGATTTTTATTCTGCAATCATCCAGTAAACACCCTTAGACGATTAGCAATCCTCTGGCGGCATATAGGACAATTGCTTAATCTGGACCCACAATCTCTGCAGGTCTGCATTCCAAAATTTAATGAGTATATGTTCGAATAAATAGCTTAGAGCTTATGCATAAACTACTATAGCAACAATTTATTGAAATTAGCTGAAAAGCTTATGAACATATCATAGATAATAGTTATTAATGTATGCAAACTAATAGGAGTATAATCATTAACTGTATCCTAAAATAAGTTTAAATCACCATTCAAGAAAAAAGTTTAAATAAACTATGAATAAATCTTCTATACATGTGAAATGTAAATATCATGAAATTAACTATCTAACAACAGAAGAGACAAGAGGCCGTGAACTTAATGACGCTTACCATGTGACCACATCCAAAGGCCAAATCCTTTCTATTGGTCAGACATATAGCACATACCTGCACAAATCATTACATGTGAAAACATAAAATAATTCATTATGAGGGAATGGTCAGTTTTCTTAATTGTTGAATGTTATTATTGTTGGCATTATCACAGATTTCCTACAAAATTAACATTCATTACAATACTCAAATTTGTATCTTTGAATTTATTGCTCTAACTCATGTAATCTAAGGGTCTGTTAGGGAGGGGAGGGGAAGGGAGGGGGGGTTCATTTTTCTTTTCGAAATTAAACAAGCTCTAAAATGTTTCAAAGAATGAAAGAAGTGTGATTGAAATGTTAAAATATAGACACAACCCTCCAAAATCCTCCTCCCAAACAGCTAGGGATGACAATGGGTAGGGTACTATAGTACCCGTCTCCATACCCGTGATTTAAAAAAATACTCATACCCCTGCCCGTTCCTTATTGGGTATTAACTTTAATACATGTACCCTTACCCTCTGGGTACTTAAGTAAGTGCCCGTACTCATACCTATTATTCACGCTTTAACTAAAATAGATCGATAAATAAATGATATTGTTGTGATTAAATTTAAAAATTATCCAAATATCTTAAATCCAATCATAAAGTATTATAAACCAAAATATTTTCTAATTCAACATTTCAAATGAACACTCGTTACAATATTCATTCAAATATTCATAATAATATTTTATGAAGTTGCAAGTCCTACGACAATATTATTTAAGATCTGTAAAAACAATTGACAGAAAGTTGCAAATATAATTATAAAGTCACGATTAATAAGACATAACTCTTAGTTATAAAGTCACAATTATTTACCTATGCATCATAATCAAATTCTTAAAAAGTTTACAAACATTTATCTTTCAATTATAAATATTATAGTGGTCCAATGATATTAATAGATATTAAACAATAAAAGAAAACAATTAATTAAACTAAACATTAATATAATAAATAAATAAATATGTATTGATATAAGTGCGGGTGCGTGACAGGGTGGGTAAAGTACCCGTAGCCGCACCCATACCCGCTTAATTTTGCGGGTAATTACCCATTCCCGTGCCCATACCCATTATGCAGGATTTTACCCTACCCAATGTGGGTTTTTTTTGCAGATACCTCTTCGGTCTGGATATGGGTCTAATTGTCATCCCTACGAACAGCCCGTAAGTGTATCCCTTATATTTCTCTTGTATCCCTTATTATTCTCATAACCTACATCTCTTAATCTTGAACTATGTAACAGTGTTGTATATGATAAAAATCAGTCTCTACAATTCCGTAAGTATTATCATCCCTTGGGTGGCTCACCATTATAGTGAGTTATGCTTCTTTTAAATTCTAACCGTTACACATACTTTATTTTTAAGGCACTCCTTACATATTCTTTATCGCTGTCTATTGGTCTATTAAGACTTAGAGCTCAATAATTTGATTAGAGATATGATATATAATAAAAAAATTATAATATAGTTTGATTTGTGTAGGCAACCGCACCTAATGGGATAAGGCTTGATTATTGGCTGGATACATCTACTTCCTAGAAGATCAATTTACGTGCTTCATAGTTCATATATAGATTGCTTTTTAGAAAATGCATTGACCTTCTAGAGAACAATTCAATCAATAAGAGTGTTGTGTTTAACGTATGTTATTAGGGTTCACCATTACCTGTTTTCATGTAGCCAAATTAACTTACTAGGAAATAGAAGGGAAAATATAATAAAGCACCCCAGTAGGTCGCAATCATATTTACCATTTGGTTTTGCTCGTCATCCATGGATGATGCTAGCATGCTGCTCAGAAACCGATCTGGTGGTATAGGTCGAGAATAAGGAGCTGGAGGAGGTCTTGGAACCATTTTTTTTGCCCTTCCTGTTGCACGACTTTTTTGCAGACAAAAACCAAATGATAAATCATCATACAGCAAATTTTAACAAATAGTCACTCAAAAGAAAACCATCAAATGCTGTACCAAAAAACAAAAACAAAAAACAAAAAAGAAAACCATCAAATGAAAGGGTACTGAGTTTAATTGAACTCACCCTAGTAATCCAAGCTCAAGGGTTGCTTTATATTGGAAAGGTATCTCCATAAGAGCAGCCAGAGCAAACGCAGCTTCTTTTGCAGACGGGCTTATCTTCTTAGACATAATGTCAGTGAAGTTAACAAACTGCATAAAATGGGAAAGATACTTAAATGATTCCCAACAATATAACCAAGTAATGTCACTCTACTATTGCTAATTGCATGTACCTGAAAATTGTCAAAATCACGTGCAGGTAACTTGTCATCGAACTTTTTCATATCTTCCCAAGGTCCATCACCAACTCCAACCAGAACAATAGAAAGAGGATATGAACTGGAAGCACAGAAGGTGTAAACAATAAAGTTAATGTTTGATTAACCAACTGGCATGTGATTTAATTTTTGTACTTAATGATACTTCTGTAATAGTTAAAGCTGGTGCTAACTTCCTTTTTTGTTGATAATTCATCTTTTCCCAGAGAGTATTCATTTTATTGCAAATGATTTTGATGAGCATTTAAGGTTGCTTATAATTATCAATTTTCCATATTTACCTGGCATCTACAATTGCTTTTATTGTCCTCTCTTCTTGAGGACTGAGTTTTCCATCTTCATTGTTGTCATTTCTTGTAACCTTCGAAGTTCATATCAAACAAAATTAGACAACTCTCGGAATGTTGGAAAACTTAGAATATAAAACTTAGTGACCGAGTCCAATGAAGCCTTCGGCTATTTGGAAAAATTGCAACTCTCAAGAAAAATGATAGAAGATATCTTGTCCATGTACTCTCCATCATCACAAGTCTTGAATGAGTCCACCCACTAATATCAACAAGGAGTCACAAGCAGACACACATACATAAGTTATAACAGAAACAATATATACCTGGCCATCTGCAACAATAACTAACACATGGAATTGGCCATGAGTTTTCTCAACTATGTCTATTGCAGCCTCAATCACCGCAGCATATGAAGTTGGTCCTACAAACAAAAAGAAAATATTCACTACGACAGGACTCTTAAGTATACTAGTTTTTGGTACGAGAAATTAATGGTGATTCCATTCTATGACTTATTCCACAAATGAGCATAAATGTGGAATGGAATTTCTATTCCATGCCTTATTTGAATCATCATTGCGTTTTTTACTATACCCTCGACATCGGATGTCATACTGGATCCTGACTAATCCAAGTCAAGCCGAGTGGACACACAGCGGAGGCCACACTCTCCCAAGACCTATTTTTCCATTCATAATACTCGAAACCATATAAATTGTTGGAACGAATTGGGTCAGTTGCATACTGTTTGGATCCTCCCCCCTGAATCTATGATTTATAATGGCGATATTCCTTGGGTTCCTGAATTTGTGTAGTGTGTTGGAATGGATGGGGCAGAAGTATCATGGTCCTCATTCTCCTCACTGCACTTTACCTCCATTAGGCTCCAAAGGAGGTATGGCTTGGGTTCCTGAAGATATTCTGGAAAGGCAGGTCAGGAAAAGGGAAATCTGTCAATTATAGAGTTGCTCATCCACTGGAGTCGTTCTCCACAAGAGGAAGTCACATGGATGGATTTTGAGAAACTCAAGTCCCAGTTTCCAGATCATAATGCAAGTAACTGAGCCAGTTATGATTGCATACTTGGTCTCTTTTTCTAAATAATCTCTGTTTGCATTCTCTATAATTTTTCTTCTATAAATTTCTGTGCTTCGCGTTCTCTACAGATTTCCTTATATCAAAGTGCATAGAGTATTTTATCTAAAAAAATGTACACAGTTCAGTCTATAACTAGTAAATACAGCATTAAGAGCTACTAGTATGTGATTGCAAAAAGATTAACACCATAAACTAAGATCATAATTACCTGAAAGTCTCAAGTTTGGAACGATTTTTTGATAGCAAGCTAAAACTTCCTCAAATCCATGGCAAGATGAATTATCAGCATGAAAGCTAAAGACTTCGTGATCATGAGTCGTAGCTGTAAAGTAACAGAAATTGAACATATGTAGTAATGCTGTAAGAAAATGACTTAGTTCCTTTCATGCATGTTGAGCTTTAAGGATTATTATGCCTTACCATCACCAAAGCCAAAACAAGGAATCAAGTTGTCGTCGTCAAAGGGAGCCAAAGTATTGCCAATAATAGAAATGGCTTTCTCATAGGGGTTAGGTGTATCTCCAATAGCATGCAGGCTTCTTTTATTAAATGAATTTTTGCCTTCAATAACAAAACGGATGCATTGGCTTCTTAAACAGATAAAAAAATATTGTTTCAAAAGGAAATAATAACCAATTAAAGTCTATATATTAATGTCAAACCAGAAATAATTTTTTATTTTAGATCTCAAATTGCATTTTATCCTATATTTACCGCATTTTATCCTATACTCAATTTAATGTTATTAATATTATGTACTACTTACCAGTCCATTCATTACTTTTCGTAAAATCAATTCCAAGGACAAGATTTGAGGATTCTAAACCTTCATTCCTCAAGGCACTTGTAACCTGTATAAGGGGGAAAAAATTCATGTGTGGCTCGGGCTCAATTAATTTAAGTTTTTTTTTTTTTCTTGGGCAGCTTAATGAGCCAATATCAAGTCTTGGATTCAACCATGAAGTCAGTTCCCGAACTTTCCGAAAGGAAAAGTTATTTAGTTGGTTGAAACCCCCATTATGATGTTGACATCGTAGTGCTCATTTATCAAACACTTATAAATATCACTTTGTTTAGTTTTATGTTTGAGCTGTTTCTGCGCATCATTTATCAAACACTTATACCTTTGTTAAAGAATTAAATAAAATAGAATCTAGTCATAAGACCTTGTTAAATAGACACTATATATATTATATTTTTCACGTTTACAGTCAAGGCAGTGATTGTCAAAAGGTTTGTAGTTCTGTTATTAGTGAGTAATTAGATAGTATATACATTGTTTTAGATAAAATGGAGCATAATATTAATTTTTTTCTATCCTATTTTGTTCTCAAATCAATAGCATGAGCATCAATCATTCAAGTCATTATACTCTAGTGTGCATTTAATAATGACTAGTAATCCAATACTCACTCTATTTCAAATCGAGTGGAGTTCAAAGTTTCTTCAAAATGATTAAGAAAAGAAAAGCAATAACTGATTTAATGAGGAATAGTTTGACTAAATTTTCCGTATTAATCATTAGTGTTTCTCATTGTTATAAATGTAGTATAGTGAAGTAGAATGACTTAAGATTTAAGAATGATGTACACAATATTTATTAGAAGATAAAATTAAACACAAAATTAATCCATTCCATGATTGGCTATTCATGTTTGTTTTGTTTTGATAGTAAGTACTCATTATGTCCCTAACTTTTACTCCCTCTGTACAAAATTTAAGCAAAAAGGTACATGCATCTAGACCATATTTCCTCTAGATACATACAGTTTTTTTGTCACTATTATTTGCAAAAGCTAAAAAAACCAAGTTTTGTGACAAAATGAAAAGCTAAAAAACCAAATGGAGGGAGTAATAGTCTTGTACCAAATAGTAAAACTCATAAAAAATAATTCCAATGAACCTTTTTCCAATAGTTTGTTCCCGGTACTTCCTAGTCACAATATTCCTTTTCCCTTAAAACAGTCAAACAAACAAACAAAAATGAATAAATAAAAAATAAACAAACAAAAAATACAAAATCAATTATCTACTTCTAGTCTTCCACAAGTTAACCCTTCTAAGGTCAACTCTTCAACTCTAAATAGTTCACTTCAAACTTTATCCATAAAACAACCAAAATGAAAGGAAAAAAATTAACTAAAGAGATATTTTAGAAACTAATTGTTTTTCTCAATTTAGAAAGTAATATAGTAAAATGACATTATGGAAAATTCATGTGTGAAAAAATTTAAAACTGTGAGTGTATAACAATTAATTAACCTCAAACAAAACCCTATCTATGAATTGCTAAAGAAAAATCACATACAGAGCAAAACAAAAAGTTGAAATAGTGACAACAAAAGTAGTAAGCGCAACGAACCTGTTGAAGAGAAGTGAAGTTATCACGAATCAGGGCATACTTCTCCTTCGTAGAGAGCTTCTCCGATCTCGGCGGTTCTGATTGCCGCGACGGTGAGAGGACTTTGCTTATGGGCGAAGAAACTCTTGATTCAACATTTCCAGAAAATTGAGCGTCACGCTTTTTAGTCTGTGAGTTTCCCATCGAATCTTGAACTACGGTTCCCAAAAATTAAAGATAAAACAAAGTAAACTACTAGTATCATTTAGTCAAGAAACAAATATAGACTACAAAAAATAAAGCTAACTTTTCTTTAAAAAAAAGTAAAAATAGACTGGAAATTTTGTATTCTTTTGCACCTCTAACCAGAAACAAAGAAGCCCCTCTACAAAATTTTAATTCCTAATTTTTGGTTTAATTATTATTTTAATTTGTAGTTGTTTTGATTGTACTAAGGCTCAATCAAAATCATTCAATGTTTATCTATTTAAATGCATCTATTCTTAAAAGAAAATTGGAATTCTTTTGGCACAAATTTGAAATTTGTTTTGAGAAAAATAGATATAAAAAGTTTTTTGACAAAAAAAAATTTTAAGACAATTTTTTCGATTTGTTTTTGGAAAAAAAAATATTTAGATTTTTTTTTATAAACAAATTTAAAAAAAATTCTAAAGAAAAAATTTGAATTGAAATTAAAAAAATGTTAAAATTATTAAAATGGTTTTTGAATTA
>JBBPBR010000007.1:35995299-36073758 GCA_037974775.1 Cicer pinnatifidum | reverse complement strand
ATATATATATATATATTTGTGAGCCTGAAATACATGAAAAGAAATTTATTCCTTCCAATGTGGTTTTGTACATTGGTTCTCGATTTCAAAGTGATTATGTGTCCTTGAGTTGTTATATGCATTTATGTTTGTAATTATTGAATGTGTGGAATATTTTGAATGTTCCTTTATATGTCTAATTTTTGTTAAACTTGTAGAGTAATGGTTATTTGGATTTACCATTTTTTTTGGGAGAGTGAGACTAGTAGAGCACTATTTGAGAAGTTAAATATTAAACTTAATAATGTGTTTATTTAATTGTTTTTTTTTTTCGTTCATTCAAGTTACATAGTAAGTTGTTATTGACCAATTCTATGAGCTCTAATTCCTCTGTAAATTATAATGAGTAACTGTAATATTTCTTTTAGGTTGAAATGTTGTATGTGACATGTTTCTGAATGATTCATTGTCATGTTAGCCTATCATACTAAGTCACTTGATTCTTAACATATAGTGCTTAGATAACGGGTGAGTTCCTTGAGGCTGCTAAATTAGGTTTTTGTTCATTAAAAATTTCGAGGACGAAATTCTTTTTAGGGGGATGGAATTGTAACGCCCCATAATTCGTATTAAAATAATTTAATAATATTATAACGTCTTAGATTTCTTATTAAAATATTTTATTAATATTACGATAAATTATTACTATTAGTGTGGTGTAATAACTTCTATGTGGTTGTCTTATGTGTTTGCCTTAGTGATTTATTTAAATTATTAATATTGATAATATTGAATTTGTTTTAAATATATATAAATATGTTTATTTTTATATAGAATAAAACAAGAATTTATATTTATATTTGTTTTAAATATATATATATATATATATATATATATATTTATATTTATATAGAATAAAACAAGAATTTAAATAGGTGTTGCTGCTAACTTTAGCACTAATTGAGTTGGTTTGAGAATGTTATAATAATAATAATAATAATAATAATAATAATAATAATAATAATAATAATAATAATAAAAATCAAAGCTAAATTTGGCACACGGTGAGACTAATAGATACTTAAGCTTGGCCGATTAGTGATTAATAGGTATCTCAAAAGCTTTCTAGTATAAAAATAGGATTGCCGCCTGCCCTGATTTCATGAACTCATACCTCCTAATATCAAAAATAATGTAGCCGCCCTCTTATAATGAAATACACCAATTCTAGTATTGCAGACTTCAAGAGCTTTAGACTTAAGGAAAAGAAAAAAAAAAAGAAAGAGGAACCAACTATTCTTATCATATTAAAGTATGATCTCTCTACAAGACTTTTCAATTTTTCGGTAAGTTGCGTGTCATTCCTAAATTAATTGTGAAAACCTACCATCTATGCCATTGTTATTCAGTTTTGTATTCTGGGCATCTAATTTATTGCATTGTCATGTTTTAGTTGATTTTTTTACAATCATGATTAAAATTAAATAATAATTTTTTTTATACATTTTGTTTGAATATCAATTGGTTATAAGTCGAAATTCTGACCACAAGAGTAATGTGTTATGAACGAAATCTGTATACATTGTCTCTAAAATAGCATAATTGTTCCTTGGGATTTTACAAGTAGCAAAATGTTATGTTATATTAAAATTAATTTGATAAATTCAATTTAATATCTAAATCTATTGATATTAAAATCTTATATAATATAATTTTTGTTAGGCAATTCTAAGTGTTTAAATTCTCCTTTATATAAAAATTGCAAATATATATATTCTATCTTATAAGTGAAAAGCATAATCGAAGTACATTTTTCTTATTTGAAGTTAAAGATAGTATATCCTATATTTATTGTACATATACATATACCTAGAGTTTACAATTTATATGTTAATAATAAAAGTATATTTTTATTATTCATCTAATAGCTTTATTATTTGATTTTAAATATGTATGATATATTATGCACTACTGTAATATCAAAATTTTAAATACACCATATCTACTTAGCAGTACATAATTATCATTTTTAAGATATTGTTTATATTGATATAACCATAAGTATACATGGTATTAAATATATATTTGGATGGTCTTGTAAATAGTAAACAATTTATTTATCTATTGTAGCAAGTAATTAATATGTATTTGGTTGTCGTATTGCTTTATTTCTTTAGCGGATTATTAGAGACGACAGCTGACGAAGACACGACACGTTAACATATCATATTTTTCTTTTCGGCGAGATCTTCAATCGAGGTAAGGGGTGAGATGAGGTTCGATTTTATGAGTATAAATTAACGTGAGATGAACGGGAATACTGAAACTCCCAGATGTTCATTCGGGGCTTACTACGTACGGTTGAGCCTTATTGAGTAATAATAATTAATTAATAATATATAAATGATAATAGTGAGGACTAAAATATAATTTAGAAACCTATAGAATTGTGTGAATTAATTTATATTAAGATTGTGTGTTGTTTGATTTTATGAAACATATACTAATTGTTATTGTATGAATGATATGTATTTGAGTGTTCTTGTCTACTTGATTGAAATTATGATATTACTTGAAAGTGCACCTAATTGATTTCTTATTATGTGATTGATGAGACTGGACTGTGTATTGTGCGTAGTGTAAATCAAATATTGGGATTTTATGTGATTGACTGATATAACTATATATATAATGATGAATGTTGTGAAGTCAAACTGAAACTTATTGAATTGTGATGATCGAGTAAGTCTGAGATATGTGTTATAGATTTTGGAGTTAGGATTATTTTGTCATCATATAGGGAGGGTTTGACAAACCTAGTGATTCGGGGAAGTACAACTGAATGAGCCTGATCGTGGAGGGCTACAGTCGGACTGTAAGGTAAGACTGATAGACCTTGGGGGTACATCTAGTGGGGAATTCCTAAGTGGATTAGTGGGTTATTCCCTAAGGCCGGGAACTACCGTGCAACACAAGAGTACCCCGACCGTCGCGTATATGTGTCTCGGGTTGAGTTGAGGGGATCTATGAGGACTTGGCCATTCATGAATTGTCCGTCCACTCTTGTAGTGGCATAGTATCAGGCCTCCTAACCAAGTACTTCAGAGTAGAATGGTACCAAATGATGAAGAAGTATAGAGTATAGGACATGCATAGCATTTCATCCTTGTGATTGTTTGATTGTGATTGAATTAGATTAACCTTTGATATGATGTTCTTGAATGTTTCTCTTTATTTGTGTTGTTTTGACTACTTGCATGTTCTCCTCGTTTATCTTATACTATTATATAATTTCGAAACTCACCCCTCGTTGCTTGTGTTTGGCGCTTGCGAGAGCGCAGTCATTTCAGGTTATCAGTTGGTGATCCACGCTCTGATAGGTGATACTGGGTGGGAGTAATTTATCGTATTTTGTTGAGTTATGAATTAATTTAGATTTTTGTAAATTCGATTGATCAATTGTGTTAGTTATATCTTTTATTCGGATGTAGAAATTAGTTTTCTCTAAATTAGAACATGTTTTTATGTTAGAAATGTTTATTTAATAAACCTCAACTATATTCGATAATAAAGGATTTTTAATTGATTTTTTTTTTTTATGCAACCAATTGGTGTAGTGTGAATGTGACTTTCTGAACGTTATAGTTTGAAAGAAAATTTTTATACTCTATTTTGGAACCGTTGCGAATTTCTTTCAAAACTAGTGTATTTCACTTTTTATTTCAATTTGGATTTAGGGTGTCACAAAAACCTCGAGAATGAATTACTTGCTACAAAAATCCTACTTGCAAACTCCGACAAGCTTCGCATGAAGTGCCTCTTGCACATCTCTCCGGTTTAAGTAGTTTGTAACCTTATCATCCACACATACATCGATCCTCTCATTTGCTTGCTACAACGACACATAAAACACACAATACGACAAATCTAAATGAATAAGCTGCTAAACTCAAAAATCCAAAATCCAATAAAAGCAAAATAGAGTCCAAAATCCGAAGATAGCAAAAACAATTCTCACCATAGTAACATTCACTTCATTACTTCCATATTATCTTGAAATCCAATACAAGCAATATAAAACCATATTTCAGCTTACAAAATGTTTTGTTTTCATAGGGAAAAATACATTTTCACTATTTTCTAGCACAATCACAAACCAAAAAAAAAAATCCAAGCAAAAGTAAAAAGAGGTAACGATAGACTCAAATGAAATGATAAACAAAAATTCAACATCTATTAGTTGTGTTTACCTTTATTTCAAAATTGGTACCAAATGATGAACCAAAACCATAAATGTAATACCTAATTCAGAATCAGTTCAATTGATTGTTACTGATAGATGAAAAACAAAAACCCCAAAACGAAAATATTCTCATAAGCATAAACGAAAAAAGTACCATTGGCAAAATCGTGTTGTGCTGAGAAGAAGATTATGAGAGAGAAGGTTAATATAAGTTGAAGGATGGGAATGGAAAAGGGAAAGATTGTGTGAGAAGACGGAGATAGATTTTGTGGTGGGAAAAAGAAGGAGGAAGAGAATGAATGAAAGGATTGTGAACGGATATAGAATCGAATGCCGCTGTCGTATCGAATGTTCTCCTGGAATGGGGATATCGTCGGCGTTGCAGATTGTGAACAAAGCAGGAAGGAGATAAGTTGCATAACTCTGCTTGAAGGAGATGTCATTTAGGGATTGAGAGGGTTTCTATTTTCCCTAATTTTATGTTAGTCCCTTTCTTTTTTTTTTTTTTTTTTTTTATTTACGAAGACTTGTTCGCTTTCTTTTAACTATAACTAAATAATAATAATAATAATAATAATAACAATAATAATAATAATAATAATAATAATAATAATAATAATAATAATAATAAGTTAATAAACAAATTTACTATTATTTTTATAGTTTCTCTTTTTTTAAAACGAGAATGATAATAATTAATAAGAATAACTTTGTTTTGTTTACGAGTTTATAAATTTTTATTTTAAATTTTAATAAAAAATAATATTTAACATAATTTAGTCGACAAATAATATTTAATATATAAGCTTTATTTTAAATTTTTAAGCAATATTTTAAAATATAGTTTTTTGTTCAAAAAAAGGTAACAATTTAAAAATGTTCCTAAAAATGTCTAAGGAGATAACTATCATACATTGCCAAAAAGCTATAAGAGACACGTTTCAAAATTGTTCCCATAAATATTTTAGGTAACATTTATATAGTGTTGCAAGAACAGAGATGACAACAGATATAAAATGTTGCCTTATCCACTTTTAGGCAACACTTTATACATGTTGCTTAAAAAAGTGTTGCTAGAGACTATAATTGTTATAGTGTAAGACATCCTAATAGGCTCTGTCTTAGATAATAACCGAGTACTTGAAACTAAAGATGTAGTTATTATGCAAAAGTAACTGCTTACCTCATTTTATTTACTTATATAGCAACGACTTATGAGGAAAGAGTTTATAATTCATGATGCTAAAATATTCTAAACTTGTATATCATATTAAACATGTATAGAAGAAACACATATAGACGAAACTCATAACCGAATCTATATTCATAAACATTTTATATTTAGTACACGCCCCGTAAGATACTCTAATCACATATTTTAACAATATTGACACATTCCATAAAGTGAACTCTATTTCATGTTAAAACATTTTCTCTCTTTTTTATGTCTTCCCATTATAGGCCATCAGAATGATTTGTAAGTGTTCAACATGAAAATTCTTTGAGTGACTCTCAATTCATTCCACAAGAAATATGGTCTTGGTGATATATCATAACCACACAAAAAAAAAAAAACATCAATTGGTTATAACTTCTTAAAATTAACAAAATAGAAAGTGGAGAGTAAGAACAAGAGAGAAAAATTATGACCATCTAAAAATAGAAATTTTCAAAGTTTCTCAATTATGTAATCTATGTCATACCACTTATTTAACTTTAAAAGTTGTAAACCTTATGTTGAACTCTATTCACATATATAACTACTAATTCATGAGACCCTTTGTACAATCAAACTAAGACATAAAATAAAGTTTCATTCAAACAATTTTGCTTAACAAAATGTCAATTTGTTTAGCGAATTATGCGATTTTCTATAGAACATCCCGTACATTATATATATATATATATATATATATATATATATATATATATATATATATATATATATATATATATATATATATATATATATATATATATATATATATATATTATTATTTTTTCCTTCTTCTATATTTCACACACCAAACTCATTCAATCGATTTAATACATTCGCAACACCGTGGATTCTTGCATTTAAAACATCCCTTTCACTACATTGAGGATTCCTATTATCTTATAAACTCCATTTATAAATTTTTATTTTTCCAACTTTTCTATGGTTCTATCCAACAAGGACCAGATTATGTTTTAAAACATTTTACCAAAATATTTCTTTACATGCATGTAGTAAAAACAACCGTATTACTCCCGTTTGAATAAAACATTCCCTTAAAACCTCTATTTTCCCAATTAACCCCAAATCAAAATTTTCTATTTAAAAAAAACACCCCAAGATTTCTACTCACGCACAAGCAATTATGATCAATGATCAAAAGAAAGGAAAAGAACCAACTTTAGTTTGAATTTTGCTTAATCCTACTCAAGTACAAAATAAAATCTTGTTCCATCATGAGTGGCTATTGTTGCAACCAACCTAGTTTTCTACATTTAGATTTGATATTAACAAAAATATTTTATGAGAACAATAAATTTGAATTAATGACTTCATTAAGTATGCAAAAAATTGGAAGAAGAAAGTCAGAGGAAACGGCAAAAGGAAAGTCACCAAAGGAATTAACCAGATGATGATATCAGAGGAACACAAAGTATACGCGTCTAGTGCATTTGAAGGTTACAGAGACTGCCTCTGATGTTTGAGTATGAAGGTTGAGTCTGATAATTGGATCTGAAGATTGAGTCTGATAATTGGGTCTGAAGACTGCCTCTGAAGAATGGTTTTGAAACTGAGTCTGAAGATTGCTTCTAAAATCTGTTTGAATACTGAATTTGAAGCATGCCGCTGAAGCCCTTGCATGTCTCTTATGTGCACAAACTCATCATGCCTCTGAAGAGTTCATATCAAGATATAATTAACTCTGAGAGATTTTTCAAATCATAAATTCAAAGCTCATAATCCATTGATCAACTCCAAATGTAGCCTCTAATGTTGCACTAATTATAAGTCATACAATTTTGCCTCTAAGTGAGGGGACTAAACATAGCTACCAAGTTGATGGAGAAGTAGGATACATTCTTGTGTCACTTTAATTCTGCAATTCTTATCTTACTTTCGGCTTTGATCACTTAACTTGGTTGCTAGCTACTACTTTATTTAATTCACCAAACTCAAACCAATTTTAAATAAATTAGCAACAAAAAATAAAATCCAACTTAGTCAAACACAATTGAATCCCCATTCTCGTGTTTGCACCTTTAACTATAAAACAAATTATTGTTTAGAGTATCAGCAAAGGAAATAACACTCAATAAAAGGAAAACAAAAGTTCAACATTATATTGTTATATGCTTCAAGCTAAGTTCTATCTTTTTGTCAAAATTACTTTTTAAATAGGTAATTTTGAAACATGACAACTTGTTATTAAAGATAGGAATACAATGAAACATCCATTCTATTGGTGAAAGTCATATGAAAATATTAGGCATAGGCATTTAAGAAGGATGCATGCAAGTATCAACATTGCTAGCAGGTTAACATGCCATTTCCTTACAAATTTTATTTCATCATAACAATAGCTTTCAAATATACAACTCAGAATTTTATCCTCTGTCCCATGAAATGTTCATAATAACAACATGATATCAAGGAAGAAATGTATCATATATCTTTTTGTTCTAACAAATAATCTCCAGGAAGAATTAGCAAAACAAGAAAATCACATATTCAATTACTCATTTTCAAAATCAATGATAAGCATTTACGGTCACAACCAAAACAAAATTCCTGACTTAAGTCAATTCATCTACCTTAATTGTTCATCTACTTAACCAAACACATAAAAAAACACATTTTTATCTTCCTACTCCTCACTATTCCCAATTTAAACACAATCATAAATAGATAACATCCCATAAATTGTAAATTTTCCTATAGATAATAAATCCAACGTTGTCAAAATAGCTTTACAAAACATTTAAATTATTTTCCATTTCTTGAACAACCCATTAAGGTGGCCAACCCCAACACTTTGTCCAAGGTACTTCATAGAATAACCATTATATAGATATACTACTTACTTACTGACATCCTAGTAATATTTCTAGAGATGACTTAAAATTTTGCGAAGTAATAAGACAAATCATTCCATTTAATTAATCTTATTGATATAAAAAAATTAGACAAATAAAGCTTTTATGATAACAATATACATAAGTAATTTTTAGACTTAGATATTAAACCAACAATTAATTGTTACAAACAAAACTCAACAATACTATATACGACTCTGACAATGATCCGATATTCTAACTATATTCTAACATTAGACAACGGATGAGCAATTTAGATATACTCTTGAGTTTTTTAATGTTATTAGTTACTTAGAAACATGAGTCCTAAATATAGTGAGTTTAAACTTAGTAACATAAAATATATAAATAAATAAAATTCAACGATGTTCCCAGTCATATTTAGTGTACAATACATGAAAAAACCTCTAAATATAATACAATTACTACTACTCAATCATAAACCATCATATTATATCATAAGTATAGTGTACATATGTAAATATATATGCATCAACCAAATATAGAATATGCATACCTATTGGTCAAACAGTATTTATTACACTATATCATTTCACATGTATATTTATAATAGCTCACTATATCGGTCAGACACTGTTTGTTACAGCTTGGTACCTATTTGATAATGACATTCTTATATAAATTTAATGGACAATTACTCATTTATGTTCAATAATTTTATTTAATTCTATATAATGAACATCGTTAATGTAAATACTTTCAACATGCACAATATTATGAAAGTAAGAGTTCATTTATGTTTGTTCATCACTAAAAAGGATGAACCATCAAGCCAATACAATTTTTCATATAATTCATTTATCTAACATTCAATATGGAGAATATCAAACATGTCATAATTAATAATTTTTTTTACAAAATAGTATTTGTAATTTACTTCTAAACAAACTTTTCTCCTTTAATCCTTAATGACAAGTAGGGAACCATATATATAAATTGAATCCCCATAAGTATAGTTTTGGGAACAACTCTCAGTTTTTCACATACCATTTGCGTAAAAAGTTATGCTTGAAAGAATACAAGGAGGTCAGGCTGTAAAGAATTTGTATAATAGCAGAAAACTGTAACTTTAGTGATTTTATTAAAAAATAAGAAATGAGGTGCATGTGCAGTAGCGGATCTTGCACAAAATATTTGGGGGAGTCGGGGAGCGACAAATATTAACTGACATATTATAATTGAAAATTTAAAAGTCTTGTAGTTTATTTAGAGTATCACACAATTCATACATAGTAAACAAGTTGAAAAAAATTAGAATTTCAATTTTCACAATTCACACAATTTTCACAAATCACGCAATTCACACAATTCAATCAAATAAAATATATCCATTTTATAATTTTTATCTTTGTCAAAAAAATTCTTCTTTAAAAAATGCATCAATTTTTTTATGTTTAAATATCGTGCCACTTCTAAAAAAATACACATATTAATTAAAACAATTCACAATTAAAAAATAGTATCATATTATATCATATATCAATGATTAGCCTGAAAAAGCTTGTTAATAGTTAATAGTCGAGTTGCTAATTAGGGTGTTAGAAACTTGTTAATAGTTAATAGTTGAGTTGCTAATTAGATTGTTAGAGTTTATTAATTCGAGATTAATTAGTTTATCATACTCTATCATATAGTATATGTATATACAGAATTATATTTTATTAGTATAAATTCTAAAAGAGAGAAAGCATAAAAAGAGGTACATAAATGGAAGAGAGAGACGAAAATTACTCAAAATCATGTAGTTTAAAGGATATTTTAATAATTTATCACTATATTTTTTATAATATATATATATATATATATATATATATATAAATTAAAAAATATAGGGGGTGCCGTGGCACCTAACCGCTGCTAAGAAGATCCGCCAATGTGCATGTGTTTTAATTGCACGTGGGGTTAAGTAGAAAACTCCAACTATACACCTCACTTTCTAACTAATGGCAAAGTTGTCCTTACTATAAATTGGGCTACTTAGAGTTTTGGGTTTGGGATGATTATTGAACTCTTAATTTTATATAAATCTTATAGTTCAAGAACATGCATAATGTTATAAAACTATATAAATACTACTTTTAACAATAAGATTCAGAATATAATAATAATAATAATAATAATAATAATAATAATAATAATAATAATAATAATAATAATTATTATTATTATTATTATTATTATTATTATTATTATTATTATTATTATTGTGCAACAATAATTTTAAGGACAGTAATTTGGGGTGTTAAAGATTTCAAATTATTTTCTAACAATTGATTTTTTTTTTACTCAATTTACAATTGATTTAAAAAATAAAAGCCAAAAATATTTAACATTTAGGATATGTTTCTTAAAATTAGAAAGTTAAAAAAACTTATACATTAGCATAAAAGTTACCATAAAAAGTACACATATTTTCAATTTAATATTGGTAACAATGAACCTCTTAATTAGTGCATATATAGTGAGGGGTATGAGATATAGCTCATTGCCACAATCCTTACACTAATCCCTAATTTCCAATATTTATTCTTTAGTAGTTAACTATGTAAAGAAGAGAAAGAAATAATGGGTTATTGTAAAATTGAAATTACGAAGGTGAACGATCTCTACATGAGACGTGAATACTTTCCAAGCGTCTAACACGCTTATTCAAGAAAGTAAATGATATGTTGAAACTAAATAATATTCAAGACAACTCAACTTTTGAAGTTCCCGACATAGAGAACTTGAATCTATAACTTATTGATGTATTGGCGCAAAAATATTTAAGGAATTGAAAGAATCATATATATAGAGCTCAAGTGTATGGTTGAATCCTATCTTTGTGGTATCGGTATATCACATTGTATGATAATCGAGGGAGATAAAAATTATTTGTAATAGTAAAATAAAATTTTTATACTTTATCATTCATATTATATTTCTATCAAATTTTCTTATCCTAAATCCATTGGAAAATAGTATGACTATGAATAAATTTTATGTTGTGTTGAGTTAAGGATCTGTGGGAAATAGAAATAAAATCTTAGTAATAGAAATTATGAGTTTTACGTTGTACTTTTTTTTATTTGTATTTGATAGATGATAGTAGCTAAGTTAACATTTTATATTTGAGGTGTTTCATAAAATCGAAACGCTACTAACATAATATGAAGAAAAAAATAAAAAATAATTATAAAATTTAATTTCCCAAACAAACCTTTGAACGCATCACTTTTCATTTTCGAGCGTGATTTTTACGTAATCTATTTTAATTTTTCAGGGTTTTGATTTTTTTAAAGGTTGGATATTGTCATGACTATAATAACTTTTATGGGACAGATAAAAAATTCTATTGAAAGTTGAAACAAAAACCCTTATGTTTTGGACAATCAAGTAAATTTTATCAACTCTTAAACCTTGAAATGGACTCTGATTTCAATAAAATGTGAAATTAGACTTCTTCAGATGATTCGAGATTTATGTGGAGTAAATATGAAATTTTCAAACTTAATAATATTAAATGGTAGAAATATTAAAGAGCTTGTAGTTCCTTTTTAACTCTTGTTAAATTATTAAAATTTTGGTAGTGTATTAATCCGGAACTATATGAAAAGTTTTTTTACAGATAATTTCATGATTTTATTGGAGTTTTTTGTCATCGAAATTTTTTTATAATAATACTCCCAACTTAAATTTTAATAATATTGGTGAATCAGGTCAAGTATACCTTCTTAAATTTTCAACAGGCTACAAATCTCATAAAAGGTTAAATGAAAGTTTTGTGTATCATCTATTATTAGAATATGAGGTAGAATAATTTTTCTAAGGTGAGATTAGCAAAATTTGCCAAGTAATAATTTATTCTTGAGATGATGAAAAATTATTATCACATATCTGAGGGAGCCTTCTCTCATACTTGAAGACTTTCTTACCAGTAATAATTGCGATTTTACAAATGAAGTGTCAAACTAATCAAATACAAACAATGTGAGGAGTAAGTTTCAAAATCATATAATAGTATAAGATAAGTGAGAAAAACAAGCAAATAATCAAACTAGCACAATATCACATCATAACATAGCATTTAAAAATCTTCAAGAACATAATATCAAAAGTTAATCCAAATCAATAACAATGAAACAATCACAAAGATGCAATTCTATGCATGTCATATACTATATACTTCTTCATCATTTGGTACCACTCAACTCTGAAGTATTTGATTAAGAGACTTGATACTATGTGGACGGACAAGTAAAATTGGTAATGTCCTCATAGATCTCCTCATCTCAATTCAAGACGCATATACGCGACAATTGGGGTACTTTTGTGTAGCACGATACGTGATGATTAAGGTACTCATGTGTAGCACAACACCCAACCTTAGGGTATAACCCACTAATCATCTTAGGAATTCCTTACCAGATATACCCCCAAGGTCTATCAGTCTTACAAAAATTCATTTCCTAAATAAGTTTTCTTGTTGTTCTTTTGAGTATCTATTTTAAAGTTTTTTTGTGTCTTTGTAATTATTCTTCAATGACATTTTGAGTAACAAAACATAAACTCTATATTTTGATAAATGAATGCTTAAAGAGAAAAACATAAATGAAAAGGATTTTAACTTTGTTCTTTGAACAGGGTAAACATCTCAATTTCATATATTTATGAGAGATATCATCTTAGATTAAAATTATTTAAGAAAATATTTCAACATGTGATTAATTTCCGACTACACTTAGAAATTCAATTTGAATCAATTATTTGCTTAAATGAATTCTGAAAATTCTCTTAATTTCATTTTGATTAAATCATTTATCAAACCTGTATTTGTGTTTTTGAAACTCTTCAATGACAAACTGAACAAAATATATGTGCTACAATAAAGTAGAGTAAGTTAATCAATGAGAAGAGTCAATATTCTAATATGGAAATTTATCTTATGATAAGAAGAAGTATTAATCATTACAACAAAATTGTTAGTGCAAGATAATGGATACAATATAATGAATTTCAACAACGCGAACCTAACCAAATAGGGAGAAGCTTATTGAAATAGCAACGATCTATGATGTATGTTCGAATGTGCATGTAATGTTTTAGAAGAAACGGTTAGTAATTTAGCCTCACTCAACAACTAAATTCTGAAGGTTGAATGGTAACAAGTTAAAGTCCTTCATCAAAACAAAGGTTGGAGGTTACACACATTTGTCCTTGGATGAAATCAAGATGAAAGTCAATTGTGCTTCAAATGTCAAGATCAATCATAACCAATCATTTGGTCATCCATCTTTTTGGAAGAAACAACATGAGTATGAAGCAGGAGTAAAGTGAAAGTTTATTCCTCTGATGGTTCAAATGTCTTCATCTGATGTTATTCACAGAAAATATATTAGCAATGATTATGAACTATATTATCTTTGAATAACTCTAAACTAGAAAGTAAATGGCCAAAACTCTCTCATGGAAGATCATTATTTGATTCCTTCACTAGAGAATTCAATTTAGTAAATTAGTGTACTTGATATCTTAGTATCCCACCATATAGTAAAACTCATGGATTTATCAAAACCTCAAAAGAACTACATTTGCAATCCTCTAATTACCAAGTATGAAGCCTAAAGTTATTATTCTATACGCTTAGGAAAAATATATTTGCCTCTAGTGTATAGTATGCTTGAATCATCTCAAAATCATTACTATGAAGTCAAAGCACAAAAGCAAATGATTGCATATGTTGTTGTTATAACAGAAGAAAGAATGACCAAAACCAAGCTAATTCTTTATTTGGCTAGGTGATCATCTGAAAGAGAAATTAGCAAACTCTAGTAAGACAAGAGTAAGGAAAGAATTGCTAAATCATCTTGTTTGTCATCGCATTAGGTACTATGCAATTTATTCCAATCCTTTTTAAAGTTATTTTACTTGTTTGTTCTGTTTTATATGTTCATGCTTTCTATCATATTTTTAGTTTTTGTTTGTCTAGGGAATAGTTTTCTTTCGTTCCTTTTGTGTGTTTTTCCTGGTTTATCTATGTTTCTGTAAAGTCTTCTTTTGCATGTTGTTGTTTTAATAGTGATGATATGAATCCTCTGTCTTGCTTCGTGTTGTCTTGTCCTTGATTTTATCGCTTATTTTCTTTTTGGCATGTTTTCTTAGAATACTTTCGTTAAAACCAAGGTTTTGATTTATACCTTTCCCTTTCCTATTTAGACTCCTCTTCTCTCGAAGTGATTTTCAAAAACCATTCTTCTCTCTTCACCCGAAATATTTAACATCTAAAATTTTTAAGCTTGAAACTCATTAGGAAAAACCAGCTCAATCTTTCATCCTTTGTTGATTCTTCATCTTCCTAAATTATCCTTTTCTCATATTGTACTAGTTGAAAGACTTTAAGATTTTCATAAAACACGAACTTCTCAATTTCAATATTGAGAAGTTTAGAAGTCTTAAATTCATTACATTTGTGAACTACAATCAACAAGATGGATCATGCAAGAAGATTCCCAAAATGCATTCAAAGTTTGACATCATGTTGACATTGGATGAATCTCTTTAAGCACAAGGAGGTAGTGAAAAAAAAAATTGAAAGGCTTGTGTCTCATTTTGTATGAATCTCTTTGGAATATTATATCTCTAACTAAATGTTCAAATAAAGGCCCATCAGAAAAGTCAAAGACAATTAGAGAAAAGGGGAAGTTAAAGAATCAATTTTTTTCTTAGTTACATGTGGAAAGTCAGAAGGTAGGCTTCTGAGTAAGAAAACTTCTTCATCTCTCTATCTGATTGAAATTCAAAGAAGGAAGGCATTCACTAAAGAGAGTATCAATAAACATAATTAATTTATTTATGTATTACTAATTGATGATTCAAACCTAATATGTAATTTAAATTAATGTATCTGTTTTAAAAATCCTTAGAAAGTCCTTAGGGTTTTTTTTACCAATTTTCTTTTTAATGGATTTGTAGTGATCATTTCATTTTTTATAGGTGTAATATGTGAAGGTGCAAACACGAGAAGGAAGGTTAAATTGTGTTTGACTAAGATGTAATTGTTTTGCTAATTTATTTAAAACTGGATCGGGTTTGGTGACTAACTTAGAATGAAAGTAGTAGCAATCGGGTTAAGTGGCCAGAGGCAGAAGTAAAAAAAGAATTGCAGAATTAAAGTGACACAAGAATTTATCCTGCTTTACCAACAACTTGGTAGCTATGTTCAATCCCCTCACTCAGAAGAATTTAATCCACTAATTCAAAACTTGAATTACATAACACATGACTCAACAAGCCAATCTTTTCAAAATAACCTGACATCTACAATCTTTTTGAGTAACACAAACACCTTGACTCTAGAAACCAAGTCATTTCAACACAACCTAAAAACCTTTATATTGCTAGAGGAACCCAGAAACCACTGTCGTGTTGGGTTACAAGAGTTTGGAACAAATTGGTTTGCTATTAAAAATCGTATTGTAACAATGACTCTTATACTAAAAAACACTTCGAAAATATTTCTTTTGAGCAAATATTTCTCTAGACCTTAATCTTATGAACTCTAATGACTTAGAAAATTTTGTGCTTGTAAGTTCTCTTGTATTCTTCTTCAGCCTTGAGTATCTATTATATAATAGGTTAGGTTTTCTCCTTTGTCCTTGCAAAATGTGAATTATATCTTTGCAAATAATAAATTTATCTTCTTGTGAGTGTTTCTTCTTGTAAACAATTCTTGATTATATCTTCTTGTAAATAATTCCTATCTTCTTGTAGATAAATCTAGATAAACTCTTCTTGCAAATAATTATCTTCTTGTGATATATCTTGATCAAGTATTCTTGTAAACAATTCATATCTTCTTGTGGATAAATCTTGATCAAATCTTCTTGCAAATAACTTTTATCTTCTTGTGATAACAGTTGATCAAATCTTATAGTAAATAATTCATATCTTCTTGTAGATAATTATGAGCATATCTTCCTATGAACGTTATTTTGACTATATCTTTTTGTCAACAATATTTTGGCCATATCTTTTTGTGAATAATATTTTAACCATATCTTTTTGTCAACAATATTTTGATCATATCATCTTTTCACTTTGGTCAAAGATTTCCTTCAATTATAACTTTGAATCGTATCTAATTTTATATTGTGTTCAAAAAATTATACATGTGAATCTTCCTTCATACTCTTGATTTATTGGAGAGGGAATGAATTTGGGCTTTGTTCTTGAATATTGAAAAATTGTGATTCAGCTAAGTCTTTTCTTCATAATGAATTCTTTCAATCAGAGTCGTTGACTTTCCATAAGAGCCATTGACTTTCTTGTTGGAGTGAGATGTTGTGTTTCTTGGATAATAAATATTAGCGACACAATTGCATTGCTTAGAATTAGTGGCTTTGGGAAAATCACCTTGTTGACACTTCAGGGTCAATGCAACATTATAGGTTGCAAATCAGAGGCAATTTTTTTAGTGTGTCACACCATTTAGATCAGCAGATTGTAAGATTTATATTTGTGATTTGAACAATCTCTTCAAAGTTAATTATAACTTGATATGAACTCTTCAAATGTATGTTTAGTTTATGCGCATCAAAGACATGTAAGAGCTTCATATGCTTACTTCAAATTCAATCTTCAGAGACAGTCTTCAGACTCAGCTATTAGATCCAAACATCATACTCAAACTTTAGACTCAGACATTAGAGGCAATCTATGTAACCTTCAGAGGCACGTTACTCTGGTGACTTTCCTTTGGTCGCTTCCTTTGGTACCTTCCTCTAGTTTTCTTCTTCCAATTCTGGCGTACTTAGTGAAGTCATTAATTCAAATTTATTATTCTTATAAAATACTTTTGTTAACATTAAAACTATAAGTTTAAAGCCAACTTGATTCCAACAATATGAATTATGATCTGAATACACTTTATTTCTTCTTTATCATATGCTTCTTTCTTACTTGTTTTTCTCAATTTTCTTTTTATGCCTTTGTTTTTGTTTTTGCATCCGATTATTTTTTGTTATTTTATTTTTGCTTTATTTTTTTTTTCTTCCTCTCATTCCTTTTGTTTTTTGTTTTCAGTAGCTTAGTTTCATTAAAAAATATATTATTTAAATTAAAATATCTTCTTCATTCATCGTCTCGAACTTTTAAATTGTTCCATGTGTCATAAATGTCTGCCAAAGTCTTTATGTGCACGTTTCCGTCTCACCTTTCATTTTCTTTCATGCTCACATCGTTACACTTTTGTTATACAAAACAATTTTCTCTAAAAATTGTGCCATTTATACCTTTTTTTTTCTTCAGTTTCCTTACTCGTCGTTTCCTTTTATCTTTCAAACTCCTTGCATTGGTTTTTAAACCACTCTCAAACTTTTCTACTATGGATGTTGGTTCATCTTCACCAAGGAAAATGAAGTCATCTTCCTGAAGATGAAGGAAATCACACCATTTAAAGTTGTTTTGATTGTAAGCGACATTCCCCTTAAAAAGCTTGAAGTTCGGATAGGTTTGCGTGAAGTTCACCACAAGCTAGACTTCTTACAAATCAAATGGAGGAAGTAGTTGAGCTTTTGAGGAGTGTTCTTAGATGTTCTTAGAAATAGTTCCTTTTAGTTTTTTATTTCTTTCTTTCTTCAAAGGTTGTAACCATTTTGTTCTTTAATGAAATTTTACCTTTCTGTTTTTTTTTTTGTCTCAATGACTTTCAACTTTTTTTAATCGTCTGATCTTTTTATCTTGTTTTCTTGAGCAATTTACTTTTGTAATGAATATCTATATGACGTGTGGTGGTGAGTTTCTTTTGCTTGTGTGTGTGTTTGGTTGGTTTAACTTATATATATTTTTTCCCTCTAATTTCATCATTATTTATAATGACAAAAGGGGTGAAAAAAAATATAGGAATACAATTAATTGTATGGTTGGGTATGATTGCATAGTCGTGTGTTTGATTGTTGCAACATCTACATTATACATATCATCAACATCATGGTATCATTTGCATCTAATTGTTGACCTGCATGTTGTAACACCCCAATTTTTAACAGCGCGAGTGTATTTTTTTTTTTTAAACAAAGAAATAAAACAAGGAAAATACTTTTGGATAAATATTTTAGTTGTAACATAACGACAAAGTCAACAAATATTTACAAGCAGCGAAATAATTTTTGAAATAAAAATCCAAAGTATTCAAACATCAAAATACACCGGGGCTATGAGGCTTATCAGACATAGCTCATACCCTTGGGGTATTCTCGGCAGACCTGTAGAAAAGCATTGCCCTAAGAATTTTAACTTCCCCCTCACGTCACATCAAAAAGCGGTACATGGACCCATCAAAATAAAAGTCAAGCTGAAAATATTAGTATAGGTAGAATCTTCCAACATACAGTAAATACATCCACAAAAGAAGGACCTCTAGCCCTTATACAACCGTCTAATCTGATCATACTACAAAAACTATACGACATGAGTGATCTCCACACGCCCCGCAAGATCCTCCTGACACAGCTTCAGTTAAGGTGTCGAACTACCTATCCATCTACAGGGTACTAACCGATGGGAAGATCCTGGTTCTCATCTGAGGGCAAAGCTCATATTTCCACAATAATTGTAAAGGTCACCAATCGAAATTAACAAATATCACATAGCAAAATTCTTATATTTTCAAATGCTCAAAAGAACCTTTCGTCTTAGCATACTCCTCGAAAGGGTTTTCATATGTCCAAAAATGCATAAACAATGTTGAAAAATGAAGTTTTGGCAAACTGCATTTTCGTAGTCGAATACAATTGAGAAAATGCAGATTTTCAATTCTAAAATGGCTCTGAATCAATCAACACTTCAAACATTAATATTATCAATTATGAACACATAATTAACACCAAATTAATCTCCACAAATTCACACCTCAATCACACATTGAATATTCATTAAATCAAATATGAACACATAAATACATCAAAACTTAATCAACCCAACGTCACACCTCAAAGCAATTACGACAAATCACAACAACAATCGAATATGTATATACAATCATCAAAGTATAACAAACATGACTCGCGTGCCAAGCACCCTAATGCAATGCGTATATGCCAAAATGAATGATTCCGGAATTCCAAACCAAAACCCTCCTCGAGGGGCGTAAATCATAATTGTACAGCCTCTCACAGACCAATACTAATTACCGAGGTGCAATCTCTCACGGATCAGCACGATTTACTAGCGTGCAGTCTCTCACAGACCAGCACGACATACAAGAGTGCAGTCGCTCACAGACCATCACAATTTTCTAGAGTGCAATCGCTCACAGATCATCACATTCTAGAGTGCAATCTCTCACAGATCAGCACGACGCGACAATCCCCGCAAGGATAAGATGAACCAACAATTCACATGGCATCATCCCGTGGCCCATCACAGTCACCACTATCACCATGGCCCCATCGCGGTCACCATGTACTATGAAATGCATGAGCATACTCTGACTCTTTTCACCACAATCATTAAGTAAATGCAGCTATTAAAAGATTCCCCATTTTTAATACTCATTTAACACTAATGATTTTTCATATACAACGCAGAGCATACTCAAACATATTTATTCACACCAATTTCAATTTCCACAAACACACATAAATCACATTTCCAAATTCAATCCACACAAATTAAATTAAATTCATTTTCCACCAGTCCACACATAAATTGAATTAAATTCTCTTTCCACCAATCAACACATAAATTTTTTCTTAAAAATTCATAATATTAATTATGAACACATCAATTTCACCAAACATGAGTCACTATAATTTTCAAACATTAATCCCCTATATTCAATCTCTAAAATTTTCAACCATAAATCACCACAACAATATTAATATATCAGAGTTCTCCCCACCGCTAACTCGGTGCCAACGGTCTCGATTCCTTTTCGAGACTTAATGAACTAACTACCTAAACATGAATATTTATTACAATTTATTCACAATAAAACTAAATCTTTCTCACACACCAAACTCTTAAAATTAAATAATCTATATTATTTACTTAAAACAAATATTGTCCAAATTTAACATTCACATACTCGACTATTAAAGCACCGAAATATTTGAGTTAATAAAATACTATAAACTTTTTTCTTTTTAAATTCAATCAAAGAGTAATTAAAAGAGTAACATTTTTAACTCTAACCATTTTTAATTCCAATCTGTCTTTTTGCTCAAACTCTTTAACTTAGTTAAAATTTGAACTTTTTCACAACTTTAACAACTCTAAATTTTTCGTAAAATTTCAACTTTAGTTTAAACTCATTTATTTGAAAATAACTCATTACGTAACTCAAACATATCAAATTTAATTACTTCCAATTCACACCAAATTCAATCAATTCAATTCCACAACACGCATATAGCACCTCAATTAAATTTCAACAATTCAAACATAACTCATCCAATTTCAAAATTCCACATTTTTACACATAAACCACCAAATTTCATCAATTCATTTTCTACAAAATCCACAAATAAATCACATCTCAAAAATTCATAATAATAATTATGAACATATAAATCACACCAAATTTGAATCACCACAAACCACACCTCAAATTTAAATTCCACTAAATTACACATAATCACATTAAATTAATTTTTCACAAAATCACACCTCAAATACATTAAATTTCTTTTTCACAAAATCACAAATAATGTCCTAAATGCAAACTAAAAGTTTGGAAGGAGCACTTACCTCCGTTGTGGTTTTAACAACCGATTACGGCGCTGCGATTAATTCCGGTAAAATTTAAGTTCGTGATGTCGCTTCGAAAACTAGCTCACTAGCACCGCAACGTGACAATGAGCAATTTTTCCTTCTATCACTTCGCGAAATAAAGCTTAGAAGTCGAAGAGAAGTGAGAGTTCGTGTTTCATATTTTTGAAACCACTAACAATGGTTTTTTTGCAAAACCCAGAAGAAAGAAAAACGGAAACGTTTGGCTGCTGTGATTTTTTCTCTTTCCTCTCCTTATCCTTGCCTTTATAACCATATATAATAAATAATAATAATAATAATAATAATAGTAAATATCTAAACAAATATCTAGTTATTTTTATAAAAATCATCATTACGCGTGTCACCTCACATCACATCACAAATTACTTTTTCAGAAAAATATCTACTCTCGCCGCAATTCTATCGGCAGATGAATTTTTCTGAAAAATGTTGCATCTCAGAAAAAAATTTCTTCGACAAAAGATTCACCATAATTAAATAAAATTATTCATCGACGAATAATTTTAATCAGGTCTCTTAAAAGATATTTTTGGCATTTAACTCACAAAATGCCATAAATTTGGCTAAAAAGTCTCAGAAATTCAACACAAAATTCCCCAAAATACATAAATTAAAATTTAAAATTAAGGGTCTTACACATATGATGTTAGTTGCACTACATCATATTTGTTTGGTTATCGTAGTGTTTGCCTCCTCTATTTTAATTACCCTTATGTGTATCAACAATTAAAATAACTTAATAAGTCTGAAATTCTTAGAGATCATGTTATCATATTCAGGGGGAGTCCTACACTATTGATTTAAAACATTATTTTTAAAAAGTTAAAATTATTATTAAGTTAAAAAAAACTTGAGTACTACATTCAAGGGGTGTACTGTTTAACATTATTATGCAAAGGAAAATTGTTCATTTTGTATAGTTGTTTGTCATAATCCAAAAACGGGAGATTGTGAGTGCAAAAGCAATTTGTAGTTACAATCGTCTCGTTGATGTTTTGATGATAAAAAAAATATAATAAGAATAATTACCCTCTAACTATACTAGATAGGGTGCAAATTAACTTAGAAGACAAAAATTTATATTGATGACTATCTATTTTAAGGTAGCATAAATTATGAGTAAGTTATAGATTATAATCTACATGTTTTTAACACAAAGAAGAGAGTTACCTAATGAACAAATAATAATTTTTACTAATAGAGTAAGTCATGATATAACAATAAGACAAAATACAAGTCAATGAATGACCGTCTAATGACAAAGAAAAAGAACGCTACAAAAATCATATGCCTTTGATTAAAGACTTTTGTTGATCCTCTATATCAAAGACCAAAGAAGAAAACTCTAAATTAAACCTTTGTTGAAGTCAATCCTTTGATAAAAGTGAAATTATATGAATGAACAAAGAAAAGAAACAACGAACAAATTCAAATGCATTGTGACTCTGAGGAAGTGAAATTGTAAGAGAAGGAAAGGGAAAAAGTATAACAAGAAGAGAAAGAAAAAGAGAAAAATGGGAAGTGAAAGACCTATGGGCTCTTAACCATGGAAGAAAAAATAAAATTGAAGGTGGAATGCGAAGAAACAAGAAGATGATTTTGAAGGAGAAAAAGTTAGGGTTCAACTTGGGGGAATTTCTCATTTCTTCCAAAAAAATTCTAAGGTAACAAAATTTCAACTAAAAATCTCTCTAGGGTGTGTTAGAGCTTCTAATTTGATTGAATTAAAAATTAAAGTGGTTATCTTTAAATTCTCTTCTTTGCATGTGATATGTTTGTTGAATGTATCGTGCTATAGTTTTGTTCATGAATTACTTGTTATTTTGAATAATTAAAATTATGCCTTCTTCCTATATTCAATATTGATGATTGATTGAAATGATAGCTCTTATATTATGATGTCTTTGGATTGAATTCTATGAATTTGAATGTGTGCTTCTTTGTTTAAAATTCAACGTCGATTCTAATCATGTATGTACATCAATTCTAATCAACCTATATGTTGATTAGAATCATATATGTATGCCGATGTTTGACATTTGTATGAAAACTCATTGATTTGATGTGAATAAGTATTTTTATCTTAATGTGTTATGTATATGGATAGAATGAATGATTTTGTTAATATATATATATATATATATATATATATATATATATATATATATATATATATTAATCATAAACATATATTTTCTACAAGAGAAATAAACTTACTCTTGTGAAACACATATACATAGAAGACATGAACTAATTTGTAGAAGAAAAGAAAAGACACAATAAACTAACATTAATCTTAGTGGCTAAATCAATTTTCTTAACAATTGTCTTGTCTAGTTTTAACTACATAATACCTGTAAAACAATCAAAAGAAAGCCAATATACATTTTTTTAGCAACCTCTTTGTGTTTCTGCCAATTAATTTTATTTAGCTAGTATTCTAATGAATCCAAAAAACAATAAAAACACATAAATTTGTAATCAACTTTCAGCCCATTTTTTACCATGATAGAAACTAAATTTGGTCTAGATGAGACAAATATAAATTGTAGAAAATGTTATCTTTTCAATGCATCATAGAACACCACAATCAAACTTCAAAAACTCAAGATATTGATAAAACGATTCAAGCTCATCATTTTCAAAGAAGTCCAATTTTTTTTATTCTTTGTTGATTTTTTTTTTTTAGGTTTCCTTACACAACGCAACACCTTCTTCATACTTCTTGCACTTTATGGCTTGCCCGAGGAGTACTCTACAACTCATAATCATATTTTAGGGTATGTTATTGTTATGTATATGTCTACAGTCTCAACATTCCTTATTTGAATACAAACAAAACATCCAGTTGGGCCCTCTATTACTTCAGCGTTGGGTGACATTGTTGCCCTTGTCAAATGTGAGCATTGTAATCAACTTGGACACACTATTGATAATTGTTGGAAGTTGCATGGTAAGCCTCTACATTCAATAAATACAACTTAGCTTGATCCTTTTGCCACTATTTAGACTACATTTTCTTCAATTGGCTCCCCGACAAGTTAGAAAGATTTCCTCTGGTGGGTTCAGAGTCATCTGAACTCTGTCCCAAGGGGTTGGCCCTATCCAAATTCTCCCTTCCATTTCAGTTGTATATTTTCTCTATGTACCATGATGTCCTTTTAATTTACTTTTCATTAGTTGATTAACTCGGCTCCATGACTTTATTATTGCTTTTACTAATTGTAATGTTACCCTACAAGACCAGAGTTTAGGATAGATGATTGGCGATGGATGCGAGTCTCAAGGCCTCTGTTACCTTTCTTTATCATGTAAAACGTGTTATGCCAAAAATTCCCCTCATACTATCCATGCTTAGTTACGACACCCAAGTTCTGCCAAACTTCAAAATCTAGTGCCAAGTTTGTCTAAGTTGTCCACTTTACATTGTGAGTCATGTCAATTAAGGGTCCTTCTCGTATTGTGTCTACTTTAAAGTCTAAGTATTTTGTTACTTTTACTGCTGATTATTCTTGTTGTACGTGGTTAATTTTAATGAAAAATATACCTAAATTGTTTTCTATTTTTGAAAAAATTCATCAAGAAATTAAAACTCAATTTGGTGTTTCTCTTCGTACTTTATGAAGTGATAATGCTCATGAATATTTGTCCGATCAATTTCAAAATTTTATGAATTCCAATGCTATTCTTCACCAAACATCGTGTCCTCATACACCCCAACAGAATGGGGTAGCCGAACGCAAAAATCGGCATCTCATTGAAACAACCCGAACCTTACTTCTCCATTGTAATGTTCCATTCCATTTTTGGGGGGGGTGCGATCTTAACAAAATCGTATCTTATCAATTGCTTGTCATCTTCTGTCATTGATGGAAACATCCATCATTCAGTCATCTTTCGCCATACCTCTTTTCACCCACTACCTCCTCGTATCTTTGGGTCCACGTGTTTTGTTCATTATTTATCTCTTGGCCTCGCCAAATTGTCATCTTGATAAATCATGCATGTCTTTCTCGGATATCATCGGTCCCAAAAGGGTTATCGTTGTTATTGTCATGCACTACACTAATACGTTACACCAACTAATGTCACCATTTTCGAGTTTGTACCATATTTTGAACCGACCCATGTAGCTATTGAGCCCTATCAGGAAGTTAATCACGAATCTCATCAAGTATTTATCCATATTGCTCTCACTCTTATTCCTCTCGAACCTTCCGAGTATGCCCCCTAACTCCACGACCACTACAAAATATCATTGGTGTTGCCCACCCTTTGTTGTGCATGTTCATGTTTCCATTATAGACTCTCATATGAAGCCACCACTGGATTCAATGATATCTGAGAAAGACACACTTGAGTGATCGAGTTGAGAGTTTTATGAGACCATGAGATAAATTGTAAACAAAACATGTGGACCCAAAGACACAAGGAAGTAGTTTGTGAAGAGAGGTATGGAGAAAGAGGACCGAATGAGGGATATTATCATCAAGGATAGAAGAAGACATACAATTGATAAGGTAGTATGTCGCTAAGAGTGCATCCCCCCAAAACTAAATGAAACATTACCATGGAGAAGTAAGATTCGTGTGGTTTCAATGAGATGTCGATTTTGGCGTTCAGCTACCCCATTCTGTTGGGGTGTATAAGGAATTAACGTTTGATGAAGAATACCATAAGAAGCCATAAAATTTTGAAATCGATGGGACAAATATTGCTGAGCATTTTTCACTTTGAAAGTAAGAATGGAAACACCAAATTGAATTTTAAGTTCTTGAAAATATTGCTAAAAAATAGAAAACAGTTCAGATCTATTTTTCATTAAAAATAACCACGTGCAACGAGAGTAATCATCAACAAAAGTAACAAACTTAGACTTTAAAGTAGACATAGTATGAAATGGACCCCAAACGTCATAGTGAACTAAAATAAAAGGGCACAAAACCCTTCTATTGACTCAACTCACAATGTAACGTGGACAACTTATACAAACTAGACACCAGTTTTGAAGTTTGGTAAGAAATGAGTGTCCTAGCTGAGCATGGATAGTATAAGGGAAATATGTAGTAGAGCACGTCTTGGATGATAGAGAAAGATAATATATGTCGTGAGATTCACATCTGACGCCAATCATCTGTCTCAAACTTAGGTCATGCGTGGTAACATTATCATTAGTGAAACTAATAATACATTCATAATATCGAGTCAATTGAATAACTAAAAATAAATTAAAAGAACATCTAGGTACATCGAAAACATATGCAACTAAAATGAAAGGGATAATTTGGACAGTGTCAACTCCTTTAGACTAGGTTTAAAAGTCATTGGCAGAAGTTATAGTAAATAAAAAACCAGATGTAAGGAGAGAAGAAAAAAAACCTTTATTGCCAATGACGCGCGTGAGAGGTTTGTTGACGGCGCGCGTTGAGGGGTGGGTCTGTATGCTTTGTTGGAGTGGTCGTTCGCCAGAAAGGTCGTCAGAGGGAGCGGCGGCAATGACGGCAGAACGTGGGTGAGGGAAAAAGTGAGAAGGCAGTAGTGTAGCACAAACAGATATGGGGAAATCGAAGTTGAAAACACGGTATGCCGAAGAAAAAAAATTATCACCGCAGATAGTGGGTCTACCGGGTAGTGGAATATTAGAGTTGTCCCTAAATAGATTTTGGATACCATGTTCAATGAAAAGAGAATATTGAGAGACATGTTGAATAACATGTATGTTTCAACTACACAACAGAAATTTTTTATATATACTATGAGTGATAAATACACATAATGACAGGAATACTTATAGATTTTCTATTTATTTACATACTAGTATTTTATTTTCAACCATTATCGATGTTGATACTCATAATGGTAATGATAGTGAAGATTTTGAGTATCTAGAACAAAGTATTGTCTGAAAGTGATGATAACTTGGTGAGGGAGGATATATTCAATAAGGATGGAGTTGAGTTAATATAGAAGATATTGTCGACGGATTAGATAGTGTCAAAAGTGCAACTAGGATAAGATTTAATGATGAGGAAGAAGAAACAAAAGATGTTTATGGCTTTAAAGATGAATTTGATTAGGGAAAGAAGAGGGAAGCCACAACATAGTTCCCTAAAACTGCTCCAAAAAATAAGGGAGACCAAAAGAAAACACTATTTTTGTGAGATTTTATAAAAATTTAAAAATTATTTAACCCTATTTTAAAAGAAAACACAGTTCAACAAATAGTTTGAAATAAAAATGATTTCACTTAAAAGCATAAAACCGACCATGGACAATGATGATGCAGCAGAGCAAACATGTGGCAGTGTAGCCCTATTTATTTTTGCTACACAAACTAGAAGATCAATTATCAAAAGAAATACACACCAAAATGTTGTGAAGTAGAGAGAGCTTGCAAAATAAAACAATCACGCCCAAAATTATATTTTTTATCTGCTCCAAAAATTGTGTTTCTCCTTCAATTGTTAAGTTTTTCTTCTTATTTAATATTGATTTGCACAAAACCTGATTAAGAAATAAATGATACACGAGAGGCAAGTGCAAAGCGTTGTGATTCAAATGAGAATATTAAATAAGAATGAAATGGCATATAACGTTGTATTCAATTCCTAAATAATATATTCTCATTGAAACAATTGAACATGCAGTACAGTAACAATTCATGTTATTATGCAGAGTAGGAATTGAATCTCCGTTTTTTGTTGACAACACATACAATCATAGCCGTTAGTAAAGTCTCATCTCTTAAACAAATCTCCAGCAAAATCCTTAATATTACATTTTTTATTAGAATAATTTTTTAATTTCAGTTTATTAATTTTTTTTTTTTGGTTTAAGTGAGGAGTTCGTAGATCTAATGTTTTGTTAATTGTAATTTTATTTTTCTTAGAAAAATTGAAAAAAAATTTAAATCATTTTTTTAAGAAAAAGTGTGAAAAAAATATAAAAATTATTTTTCTTGAAAAAAGAAATTGAACTTTACTTTTTGTTTTAAAAAAATTTCAAAAAATAAATAAATAATATTTATAAATCATTATTTATCAAAATATTTTGAGAAAAAAAAAATCAATTTTGTCGAAACATTGTTGCTCTAGCGATGCCAACTATTGCAAGGACTTAGGTAAGCACTACCAAAATCAAAGGGTTACACCGCCGCTGACAATGTTTGGTTTTCACGACATTCGTTTTCTTTGAAATATTGCTACCGTGATTTTCATTTAATAATTATGCATTTATCATCTTGTCGTTAGATTCATTGAATGGCTAGAATTTATTCTTCTGAGAGATTGAAATAAATGTAGATTGAGAGGATCCATGTCCCATAAAAAATGGTACCATGGAATAATTAAATCAACTGCATTAAAGGCAAGGGATCTTGTTGATGGGTCCTTCAAAGAACGATATAGACGGTTGTATGATTATTATTATGAATTATCAAAGTTTAATCTTATATTAACTGTCAAAGTAACTATACAATTTGCTCAATAGAAATTTGATTATCCATCTAATCTGGATAAGTACCCTACATTTCAAAGAGTTTACTTATGTTTGAAGGTTTGTAAAGACAATTTCTTTCAATGCAAGCCTATTATTAAATTAAATGGTTGTTTCTTGAAGGGGATTATGAAAGTCAAATTTTTACAGTTGTTGGGAGGAATCCCAATGACTAAATGTTGCATATAACTTTTGTTGTGGTAGAGAGTGAGAACAAAGAGACAATGGTTTTTGGAGTTGCTGGTAAATGATCTAAGTAGCAAAGATTTATGCCAAACATACGCTATAATAATAGACCAACAAAAGGTAATTTTAAACTTTCCTTGTTAATTTACATTAATTTATCTTACTTTTATATTAATTTACTTTTACTATAATTGTCTTTTAAATGGGTAAGGCTTATTACCAACTATTGATGAATTGTTATCAGGAGTGGACCAAAGATTATGTGTCAAACACTTGCATAATAACTTTAAGAAGAACCACCTTGGACTAAAATTGAAGCAATGATAATTTATATATGTTTCTAGTTTGGTTATATTGTTAACTTGATGTCAATCTTGATTTATATATGTTCCTATTTTAGAATTTATGTTTGGTAGGTACCTAATCCAAGTACCACCAAGTTATTGGAGTAAATCGAGGTTCCAACCTCTCATAAATAAAGTATGATATTATACTCAATAATATGTGTGAGGGTTTTAATAGTGTGATAATTTGTCCAAGACAAAAATCAATAATCACAATGATTTAGGAGATAAGAATATATCTTATGGAGAGGTGGCTGCCAATAGAGAAAAAACTACAATTTGTTTAAAAAAGTATATTGTCAAGGATAAAGAAAAGACTTACAATTGTATTTACAACAAAAAATAGCTAGATATCTACCTGCAGGAAGTGGATGATCACTAGACTCCCTTGCGCACAAGAAAAAATTGGAATTGAACATAGATGATTATATTCAAATATATAATAGAAAGAAGTATATAAGGTCTATTATGACCCAATAGTTTACCTAGTTAATGGCGAAAACCAAGGGAAAGTTAATCCAATTTCAAACTATCTCCAATGAAAAAGTTGTTGGACAAGAAGAAAAAAAAGCAGGGTGGACAATTAGCTAGAGCAGCAGGTGCTGTAGCAAAACTGATTGCAAAAGAAGGGAAATCGGCAACATTAAAATTACCTTCTGGAGAGGTCTGTTTGATATTCAAAAATTGCTCAGCAACAGTCGGACAAGTAGGGAATGTTGAGGTAAACCAGAAAAAGTTGGTAATCGTTCTATTTAATCGGATATTTCATAGAAATAAATGATAAGTGGATATAGTAGAGAATTCTTTTTTTTTTTTTTTTTCTGTTATTCAAACTACTTAAATAAAAGAGACCTTCTAAAAACTAAATAGAAATACCCGTATGTTCCCTAGTAATGCTAATAACTGCTCACGTGATTTGAAATAAAGTACCTAAGAATATCTTTTATGTAAGATATGCACGAAATAAAAAAAAATTGAAATTTGTTCCATCTAGTAACCTCTAAGTGAAGTCTGAATAGATCGGATTGCAAAAAACAAAAAAGAATTTAAGTTAATTAAATTCAAAGTCCAGAAAAGATTTTAGAATAATTAAAAAAGGTCCGTTGAGCGCCTCACTGCTATGTCATAATAGATCCGAACACTTGCCCCGGATTAACTTGCCCCGGAACACTAGTTATTATTATTTCTTTTTCTCCTTTTGTGTTAAGCTTATTTATTTTTCTTAATAAATGATTCGCTACAAAAGGATTTTTTTTTAGTGAACGTCCCATAATTAATTATTCCTCTTATAATTTCAAAAAAAAAATGAATTTTTTCTCTTATATTTAAAAAAAAAAACAAAATCAAATCAGATAATGTCATAGTATAATGTCATAATAAATCATTTTTTTTCTTTTGGAAAGACGAAGAAACAAATTCTATTTTATCTACTCTACACTATTTAGTACGGCGACGAAGAATCCAATTATCACTATATTTATTGCTTTTTCTACTTCGTCTTCCAAGTGCAGGATAACCCCAAGGAGTTGATGGTTTTTTTCGACCAATTGGGGCCCTCCCTTCACCACCCCCATGTGGATGGTCGATAGGGTTCATAACTACTCTTCTTACTACCGAACGCTTACCTAACCAACGTTTCGATCCGGCTTTACCCAACTTTTTCTGGTTTACCTCAACATTCCCTACTTGTTTTCTGAATTATATGAGGCCAGTAAACAAACATCGAATCCATGGATATTTGAACCCGAGTATCCGGGAAAAAGCGGAATATTTGATGGAATAACAGGGAATCGTTTTGAACAAGCTGTTATAATAGGAAAACCTTATATCTTGAAATTAATTCATCAAGTTGATGATAAAATACATGGACGTTCAAGTGGATATTATGCACTTGTTACACAACAACCCCTTAAAGGAAGGGCCAAACAAGGAGGACAACGGGTAGGCGAAATGGAGGTTTGGGCTCTCGAGGGATTCGGTGTGGCTCATATTTTACAAGAGATGTTGACTTATAAATCTGATCATATTAAAGATCGTCAAGAAGTACTCAGGACTACGATCATTGGAGGAACAATACCTAAACCCGCGGATGCTTTAGAATCTTTTCGATTGCTCGTTCGAGAACTAATGGAATAGAGAGTTTGGAGAGACAACAAGCATCAGAGGAAGATGTACTACAAAGGCAATGTATGGTAAGTGTAGAAGGTGTGGCAAGAAAGACATAATAGGAAGATATGCAATTCAAACTATGCAATCCCACCTACTTAAAGAAAAAAACATTCCAAACAAGAGGTCAAATGCAAATGCATCATGTGCAAGTCAAATCTAGACCCAAAATGTAAATCAAAGTTAGAGTGTAGGTCAACAGTAGAGTGGAGGTCAGCAACAAAGTCAGATAACTTGACTGTAATAATTTAGTGAACTAGAAAATTATGCTATTTTTTTGTAATGAACTTGTTTGGCTTTTTTATTTGTTTTGTTTTAAGTATGTTGAAGTAGAAGAATATGTGTTTTGAAGTTAAATTATGTGAACCTAAAATCTTGTTGATGACCATTGTCATCCATATCAAAAACACTAAAACACAACCATCTTTTGGTGGACATCAATGAATTTTGCAACTTGGTTATGTTCTTCAGTGTTTTTGTTTATAATGATAACATCCTTTATATTAATGTTGACATCAATAGTAGCTTTAACAGTTGCACTTTGCTTAACAATTGTTTCATCACACTAATCCATGAATCCACCACAAACATTGTTGTGAAAGAACAATTCGAGTGATTTTTGTGATCAATAAAGTCGCCACCAATGATTTATTTAATTAGAGAAATATTAGAAAACCCCTTTTAAGATAAAATAAGTCTTTTGGTCCAAATTTGGATTCGAAAGTGGATTATGTATAAAGAATGTGTTAGCAACATACAACATTCTTTTTCCAAATTGGATTACATGCCTACATTTTTCTTTTTGACTTATACATGTACAAATTACAGTTTAACAAATTTAGCAAAATCGACAACACTGCAGCGAAGAAAATGAAAACAAATAAGAGATACGCAGGAAAAGAAAGCGAAAAACATGTCCATGGAAATGAGTAACAACATTATAGAGATGAAATTGAGATACGTACCTCTTTGCAGTGAAATAAAATATCAATACTCAAAAGATAATCTTTTTGTCCTTCCTCTATGAATTGCTACGACTCCATCTCTCGTTTTTCAAAATGGTACATGTCACCAATTCTCCTCTTTCTATTTTTGTGGTGAAGTAGTGTATTTATAGATTTTTGGAATGTGTGTGACAAAGGAAATAAAGACCAAAAATTGATTGTGAAATTGATGGTCATTAAGAAAATTTATGTGGAGATTATTTTATTCTCTTTTAAATTACTTTCATTCAATTACTTCAAATTTAGTTACAACTAGTTTTAATATAGGTGTTCGGGGTGCAGACGCCTTCCCCTTTTGTTTATTATTATTTTTTGTATGTTGCAAAAAATAAGTCGATATTAATTTTATTTTTTAAAAAAAAATTGACAAAAAATAAAGTAAAGATTTAAAAAAAACAATTAATTAATTGTTTACAAATTATTTATTTATTTAATTATTTATTTATCTCTAAAAAATAAAAAATAAAAAATATTTATATTAATAAAAGAAGAAAAATATATTTTTATTAATAGCGTTTGACAAGAGAAATATCTTAATGCTACGTATCCCCAAATGTAATAGAAAACTCAAAACACACATAATTATTTGATAGAAAATATTTATGTGTAGTCTAATTTTATTATTGAACTATTTATTAATCTAGTTTTTTGTTATGGTTTTCTTAATTATTTGATAAAACCATTATATGAGTTTTGTGTTTTGTGTTATGTTACAATAAGATGATGTTTATTTTACCGTGAGATTGATTTATAATTATCAATTATTTAAGTTTTTTTTAGTATGTGTGTTGCAAACAAGTTAGGAACAAGTAGCTTAAGAAAAATAAAAGCTAACCTTAGCATCTGAGTTTATTTTAGAAAAAAAACTAAATTATAATTTTTTTTAAAAAAAAATACAATATAAAGAAGTTAATAAGAAGAAAATTATAGGAGGATAGGATAATTGATACCTTACTATTGAACTGGTTTTACTCGATTGATTTTATCAAGTTCAATTTTATTTTATTATTTATAAATTATTTTAATTTATAACTTACCCTTGAGGTGGGCGAAAATGCATCAAAAACTTAGTAAATAAATAAGATTAAAATTGAGTCCAACAAAGATTATTATTTAATTAGTTTTTTTTTAAACAAAGCAAATTAGAAGGTGGTTAAGCATAATTGGGGTACAACAACCACTATTTCCAACCTCTTTCTGTAGATGATACACACATCAAAGAGAAAAATAGAAATTTAAGATGAATGTATATGTGTAGCAATCAAAACTTACCACAAAATTTTTACAACTCCAAAGCTTTCTACCGAAATTCTTTTTGTTTTGGGGATGTTCATATAACAACATCTATTTCACAAAAGCAACTGAATCGCTTAGATCCACTTTCATTTTGGAAAAAACCTAGCCAAAAGGGTCTTACAGGTTGTATATTATTGGGCCACTATCCAAGACGACACCACAAGGCACATTAAAAAATACAACAAATGTTAAAAACATGGTGATCACCATATGGCCCCTTCAGTCGAGCTCATGACACTCACCGCACTGTGGACCTTTTGCATGGTGGGGGATGAGTATACTCAGTCCTTTTCCCCTAGCGATAAGGCAATTAAAATTTATGATAGTTGTTGTCAACTACTTCACCAAATGGATCGAAATAGAACCTCTAACAAAAATCACAACGGCAAGTGTAACGAGATTCTTCATGAAAAATATACTAACCAGGTTCGACATTCCCCACGTCATTATAAACGACAATGACACATAATTCGTCAATAGAAAATTTCAAGAACTCCTCCCAAAATTAGGAGTAAAGCAACAATTCACATGTGTCGAGTACCCATAAACAAACAAACAAGCAAAAGCCACCGAACATGTTCTCCTTGAGCCGTGTTCCATTGGTAATAACGGCGGTGCAAATATATGATGTGGGAGACTCTCACTTGAGGGGGAGAATGTTGGGTTCAAGTGTTATTGGTTAAGTTCCACATCGACTATAAACATGGTAAATGTTGGATATATAAAAATGGTGAACAATATACCTAATGTTGTAAGGTTTTGAGTGGAGATGTGGTGTCAAAGGTTCTTGGGGTCTTAGAAAATTTGGCCAGTTATTGCTTCCATGATCCCTAGACTCCTCAACAAGTGGTATTAGAGCCTTGGTTTGGCTTATTGGGGAGTTCGAGGGTGCAGGAGAAACAATGAGCCAATTGCTCTTAAGGCGATGAGTACATCATTTAGCTCATTCTTACCAATATAAGACTTAACCACTCACACTTAAAATTAACATTTTCTCCTTCATGTGTGAGTCACCCACATCCTATACTTGTACTATCGTTATTACCAATGGAGTTCGTCTCCTAACTGCACTACCATAAAGACTTTTAATACAAGGATCCAACACCAGGATCCCAAACTTGCTCCCACACCAAGCTGAATTATGGTTGTAATGCCACTTGTTGAGGAATTCGATGGTGCCAAAGAAACAACGAGTCAAATGTTTCAAGTTCCACAAGAGACTTTGACACCACATTTCAACCCAAAACCTTAAAGTGATGAATATATGGTTCAACACTCTTATATATTCAATATTTAGCTTATTTTTAGTCAATGTGAGATTTAACCACTCACACTTGAATCCAACACAGAAATCCCTCAAATAGGCCAACGAGTTCGGATGAATTTGAGAATGGCATAGATTTAGATGTTGGAAGACATCTCTCTCTCGAGCTCTGTGAAAGGAAGTCGATAAAACCATATTTTAAAAAATGACCTCGTATAGAGGGATCGAGATAATTTGATATTCCAACAGATTCTCTTATTGTCACTAGGGGCCACCAAAATATTTCCTTTAACCATCGTTTCATAAGTGAAAGGGTAATAGGACCATTACCAGTCACTAGTGCATCAAGAAAAAATCCTCTATATTATAGTTGCCTCAAGGAAAACATTACATTTCTTAAACTAATCCAACATGGAGACAAGAATCTCCATTGCCGAAGCAAACGTCAATGACGACAAAGAAACTAACCCACCGTAGTGGGACTACCAACACCCACCGTAGGTGGCCATGAAATGTAGAAAAAACAAGAAAACTATATAAAACTCATAAAAGTAGAAAATGAAGTTAAAAGGAACAACAAAACGACTTACGAGTATGTGGGTAGAATTAAGAAGTTGAAAAAATGCTGAAAAATAGATGACGAACACCACTAGTGCAAATAAACTCACAGAAACAAGAAAGCTTCCTTTCACACAAGCTAGAGAAAATAAAAAGAATAAGGAGGCGATGAAAGCAAAAACTCCCTTGAAAAAGCTCAAGAGGGACCTTATATACCTAATGTAATCCAATAGTGAGAATTCAATGGACATGAACCAACGTGTACGATCGTATATCGAAACAACGCAAAATTAAAATGAACATGCACAGGAACTCAAGTGCCTGCACCCGTATAAGACACATGTCATAAGAGAAAACACAAGACATCCATCGTGTTATTTCACCAACCTCTCATGTCCCCTCGTTTGACAAGCTTACCACCAATAGTTGAGTACATATCAACAAATAGGCATACTTTTGAAGTGTCGAGAACGATCCATATTCGACAAGAAACACTTCTTATACGAGTCAACTCTTCCAAAATCAACATACCACTCTTATTACAACTAAGTCGAGTAAAAATCAATGAACAAAACAGTTTTTTCATGTCAAGTATAAAGTTAGTTGAACATTCTTTATTGTCAATAACTCATCTTCTCGTATCGAGAAACTTTCAAGACGACTTCTCAAGTCATTACGTCATCTCCTCGACAATGATTGAGGGGCCACTGTTCCGGACTGGCCTAAGCCTAGTTTGGACGTTGACATGACCTAACATCACCATCCAAATCTTCCAACGGTTCCATATCGACAATCTCGTCGAATCTACCAACATTGATCATCATTCGACGTCTCCTTTCACGTTGGAACAAGCCCCTATATAAGTTATGCTATCAACACCGATAAATGTATGATATTCTCATCCTAATATCTCTAACTCTCCTCAAACTAATACTTACATGAGCATCATAATGTTTGGAAGTATCATCCCCTCTATTGGAATTCAAAGTCTTGATCAAGTTTGACCAGCCAACCATCCTCCTTGGTCCAGTTCATATTAAAATAAAAACCTGATTTAGATTGAAAAGTGTTATCTGTAATTCAGGCTAAAAGCTAAAAATATATTGAATCTAAACACTTTGTGAGTAATATAAAGTTAAGTTTTTTAAAAAATGAAAAAAATTTTAAAAATAATGTCACGTGGGTATGTCACGTGCCCATTTCCGAGCTTGCGAAAGAAGTGAGCCCAACTTCCCTAATCCCCAATCTCACACTCTACATCCATCCTCCCCGAGAAACCATTCCGTTTGGGCTCATTTCCTCAACAAACAAACCCAAAACAACCGAAAGCAAACTTAGAGAGAAATAAAAAAGGTGCACAAACACATACAAAGAAGGGAAGTTACAGAAATTCGAGCAACAAAAAAAAAAAAAATCCATTCCCTTTCGCGCTCTCTCGCTCGAAAGGAAAAAAAAATAATGACACAACCATCGGTTCCATCTCCTCCTCCGCCTCTACCACCACCTCCACCGTCGACCGCTCCAACACCGTCGCAGCCTTCCGAAGGCGTCCGCGTTCGCTGTGCCGGTTGCCGTATGATTCTGACCGTAGCGCCCGGACTGACCGAATTCGCTTGCCCGACCTGTCGAATGCCGCAGATGCTTCCGCCAGAACTCATGGCTAGGGTCCACCAAACGGCACCGTCAACCTCGCCGTTAACTCCGCCTTCGCAGAATTTGCCGGCGCATGGCATTGATCCTACTAAGATCCAGCTTCCTTGCGCTTCCTGTAAGGCTATTCTCAATGTTCCTCATGGCCTCTCGCGGTTCTCTTGTCCTCAATGTAAAGTTGACCTCGCTGTTGATCTCTCTAAGGTTAAACAGTTTCTCCCTCCGCCTCCCCTCGAAGAAGTTAACGAGGTTTGCCTTCGTTACTCCAATTTTGCTTTTTCTTTTCTTTTTTTCTTTCCTTCTCGCGCTTTGGTTTTGTTTTTGAGATTTTGAAATTGTGAAGTTGCTTGTGATACTGCTTTACTGGGTACACTGAATAATGCGGTCCTGTGTGTAATTGATTTCATTTAGCATTTCTCGATTGACGTTGGTGGAAATACAGTAATTTAGTGTGTGGTGATTTGTTAAATGTAATTGATTTCATTTAGCATTTCTGGAATACCGACCAGACACGACACTGCTACCTGTAACAATTTGAGAAAGTGGAAGTAGTTTAATGTAATGTGTGAGAAATTGTGCCAGTGCCGTACACCAAACACACCTTCAATTAGAAGGTGCACATACATAAGTTATAATGCAAAAACAGACACTGTGTGGGGTTTACACTTGAATTGAGATGGGTCGTAACTTAAAATAGTTGCTTTCGCCTTGAATGTGCATCCTAGTGTGTTATAATGCAAAAACAGACATATTGTTGGGTGTTTTGTTTTGTTGTCGTCGGTTAATGGAACCGAGATGTAGCAATTTGTTTTAACCTTTTTGTCGAGTTATTTTCTACTTTTAAGATGTAGTAAGTACGGAGGAACTCAAATGTTATGTTTCGGTCTATAGCCTGTTTTGCTGCCTAAGGTGTGTGATCATTGTTGAGGATATGATAGTGTTTGTCATAAGGATGGACAAGAATTGCAACAAGGAAGGAGAATATGCTTGATAGTTGATAAGGTGAAGGTGTTAATAAGGATAAGGGAATAAGCATTCTGAAGAGGAAGTAGAATATGCTATTTTTTTTGGATGAAGAGAAATTAGTTTATCAATGAGTGAAGAGGGAATTAATACTGTGGGTGTGGGGAATGCAAGTATGCTTGTTAAGGTACTGATTATTGGTTTCTATGTTGCTGGTTTGTTTCCCTCTTCATCCAATTCATTGATGAATTTTGTCTTCATTTATGGTGAGAATGTCAAGTTGGCCTTGATGGGTGTGGAACTGCTATGAATAGAAGTTTCATGCATTGAAAACTTGGAATTGGAGAAGTGACATTTTGTAAGTGGCCCTCAGCCTGCAAGAATCAATTGTTTTAATGGCAGACCGGTCATCTGTCTTTGTCTTTGATCTCACATCGTTTGGAGTTTGGATGTCGAGGGATTTGCTGGTAAAGGGGAGGGAGTGTAATTTTTCATTTTGACTAATCATTTTTTCCATTATCTGAGGATTTTATTTAACCGAAGCAATACCTTGCTCAACCATCCCTTATTCATTTTTGCAAACATTTTATAACTTTCTCAGTTTAGAAACAAAGGCTTACCTTTCCTTCCCCTTTCCACCAGATCCCTCCATCCAAACCTTGTTTGGGTAGATGGAAAGTGGGAAAGTTGAAAATCTTGATTGAAAATAACATCATGCTTGCATGGTGTAACAGAAATAGAAGGTGTACCTATCTTTCACTCTGGACCAAAACTTCAGTTGAATTTTCCCCCCTCTATTCTCTGTTTTAACCTTGCCACTTTTAACCCACTCAACTAAGTAGACCCCAGATTAGGATTCAGTTGTATAAAATTGAGATTGTCATGAATCATGATATCTGATAATCAGGCCTTGTGATATAAAGGAAGGACTCAACTATCAGAGAAAGGAATAATAAGAATTTGTGTGTAGCCTGATGGTCCAATGTAAGTATCACAAATAGACTAACATATGAGGTTAGGAAGACAAGCCTGTCCCACAAAATTAGTGAAGACAGAATTTCATTGCTAAAAGCATTCTTCTGATGGTTGTTTTTGATATTTATAGATTGTGCCTTCCTAGGTAATTGGTTGCTCTTTTGAATTGATATTTTCCCTTTTTTCTGTGTACACCGTAGTATTCTTGAGTCTATGATTTTGTTCGTGTACATGCATGTTTATGTGTATTTATTTAATATTTCATGTTTTTTTTTTTTTGTTTTTGAATAGTAAAATTAAATTTTGAACTTAAAACCTTCTCCTGGCAAAAGAGAATGGATGACCTACTCTCTACTTTTTGATACTCTATTATATCCAGTTGTCCAGCAATATTTTGCTCCTTTATTAGTTTATTGGTTTTCTGTTAATTTTTTGAAAACTGTTTTTATATTTAGCTAGCCTTCGGCTGTCTATTTTTTATTTTTAGTCTGCATTAAATTAAATCAGGTTGCTGTTGAAGTGGAGCGGGATGAAGATGAAGGGGGGATGGTTGGAGAAACATTTACTGATTATGTGAGTTACTGATTGTTTCCTCCTGCATTGTATGCTAGAAGTTTGTTATTTCAAAATACGCAAGCACACTATTGTGGTATTAAATTGTCTACATATGCAGAGACCACCAAAAGTATCTATTGGACCTCCACACCCAGATCCTGTTGTGGAGACATCTTCCTTGGCTGCAGTCCAGCCACCTGAACCTACCTATGATCCAAAAACTAAAGATAATTTGGAAAGTTCAAAGGCTTTGTCGTGCTTGCAAATTGAGACTGTGGTCTATGCTTGTCAGGTTTCTTCTTTGACATAATGGGCAGTATATGACCATGATTTACTTTGCCTATGTTGTGTATAATGTAATTATTTTGACAGAGACACCTTCAACACCTCCCAAGTGGAGTTAGGGCAGGATTCTTTATTGGAGATGGAGCTGGTGTAGGTAAAGGTCGAACGATTGCAGGTCTAATTTGGGAGAACTGGCACCATGGAAGGAGAAAAGCATTGTAAGTTTAGGTCACTGTCTCTGCATGCAATCATGCTTGCATCTCATTCAAATTGAGTTTAAAGCAAATTCATGCTTTGGATGCACGTTTGAACACACTTACCTAAGCATATGACCATCGGTGTTTGTAATTTGAACTTGATGCCTGGCTATATACACAGGTGGATTTCTGTTGGTTCAGACTTGAAGTTTGATGCTAGAAGAGACTTGGATGATGCAGGTGCAACATGTATTGAAGGTATTTCCTTTGGCAATTGTCAGAATTCAAAGTATGATTTTATTATTCCTTGACCGTTCAACTTCCTAGGGTCATTGGTAGAACTCCTAGCCAATTACAAGTTCCTAGACTTTGAAAGTAATTACTGTAACTTCATTGCAATAGTAGGATTCTATGTTTTTAATAGTGGGAATTAGTACGGCTATAGTGGCGCGGATCGCGGGCTAGTTGTCCCCACACACGACATTGCGGCACAGAGTAAAGTTGCAGCTGCAGCCGAAAATCGTGTGGCGTGTCGCATGCGCACTACAGGTGTGCGGTGATGTTTACAGTGTAATCCTCAGGCGGTGCTGTAGTGTTGAAGGAGAAGACTAAGTCAGGTTAAAGGAGAAGACTATTTGGGCCCTTGAGTCCCAATCTACAGAAATATAACCAAAAGGCAACATAAAAACCACAACACTTAAAAAAATACACGGGATTTCAAAAAAACAATTATCCCCTTAACCATAACTTCAGATTTTGTGATTTCAATGGCATCACATTGCAGCCATGGCGCGATTTCACAAACACAAAACTGAAGCCACTGGGAACTGAAAACAAGAACCCCAATATGTTTTTTGTCTCAATTCGTCTCTCACAACGTCTGCATTTTCCCCAATTCAATTTTAACCTGACTTGTGAAATATAAATATTCAAATGGTGGCCATCCTACACCCTGCTATCCCAATTTTGTGGTCTCTGCTTTGCTATTCGAGACTGACAACATAAGTAGAATTCTTATTAATCCACAAGTATTGTTACGTTATTGGTGTTAAACGACTAGGGTTTTACTAGTCATACCCCTTCATTGGTTCATCCATTGCTGTTGTGTTGGGTCATATGAACTAGTCACATTATCACAGATTACTTGTTATCATTCTCTTCTTTTCTGCCTTCTCAACTCTAATTATGTTTCTTTTGTCCAAGGAATGGAGATTTTCTATTTGTCATCTTCATGGGAGAAGTTTCAGTTTTAGCCCATTTCAAGTGTTTGTGTTTATCTAGAGTTCAATATAAAAAGTTTGTGTAATTATTTCATCTCTATTTCGAACAATGTTCTGATAATAAGTTTAAATGTCTACCTTTTCTTTTTCCCTTTATCCAGTGCATGCTTTGAACAAACTGCCTTATTCTAAGCTTGACTCAAAGTCTGTTGGGATCAGGGAGGGAGTTGTTTTCTTGACATACAATAGCCTAATAGCATCTTCCGAGAAAGGTCGTTCTCGTCTTCAGCAACTTGTGCAGTGGTGTGAACCAGGGTTTGATGGCCTTGTAATTTTTGATGAGGTATGTGAACATTTTCTAATATAAATGATTATTTCTTATTTTGTGTGAAGAATAACATTGATGATTCAAGTGCTTCTTGGTTTCAATTTTATTTCTTTACCTTTTGTTACTAAGGTTTGATGAGTTCATTGTAGTGTCACAAAGCAAAAAATTTGGTCCCTGAATCTGGTAGTCAGCCAACACGAACTGGAGAAGCAGTGCTTGAAATTCAGGTTTTGTTCTTAACTTTCAATCTCTTTGGAACAGTGAATGAAGGGTTTTGATATTATTTATTCCTTTTTCTCTGTAACTGGAATAAGACACGTGCATTGCGCAGCTCCAAATAATGCTTAAGATATTTTGTGGTGTGTGTAAATAAATTTTATATAAATGAGATGAATTGGTAATAAAAGACATTATTTTTTAATAGAGATAGGTAATAAAAGAAAAATTATTCATGGCCATTATAAGGTGCAAACCACATCTCTGATTTTATGTTGACGTGTGTGTCATTCTTGGGAAAGATATATTTTTGTTTTCTTCTGAGATAATTTAGATTCTAGTTTTAATCCTCATTCTTTGTAATTTCTCTATATGTAATATATAGTTTAGACTATTTCCAAAAGGTGAAATTAAATGAACAGTTTAGACAGTTGGAGATATCTAATCAGAAAGAAGGATACAAAGAGCCTGGTTTTAGCTTGCTTCGGAGATGCAACTTGTAGCATAGGTCCAGAGGCAAAATCAAAGATTCTCAAATTTAATTTTGTAACCTCCATGAATCAATTGGAGTTGCAGTGCTTGTTAGATTGCCACTTTAGTATGTGGTAGGAAAATTAGATACACTATGTATCCGATACGGCAATGCGTTGTTCCTTGAAAATATAGGATATGATACATTTAGGATTTAAATATATAAAATAAACAATCATAGAATATAATTAATATACTATTGTAATTCAAAAAGCACAAACTAAAAACATACCTCTTAAACATTAGTAAATATAAAATAGAAATTGAAAATCATTGTCTTCCAAAAATTCAATTTTAGAAATTGGAATGGTATCAATTTCATCCGCTCCTTAAGCATCAACCATAAATAGGACAGGTTGTATGTTTGGTTCGTGAAGATACAATGATACCAGTGGAATCATGCCACTTGAAGAGTTCCAGCACCATCAAAGCTATCCCATACATCTCCACCAATGTCCCACATCTTAGTACTCCTTTTCTTGTATTCTTCACCTTTCCTTGCCAAAAGCCGCAAATTTCTTGTATTCTTCACTAGAATCATAATAAATCTCTTGATATACATATTTAGAATATGGCAAACTATGTAATCTGATATTTAAGAATTAAGAGTCAGCCTGTTGAAAAACCAATATCATCAAGCAAAAACTATTTCTTAAATGCAAATGCTATTCACACTAAATAGCTGTTAAATAAGGTAATTATTAAAATTTTATATAAGTGTACATATTAATGTAAATAAATCAATATTATGCGGGTGCAGGGCAGGGTGCTTAGTAAGGTACTTGTACCCGCATCCATATCCTACTCAGTTTTGCGGATAATTACCCATGCCTATACCCATACGCATACATTGGGTTTTGACCTACACATAATGGGTACTTTATTGTGGGTACCTATCAATGCTTATTCTCTTCATCTTGCACCGTGTCAATACATTTCTCCTGCTCTGTTCACATCTAGTATGTTGAAGTCAAAATGTTACTTTGCAAAATATTGCATTGAAATGCTGGATAGAAAATGTTGTTTCAGTTATTGCGATCTAATTTTACAGGATCGATTACCTGAAGCTCGTGTCGTTTATTGCTCAGCAACTGGTGCATCTGAACCCCGCAATATGGGCTATATGGTTAGACTTGGTCTTTGGGGAGAAGGAACTTCTTTCTCTGAGTTCCGTGAATTTCTTGGTAGCATTCTTCTCAGTTCTTTAGTGTTTCCTTTTCTTTTTCATCTTAGTGATCTTATTCACAAAATATTTTTTTGGATAGTATGATTTTTTTACTTTGTTTAAAATATTTGTTGCTGCAATGTTTTGAAAGTAATTATTCTCCTTCAGTTGATGATGTATTTTTTTCATGAACATACTGCTGTTTATTTTTTAACCTTTTTTTTTACCTGTACACTCACTGTGAAAGAATTTATGAATATATTGATAGATAGGTAATATTTTACAATTTTGTTAATTTCAACTTACTATAGCTACATTATATAAAATGTTCAAGAGTTTCTCATATACTTGCTGTGTTGATGTGCTTCCCTCATTGTCCCATCCCCTAAATGTGTATTTGAATTTATACATCCAGGTGCTCTTGATAGAGGGGGTGTTGGAGCTCTAGAATTAGTTGCCATGGACATGAAAGCAAGGTTATAATATTTTCAAGTATACATGAACCCTTAGACTTATGAACATGTACGCTTATGAGTTGTTTGGCTTCCATTTTCTCGTTATAGGGGTATGTATTTATGTCGGACACTTAGCTACGAGGGTGCTGAGTTTGAAGTTATTGAAGCACCATTGGAAGATAAAATGATGGTATGTGACACTGAGTTGTTTACTAAAACTATCTTATTCACCGGAGCTGTAATTGTTCTACAGAAGAAATAATGATGGAGATTATCTTGTAAAATATTGACTCTTTACAGGCATCTGAAAATAATAATTGTAGAGCGTAAGGTAATGAAAAAGGAATTCCATCAATCATTGCAACCGGATGCTTGTTAGTTTTTGGGATATTTTGTAATATATGCTGTAATACCACTTGTCAATGTCAATTATATTGATTTGTATAAACATTACCTGCATTATACCTAGACACTAGCGTGTCTGTATGCATGTACATATATACATATATTACTCTTAAGATATGATGGGTATTGTAAGTATCAAATTAGGAATGTAATTTTCCTTTCTCTTTCATGTACTGTAATCCTTTTGCTTCACTTTATGTATGGTAAGAAAGGGGTTGGTGTTGTAGAAAACTATAGGTATCTCCTGGCTGCAGACTGTTCAGCTTTTGTTTTCATATAATTGTAACATATATTATCAATGTCATTTATGGTATCTTGAGTTGTATTTAATTATCCTTTGAGTTCAATATTTTAATCTGATGTTCTTATTGATCATATCAAACTTCTTAGGACATGTATAAAAAGGCAGCAGAATTTTGGGCAGAATTACGAGTTGAATTGCTGTCAGCTAGTGCCTTCCTAAATGATAAACCTAACACTAGTCAACTATGGCGATTATACTGGGCAAGTCACCAGGTATTAAAATTTATGTTGTGTTAGAGGATACAGTCTCTATTTTGATCTGTCACCTGTATCTATACTAAATACGTTCTTGACTCTTTTGTTTTGTTAATGCTCCTTGTGATGGTATAGCGTTTCTTTAGACACTTGTGTATGTCTGCTAAAGTCCCTGCTACTGTAAGACTTGCAAAACAAGCATTAGTTGATGAAAAGAGTGTAGTCATTGGTCTTCAGAGTACTGGTGAAGCAAGGACAGAGGAAGCTGTGACAAAATATGTGCGTATTTGAATTATGTATTCATTTCCATATATACCAACTTTTTTCTGCAGTTAAGTTTTTCACTATTTATTTATTTAATTTTTTTTTTGTGAAGGGTTCTGAACTAGATGACTTTGTTTCTGGACCTCGAGAATTGCTGCTTAAATTTGTGGAAGAAAATTATCCGTTACCAGAAAAACCTGAACTCCTTCCAGGTTTGAGATTTGTATGCCAAATGATTTTCATTTTTATTTATTTAGTATTGTGAATTTATTATATCTTTTTTCATTTACATTATAGGAGAGGATGGTGTTAAGGAGCTTCAAAGGAAGAGGCACTCCGCAACTCCTGGTGTTTCATTAAAAGGAAGGGTCAGAAAAGTAGCCAAGTGGCAACCTCCTAGTGATGCAGAAAGTGATGAAGAATCTCAAAGTGAGTCTCCCTGAAGCAAAGTTAATGAATTTTTTGTATACATAACCTTGTTCCTATTGTGCTTTAGCTGCAAATGGTATGAATCCACACTGAGCACACTGACTACTGTATCATATTGTTTTTGACTTTTTGTTGCTTTTGATCCATCTCCTTTCATTATCATTGATGTATGTTGATTACCTTTTCGCTTTTGTTATGTTTTTATCACTTGTTCTGCTTCATTGTGCATGGTACCTGCTCTCTTAATGGGGAATGCTAAACGTAACGTAACATTTCAATTAACATAATATAACTTCTCTGCTCTTATTGTATCTATATAAAACCTGATGTGAGAAATTATGCGGTTTAGGAAAATAGTTGAAACTTGCTTTGTTGCTTGTTTGAATGTTATCAAGATTCCTCTGGTTTGGTGCAGCTGATTCTGGCATTGAATCTAATGACTCTGACGAGGAGTTTCAGATATGTGAAATTTGTACTACTGAGGAGGTAGTTTTTCTTCAATTTTTTTTTTTTGAATCTCTTGGATTACTTTGACGCTAGGGATGTAGTAATCACATAGTTTTCACTGCAGGAAAGGAAAAAATTGTTGCAGTGTTCCTGCTGTGGTAAATTAGTCCATGCCACATGCTTGATGCCACCAATTGGTGATATAGTTCCTGAAGAGTGGTCATGCCATTTGTGTAAGGAGAAAACAGATGAATATCTTCAAGCAAGGCAGGCCTACATAGCTGAACTCCAGAAGAGGTATACAACTTAAACATTGCTCAAGTTATTGGAGTCTGAATGTAATGGTTTTGATTATTGGTTTATGTTAAATATGGCTGCAAATGAGCTGCAATATACGTTATCTTTATTAACCTACATTAGGAGAATAAAAGTAAAAAAACAGAGAAAAGTGGTGATTGTTTTATTAAATTATGACAGGTATGATGCAGCCTTGGAACGTAAGACAAAAATATCAGAGATTATTCGTTCTTTGGATCTTCCAAATAATCCTTTGGATGATATTACTGACCAGGTAGTGATCACATTTTTGATTTATCCCCCTTGCTTTGAAAATCATTTTGTTAAATGTTCTCAGCAATGTCGTTTTAGTATAACGTTTAAAGGTTATTTTAAAATGACTATAGATTCAATAGGGCAGTAAAATGAAGATGCTGACCTTCTCGTCTATCACAATTGTTGTGGTTTAACTAAAATGTTCGGTTTATACAGAGTTTTGAAACTACCAGTTTTTGCCCTTGTACTGATAATTTGATATCTCTTTGTTTGAAATATTTAAGATCCCATCTGGGTAGTTATTCTCAGATAGAGGCGCATCGCGGCCAACCCTGGAAACTAGGATAGCAGGTTGTGGGATTACCTCAAGTTTTTTGGACAAATTACATGAATAATACAATATAAACATGCTTGATTAAACAATGTCTCAAACGCATAAACATTCATAAATAGTAATAAAAACCCCAAGTCTTAATCAAAACATACATTTACATGCCAAATATCATCATCTTCTTCAACATAGAGTAATAAAATAACAAAATATTAACAAAAGAAAAGAAAAAAACTAAAGAAGGAAAGTAAAAAAAAATAGAGAAAGAAGGAAGGAAGTAAGTAGCAAAAGAAAAGAAAAGAAAAACTAAAGAAAAAAAAGAGAAAGAAGGAAGTAAGTAACAAAAGTAAAAGAAAAGAAAAACTAAAGAAAAAAAAAAGAAGTAACAAAAGAAAGAAAAAAAAACTAAAGAAATAAAAGAGAAAAAGAAGGAAAGAAGAAATAAACGCTCTAGCGCGATTGTGCCGGGAACTGCCGCAATTGACTACCTTGGATCCCATTTATAGTAAAAATGTGTGTTCGAACATCCAATGCAAATTGCAACTTTTATTGAATCTATCGTGCGTATAGTCAGAATAGTTGCACTTTTTCGTTAATGATGTATGATATCAGGAATCGGGAAGGTACTCTGCATCCATATTGTGAGATTGAAAACTTTGCCTTTGAAGATCTTCTTCTTTAATCTATGACATTGTTTTTTTATTGTCAATTAAACTTGTGTAATCCATTGGTATAAGACCTGTACTCATCATCTATCTGATGTGGGGATTATGCAATATACTCATTGACTTGGTCATCTATCTGATGTGAGGATGATGCAATATAATTCCTTGTTGGTCTAAAGTGGGAAAAGTTTTGATGCTTGTTTGTTGAGGTTGAATGTGAATTATTTGGGTTTTAGGCAATTTACGAGGCAACTTAATTATCACAAGTGAGCGTCATCTGTGAAGCATCCTCAAACCTCAGCTCTTTGAGCTACTGCTTTAGTTATATAATTTCACAAGTGACTTAAGCAATGTTTTGATGTTATGCTTCTCTACTTCATCTCAGCACAACATTTTGTTATTTGATGCTTCTGGAGATTCTCTAAGCACAAAATTAAAATCCTATAGGTTTATGCCGAATCTACATAATTGTGGGTTTAAAGGATTGCTTTGAAGTCCATACCTCATTTGTCATATTAGTTTTTTATATTGGACTAACTCATTTATACAAAAGCTTGTAAAGTAAAGGGTGTCTTTCTTTATAAACTCTTTTAAGGCCTTATCTATTTTCAATGTAGGACTTAAGTTTTTCCTAATACACCCCTCATGCCTAACACTTTTAGGCTTGGTGCGTCGATAATTTGGCGTGCGGCTTGAATGGATAGGCTTTGATACTGGCCTGAATAATTTTGAATGAATGACTTGCATTACACAATGGGGTTGTACAACATATATATCCAAGAGAGAATCTCTCAAAATAAGGAAAAGTAGTTGTTGAAACTTGAAAATAAAATAGAATATCATGTAATTAGGAGTAGAATCTTGTAACTATTCCTGTCATTATTTGCATTTATTGCTCTTAGTCTATATAAAGAATTTCTGCTGTGTAGTTGAAACACAGTTTCACCGTATGTCTCTTATTTTCTTTCATTCAACATGGTATCTAGAGTCTATTGAGAAGCAACCCTAAACCGTGCTTACCTGGTGGATCCACTGTCCTTTGACAGGAATTTTTTGTTTTCTAGCAAATAGCGTTCCAATTGGAGTTTTCCCCTCCTTTCCTGCTGTGACTCCTTCCGACACTATTTGATTGTTTTTGGCCAAAAACACTGCTGCCTACGTCGTAATCATCATTTGCGGCGAGTGACCACCACCATTAGTCGCTCCTCCTCCAGCCCAACCTTCCCCTGAAGACCTCCGTCATCTGCTTTACAACGCGCTCTCACACGCCTCTGTCCTCAGCAGCACGTGTCAGTGCATTCGCCACCCATTTTTGGCGATCTTTCTGTTCCCGTACACGCCTCCTTTGTGCGATTCTAGTAAGGCACCCACGTGTCATTCCAAACATTTTAGGTTCTCGCATAAATCGCACTCTTTACGCTACAATTTCACTATTTCGTGCTCTGTTGTGCTACTCTTCCAATGCTGATTTGCTGCTTGGCATACTCACTATGGCTGGTTCTATTTCTCAGGAATGACCATCCACCTCCAAATCTCGTCTAGAAATGTAAGTATTGTCATCATTTGGGACATAATATTGACAGATGTTGGGATATGTGTGGCTGCCCTCCATGTCCTCAGGTTTCTCCGTTTGACATTATTTAGACCACAAATCCTCGTAAGGTATCTCCAACTACTTACGTAGATTTTCTCCCGTGGGTAATGTATCGTCAGAACTCAGGATTTGCTGTTTTGGTTGCACACTCTGGTAAATCATTTGTTTGCTTCTCTCAGTCACCTTCATTTGGTCCATGGGTTCTCGATTCTAGTGCGTCTCACCACACTACTAGTAATAAGGTTATTTTCTCCACTCTCACTACATCAGGTTATTTACCTAGTGTTGTCTCAACAAATGGCTCCGAAACACAGTCCTAAGAGATTCGCATTGTCCAAATCCTCCATTCTTTGTCAGCGACATTTGTCCTTTATGTGTTTGGATGCCCATTTAATTTAATTTCTATCAGTTGATTGACTCTTTCTCATGATTGTGTTGTCACTTTTACTAATGACCAAGTTGCCTTGCACAATCGGATTTCGTGATGACAAATTGGTGTCAGATGTGAATCTAATGACCTTTACTATCTTTAAAACTCATCAACGGCGTGCTCCATTTGAGTCTCTCCAAACTTCAATTGTTAGTACCTAATCTTTCCAAATTATCTTACATTGTGAGTCGTGTTAGTGAGGGAACACACTTGTAATCATTTCCATGACATAGCCGATAAACTAGCTTTGTCCCTCTTTGCTTTAGTTCACTCAGATGTTTAGGGTCTCTGTCGTACTATTTTCAATCTTGAGTCTAGATTTTGTTACATTTATCGGAGATTTTTCCTATTTTATGTTGTTATTTTTAATGAAAAATAGGTCCGAATTATTTTCTAATTTTGAGCAATTTTATAAGGAAATTAAAACTCAATTTAGTGTGTCCATTCACACTTTGCACAGTGATAATATTTGCGGGATATTTGCCCCATCAATTTCCAAATATTATGGCATTTATCGGTATTCTTCATCAAACATCATTTTGTGTTCATACACCCCAATCAAATGGGGTAGCTGAACGCAAAAATCGGAATCTTATTATAATTACCCATACTCTCCTTGGTAATGTACCATCTCGTTTTTGGCTGGATGTTGTCCTAACTGTGTGTTATCTTATAAATCGCATGCCTTTGTTTGTCTTTGATAAGAAAGTCCATCACTCCATCCTTTTTGCTCATACTCCTTTTCACTCACTTCCTCTTTGCGCCTTCAGGTCTACATGTTTTGTCAACAATCTCACTCCTAGTCTTGACAAGCTTTCGGCTTGATCACTAAAATGTGTCTTTCTTTGACGGTATCTCATATCGGCTGATGTCACATTTGAGTTTGTTACATACTATGACTGTTTCTCGACCCTTTGTCTGAATCATTCATGTGGGCCCACTAAAGCCTATCACATATGATCCACCTATGACATCTTTGGTGGCCCCTCTTGTTGTCCCACCTGAGACTCCTTCTATGGACCCTCCTACTGTACAATCTCTTCGGACATATCACCGTCTTCAATCACCATTTGTTGTACATGTCCCGACACCTATTCTCGATATTGAGGCCTTTCCAGATGCTCCTTTGTTTCCACCTCTTTAAACAAATTCAAACCTTGATATTTCCATTACTTGTAACCCATCCCTTCGTTACATTGGTTTGAGTTATCGTCGTCTTTCTCCTTTGCATTATTCTTACATGTGTTCTATTTCTATTCCTAAATTTCTAGGTAAAGCCGTATCCCCAGAGTGGAGGCAAACAATGATTGACAAGATGTCTGCACTTCAGAGCAGAGGTACTTGAGAACTGGTTCCTTTACCTTCTAGGAAAGCCTTTAGTAGGTTGTCGTTGGCTTTATACGGTGAAGGTTGGTCTTGATGAGAACATTGATCGTTTTAAAGCTCGTTTGGTAGCCTTATTAAAAAGAAAAAGTTTGTTTGGTGGCAAATGGGTACATTGAAATTTTTGGCCTCGATTACAATGATACTTTCTCACCGGTGTCTAAGGTGGCCTTTGTTAAACTCCTCTATATTGCAGTCGTCTGACACTGGCCTGCACCAACTCTACGTTAAAAATACGTTTTTGCAAGGTGACCTTGAAGAGGAAGTGTATATAGAGCAACCACCTGGGTTTGTTGCTAAGGGGGAGACCTCTACCATGGTTTGTTGCTATGATTTGGCCGATTTAGTACAATAGTTCAACAATTTGGTATGATTCAAAGCAAAGTCGATCATTCAGTGTTATCGTCACTTATTCAAGGGTGCATTTACTTGATTGTCTACGTAGATGATATTTTCATAATTGGTAGTGATTAACAAAGCATACTCAAGTTGAAACATCTATCTCATCAGTTTCAGACTAAAATTCTTAACAAGTTTCGCTACTTCTTTGGCATTGAGGTAGCCCAATCCAAGGATGGATTAGTAATTTCACAAACGAAATATGCCATGGACATCCTTGAAGAGACAAGTTTATTGCATGTCAATCCGATTGATATTCCTATGGATCCAAATGTCAAACTTCTATATAATCAGGGAGGGCCACTATTAGACTCAGAGAGATACAAAAAATTGGTTGGCAAATAAATTACCTCACAGTTACGCGTCCATACATTTAATGTGCACAAAGGATATGCTCAAATAGTTGGTAAGCCAATTCTTAAACTCTCCATGCCTAGATCACTGGGATGATATGGATCTTAAAATATAGTAAAGGTGCTCCTAGGGAAAGGTCTAACTTATGTGCACAGAAGATATGCTCAAATAGTTGGTTATTTAGATGCAGATTGGGCAGGCTCACCCGTTGATAGGTGATCCATTTATGAGTATTGTGTACTTGTTGGAGGAAACATGATATCTTCGAAGAGTAAGAAACAAAGTGTGGTTGCAAGATCTAGCACTGTTGCTGAATACGAGCTATGACATTGGTGAGTTGTGAGCTCATTTGGTTGAAATAGCTACTCAACAAGCTTAAGTTTAAAGAGTCAACACAAATAATATTAATTTGTGATAATCAAACAACATTGTATATTGCATCTAATCCAGTTTTTCATGAAAGGACCAAGAGTATTGAGATAGATTGCCACTTTGTAAGAAAGGATATTGAATTAGGAAACATCACCACTCGCTATGTTAACTCTAGTTGAAGTTGTGTGGATTTAGATAAAAGTAGAGAAAATAATAAGAGCTCAAATATTATTGATAATAGTTTTATGCTAACTTGATTATAAAAGACTCAATGCTAATCTCTATTTATAGAGATGCATAGGCCCATTCTTAAATCATGAACAAATCGTAATAATAATAAGAGATATTCTAAGATACCTCTATGATTAAAAATTGATCATAGAAAACAACTCAAGATACTCTAATATAGTATAAAAGATATTATAAGATATTTTTTATTATTCTTACAACTCCAATGATCAACTAACAAATGTGTTACAAAATCTTTGAGATGTCCTCTAATCAGTTATATATGTAACATGATTTGTGCATATGATTTATATGATCCAACTTGAGGTGAAGTGTTGAAAATAAAAAGAATATCATGTAATTAGGAGTATAATATCTTGTAATTATTCTTGTCATTATTCACATTTATTGCTCAAAGTCTATATAAGTAATTTTCGCTGTGTAGTTGTAACACACTATTTACTATATGTCTCTTATTTTCTCTCATTCAACAATAATAAACTGAGAAAACTAGATCAACGATAATAAATAGAGAATAATCTTAATTATGACTAAATAAGAGCAATAGGATTATATTTAGTTTTCTTTTTGTTGTTTTATTAATTATTTTAAAAGGAGTTTTTTTGTACACCAAGCAGAGACTTTATCATGCTGTGTTTCATTATTCACTCTCAGGTTCTAGATTTTCTTATTTGGCTGTCATCTTGTGAGAATGTCATGTCTACTTAATAGTGTTTCTTTATGTATTTTAAAATTACCAACATTTCTGGTTATAAATGTCATTTATATGACAGCTAGGTGGCCCCGACAAAGTTGCTGAAATCACAGGAAGGAGAGGCATGCTTGTGAGGGGCCCTACTGGAAAGGGTGTAACTTATCAGGCTCGTAATACGTAAGTTGTAGTGTCTCCATGTCTTATATCAATTAACATCGTTTGATAGTAGCTGCATTATGCCAATTTTTGTGTATCTGTTTAGAAAGGATGTCACTATGGAAATGGTTAACATGCACGAAAAGCAGCTTTTTATGGACGGTAAAAAGTTAGTTGCTATTATCTCTGAAGCTGGATCAGCTGGTGTTTCTTTGCAGGCAGATAGGAGAGCTGCAAATCAGGTATGTCAAACAGACATGAAAGTAGTTTGTCCCTGCAATTATTGTCTTGTCTGTTCTATGTTTATGATTTTGTGTGGGTTATAAAATCTGCTTGATTGAACTTATGACCTGCTTTATTTTTTGTTGTCTGCGCTGTTTTCAACAATCCCCATTATGTGCCCCGTGACCTTTACACAACAGAAACGAAGGGTTCATTTAACTCTAGAGCTTCCATGGAGTGCTGACCGAGCAATTCAGCAATTTGGAAGAACTCATCGATCAAATCAAGCTTCAGCACCAGAATACAGGTTATTGATTAAAATGACTTTCGTTTTATCTGTTTGCTTTCTTTTCAAATTGTTATTTCTTTTAACCAAGTTAGTTAGTTAACTTATTGTCTCTGGTTTCATGTGTGCAAAGTATTTAACTTAAGAACCAAAGCCTAAAGGAGAATATTTTGGTTGGTGTTTGTAGAACAAGAAATTGTGCAGAGAAAGTATTTAACTTAGAACGAAAGCCTGAAGCCAAAGTTTTTTAACTGGACACCTATGGATTTAGGGAGTAGTGCTCAACAAATGTTGAAGAAGTATCGGTGTCAAAGATGTGTCCATCACTCCAAAATACCGTGTTTCATAGACATTGATCTAATAGAATATAGTTAGAGTCTCATATCTCTTTTTCTGTCCTAGTGTAACCAGATAACTTTGATTGTTCATTTTCCATCGTTTGGCTAGACAAATGTTTTCTTCCTAGGTGTCCTGAGTGAAAAGGAACTCGAAGAAGAATCATTATCCCTCTGCCCAACCTCTAAGGTTCTAACCTTAATGATGATCCATGATAAAAAGGAATTGGTCACCACTTTTCTCACCTCTCATTCTCTGCCATGCCCCCTTTTTTGTTGAGAGGGATACCTATTATAGTAAAAATAATATAATTAATGCAAAATGATATACAATCTTTCTTAATATTGGAATGTAACTAACTGTCTTGAAACACCAATGGCATAACAGCAGAGAAGCTAAGAACATATCCCTTTCCCAAAGCAGATTTAGGGACTTTGTTTGCCTTTCTTTCGAACCATTAGCTGCAAAACTTCAAACTACCAGAGATTTTTTGCCTCCTTTTTTGTGCCAAATTGATTAAACTGAGCCAGCACAAAGGTTGTATAGTTTAGTAATAACTTATAATTCAAGAATAAATGTCAAACCTTTTAAATCTTGACTTGCCCAAAACACACATTGGAGAGAAGAACAACGTTGGGTCTACAACTTTGCAACAAATCATCTGTGTTTAACATGTTAAGCGCAGCCATCACTCATCAGTTTTCTGGATTTCATGGGCTAATGAACTATGATCTTTGTTGGATTGATGCTCTCTTTCTATTTGACCTTGCTTTTCTGATTGCTTAACTCCACCATGTGTATTTATGCATCACATATTTACTATGTGTAAGTTTGTTTGATACCCTAGGCATAAGATTTAAGATGTTATCTTGTTTTGTCAATAACCTATATTGCTGGTATAAAATGTTCACTGTCACATGAAAACCTATAGAAGTTAAGATGTAAGATCCTTAGACTGGATATTACATGATTGCAGCGTTGGTTGGCCAGGCTACTCCACTTTTATCTAATCTCTATTCTTATAAATACATCAGGATACTCTTTACTAATCTTGGTGGAGAACGAAGGTTTGCATCAATTGTTGCGAAGAGATTAGAATCTCTTGGTGCTTTGACTCAGGGGGACCGCAGGCATGTTAGTTTTATCAGTTTTGTATGTTACATGAGTTGGCATTGATGAATTTTGACATCTTTGTCCATGTTCCTGACTTCTTAATGGCATATAGGGCTGGACCATCATTAAGTGCTTATAATTACGATAGTGCTTATGGAAAGAGGGCTCTGGTGATTATGTACAAAGGAATAATGGAGCAGGTTTCATACTATTATTCTTTCAAAGTGGGACGTGTTTGCACACACATATATAATGCCTAGTATGAAAAGAATGCTTAATTCCATCTAATGACAAATCGTTTTCTAGGATTCTCTACCTGTTGTACCCCCGGGATGTTCATCTGACAAACCAGATACCATTCAAGATTTCATTATGCAGGCAAAAGCGGCTCTTGTATCTGTTGGGATAGTTAGGGACACAATTCTTGGTAATTTATTATTATCCTCAACTATAAATTCAGTGGAGTGGTTTTTAAATTTTCCATCTCTTTAGTGTTGGTCGTTCATTGTTGTGATACCACATATTGCACTACCTACCTTCTTTGGACTAAACACATGTTTCCTATTTTGTAGGAAATGGTAAAGACCTTGGAAGGTTATCTGGTCGCATTATTGATTCAGATATGCACGAAGTTGGGCGATTCCTCAACCGGCTTTTGGGACTACCTCCTGATATTCAAAATGGGTCTGTCCTTTGTATATTAAATGATTTGATGCTTCTAATTTTAGTACTTGGATTCAATAGGCTAAATATTTATGTATCAACAGGCTATTTGAGTTATTTGTGAGTATCTTGGATCTTCTTGTTCGGAATGCTCGAATTGAAGGTAACCTCGATACCGGCATTGTGGACATGAAAGCTAATGTCATTGAACTACAGGGGACTCCAAAGGTATATTAGCTAGACTTATGATTGCTCATTTACATATGCTATCTTTTGGTATATTGCTAATATTAACTGGAGAAATTTTCATATTCACGCAGACAGTTCATGTTGATCAACTGACTGGGGCTTCAACCGTTCTGTTTACATTCATCTTGGATCGTGGGATCACATGGGAGGTGCTTGTTATTTTCTGTTTGACCTAACTGATGGTGGGCATTATTCAAACCAATATAAAATACTGACATTTTTGTTATTTATGTCAGTCGGCAAGTAGCATGCTGAATGAAAAGCAGAAGGATGGGCTTGGCTCAGCCAATGATGGCTTCTATGAGTCCAAGAGGGAGTGGTTGGGAAAACGTCATATCATTTTAGCTTTTGAAAGGTATCATTTCTGGTTTTCATTACATTTTCCTGTTCCCTTAATTTATATTCAATTCAATTAACTATAAACTTGAAGTTGTTTCTAGTTATCAAGCATTTCTCTCTGCAGAGTTAGGCTGCCAAATTAAATACCCGAGCTTATAGTGTTTTTCATGTGTTTGGATACTCCAAAAAGCAGAGATAGCTGGCCTCATAATTTTCTTTTGTTTGCTTTATTTCTTTCTTTGCTTTCCTTTTTCTAGTTGCTAAATTAGGAGTTGCATTTAAAAACTTGATTTCTGCACTAGTTTTTAGTCAATTTCTAATTCCCAGTTCATAATATGTGACGTGTTTCTCAATAAGCTTTTACATATCATGCTATGTTTTTTAAGCTAAAAATTTATTAAATAGAAAACAACTGGGGGATATCATCATGATATCTGATTTGCTTAAGAGCAGAGAGTTTTAGGAGACTCTATTTTTGTGATGAATTACTTGAGTCAAAGAGGACTCAGCATAACACAATTATATACACATTTAGGTATATAAAGGCATGTAGACTGATGTAAGATGACATGAGTGAAGAAAGTATAGATATATACATGAGTGAAGAAAATTTAGTTATATTTTCTTTTGTATTGTCTCTCCTTGTAAAATGTTAAATGTTTTGCCGCATTGATTCTGAATTTTAGTATAGAGAGATTTCAATATGAAAAATAACACAACATTCTATAAGTCTCTTTATACTCAAATTCATAAGCAATTTCGCTAATCATTTGCAGAATGATCTTTCATTAACAATAGCAAAGTATATTGAGAAATTTCATTCGTAAAAGTCACAATAAAGTCCTATCGGAGTAGATATACAACTTGGATATCTTATATTAGAATGAATGGAAAAGTGGAGAATGTGAACCTGAATAGAAAAGGAAGTACAAATATGTTTTCCAAGCTAACATGACTCCCAATGCGGACTCTAACTTTGTTAGACATGGAACCATTTGTTGATGTTTCAACAAACTTGTATGATAATGGTAAGGCTAAGAGACTCAATAGCAATGCACACCATGGGAGATGTCTTCAAATTATAAAAGTCTATGCTATTCATGCCACATGTTAATCATCTCTCTCATTCCATGGCCATAGACAATAAATGAATCATGTTGAATTTGTGATTCTGTGTGTCTCCAACATACCACACTCAACTCTATTTATAATAGTAGAAATAATGGACACTATGATTAGGAGGTTCAATTTCATGTGCCTACAAGAAATTAAGTGGGTGGGTGAAAAAGCGATCCTATCAATCTCTAACACTAGATTTATTCTTTGGAAGTCGATCATGGAAGCAATTTACTTACTACGACATGTAATGGAGTGATATCAGATGGATGAAAAAGACTTACACTTGGTTTTCATTAATTTGAAGAAGGCGTATGATAGGGTGCCTACAAATGTTTTCGAAAGCACTAGAGAAAGGGTTAGGAGCCTATATTCAAGCTATCAAAAATATATGAGGGGGCCTCATCTAGTGTGAAAACTTGTAGTGGGACCGCAAAAGATTTATCATAACAATGGAACTCCACCAACCAATTTTAAGCTTTTATCTTTTTACATTAATTTTGGACTTACAGATTACATTCAAGAGGCAGCACTGAGATGCATGATTTTTGTAAATGATATAGTCCTACTTTGAGAGTCGAGGAATGTATTGAATAAGAGGTTACAAACTTGGAGACAAGCCTTAGAAGCGTACGACCTTGGCATGAGTAGATGCAAGACAGTGTATATGGGATGCAAGTTTAAAGGTAAAGGCATTTCTAGCTTAGCGATGAATGTTGAAGATCATACCATACCATAAATCACATGGTTTAAATATCTTGGTTCCATACTCCATTGACAAAACAACGGAGAAATAGAAACCATCAAATTCAAGTTGTGTAGTTGAAATGGAAGAGGGTCTCTGGTCTTTTAGGTGATAAAAAAGTACCGTTCAATTTGAAAAGAAGATTATTGCATAGTTGTAAGACCAACTATGTGATCATGATGGATCCTTCTCAAAATCCCCCTCCACCAACACCAACTCTTCCTCCACAAAATTCGATGTTGCCCACTGTGATTCTACTGAATTCAACTTCGCAAAACACGATTCCTTAGAATCCAACATCGCAAAACGCAATTCCTCAGAACGCTGCGCTGCAAAATGCGATTCCTCACAACGCGCCACCACAAACGTGGGTCCTCTTCAATCTCTTCCTTCGCCATCTCCCTCTTCATCTGGTCTTGTTACTTTTCAATTTGGTCCGTACATTAAATCCATTCAAACTTACTGGGGGGGTGAATTTAGGGTCTTCATCAAGTTCCTCAATGAGTTTGGCATTATTCATAGGTTAATTTGCTCTCATACACATCATCAAAATGGTGTAGTGGAACGTAAACATAGGCATATAGTTGTCCTTGGTTTAACTCTACTTAGTCGTGCAAATCTACCCTTATGGGATCATGTTTTCCTCATCGTTGTCTACTTAATAAATAGACTGGCCTCTGCGTCTATCAATGGTGCCATCCAATTTGTTTCTCTCTTTCTAAAAATCTTGATTATAGATTCCTTAAGGTGTTTGGGTGTGCTTGTTTTCCCTTACTTCGACTCTACAATGCTAGAAAATTAGATTTTCGCTCTCATGAGTGTCTGTTCCTTGGTTATTCAACATCTCACAAAGGCTACAAGTGTCTATCTCCTTCTGGTCGTCTCTACATCTCTAAGGATGTTCTATTCAATGAGTCTAGGTTCTCTTATCATGACCTTTTTGTTACTGCAGCATCCCCTGTCTCATCTTCTCCTTCCCCTATCTCCACTGGCTCCATTCCTTTACTGACTTTACCTTCCTTATCCTCTCAGTCCCACTTCTGCAACTGTTCCAGAGACACACAATTCCACACCTTCTCCCCCTACCTTGGTCCATAACAATAATTTCAACATTCCCTTTTCCCCTACCCCTACTATTCCTATATCTTTACCTTCGTCTAATGCTCAATCCTCACCATCTGCTTCCTCATCCTCCTTCTCTAACTCACCCACACAACCTGTACAAACTAGTAATCCTGCCAGCACACACCCTATGTAAACAAGACTTAAATCTGGTATCCCTTTTGCCAAGCTTGATCCATCTGTTTTTCTCACACTGAACCTTCCACAGTAAACAGGTTCTCAAAAACCCATTATGGTTGGCTACCATGAAGGAAGAGTACTCTGTCCTTGAGAGAAATAAAACCTGGTCCCTTGCCCCACTGCCTCCAAACAGAAAGGCAATTGGTTGTAAGTGGGTGTTTTGTGTCAAGGAAAATGCAGATTAATAAGTATAAAGCTAGATTGGATGCCAAAGGCTTTCACCAACAACACGGTTTTGATTTTCATGAAACATTCTCTCCAGTTATCAAACCTGTCACCATTAGACTCAATCTCGCAGCTGGACATCAATAATGCCTTCTTGAATGGCATTCTTGATGAAGAAGTGTACATGGAACAACCTCCTAGATTCTTTACTAGGAACTCTTCCTTGGTCTGTCGTTTACATAAGGCTTTGTTCGACCTCAAATAAGCACCTAGGCAGTGGTTTGAGAGACTCAAACGTCCTCTGGTGGACTTTGGTTTCATGATCAGCAAGTGACTCCTCTCTTTTCACATTTATTTCAACAGGCTGTGTGATTTATATTTTGGTGTATGTGGATGGTATCATCATCACTGGCAACTCTCAGCCCTCATCTTCACCATCACTACCAAGCTCAATCATGTCTTTGCACTGAAGCAACTTGGTTCACTTGTTTATTTCTTCTCCTGCTCGCTCAATTAAAGTATATTTGTGATTTACTAACCAAAACTAGCATGTCTGGAGCTAGTCTCGTCTCTACTCCTATGGTTTCCACGTCAAGGCTGTCCAAAACAGGCTCCCGAGTTCTCAGACCCTACTCTGTATTGCTCTGTGGTTGGTGCTCTGCAGTATGCAACAATTACCAGGCCTGAGCTAAGCTATTCTGTCAATAAAGTGTGCCAATTTATGACACACCCTCTAGACTCTCACCGGTAGGCTGTTAAGCGCATTCTGAGATATTTGGCTGGCACTCAACATCTAGGCCTGCGGCTTCATCCTGCACCCGACTCTTGTTCTCTATCTCTGCATGGATACTGTGATGCGGACTGGGCTGCTGACCCAGATGACTGTCACTCCACCCCTGGTGCTTCTGTTTTCCTTGTTCAAATTTGCTATCTTGGTGGTCCAAAAAGCAGACTCTGGTTGCCCGTTACAGGAGTGTTGGCTAAACCCCTTAGGAGTGTAGGATAAGAACTCCTATATAAACATTGTATCAGAATCTGTTATTATTCAGTTTTCATAATCAAATATTCAGAGAATGAATTCTCAAATCTCTCTCTTGTTTTCTTAAATCTAAAAAAGACATACTTTTCAACATGGTCATTGTTATTCGGCACTATTTGGTTCCATTTTATTTGTGTGCGCATGCTTCTTTGGAGTGTAGTTTAGGATTGTAAAAATAACCTGGTCAAATTTGGAATTATAATTTTGTTAATCTACTTTCTAGATTCCAATGTTTTAATTCGTTATAATATTCGACGTGATGGTATATAGATTGTAATATGGAGTAAACTCATATGACACTTGATCTTCTTATTGATTTGCTTGTCTCCTTATAGTTGTTCTTCATACTATGTTTCACAAGATCTTCTTATTGTTTTGCTTATGTCGTTGTTTTTGTTCATTTTGTTCTAGTTCCGCTTCGGGTATGTATAAAATAGTTCGTCCTCCAGTTGGAGAATCAAACCGGTATGTGTTCTAGCAATTAGGCTTTATTGGGGCAAATCAGTTTTATTTATTTATTTTTTAACCATGGTTTCCTCTCAATCATATAGGGAGATGCCTCTATCTGAATTAAAAAGTAAATACAGGAAAGTTTTATCCTTAGAAAAGGCTGAGACTGGTTGGGAAGAGGAATATGAAGTTTCATCTAAACAGGTATATATTTCTTTAGCAAGGTATTTTTCTTGTTTGTAAATGTGCAATAAAACCAAATGTTATTGAAACCAAATCTTGTTGTTCAATCAGGGTTCCAGTTTTGTTAGAACAACATAAAGAATATCTATTTATTTGTTATAACCAACGATTATATAAAATTTAAAGAATAACATCATTCCTCCTCTCTTACAGTCAATCTTTTTATTTCTCTTTATTCCTCATTATTGCATTCATACGTACTTTGTTTTTCTACTGTTCTTCTATGAACAACCGATATGCTATTGTACTTTCTATTTCTACTGTTCTTCTATGAACAACTGATATGCTATTGTACTTTCTATTGTTGTGAATTACTGGGAAAATTCTGATACATACTGAACTGAGTCTGGCAATGATATGCTATTGCTCTCTTTATTTGTGAATTTCTTAGACAGTTTTGATCGACACAAAAAAAATTGAGGCAATTGTCATATATACTTAGCTTAGTCATACACTTGGGCATATATATTGTACTTGCTCCCTTGTTTTATTGTTCATACTGTCTAAAACCTCATTGGTCAGTATATAGCTATGCTATTATGCATGAATGGTAGTAAGTAAAAGTTACATTAGAAGTGAGACAAAAAATGCCATCCCTGCGTACTCTACAACGTTTTACATCAACTTCTGTTTACCTTTTTTGGCAGTGCATGCATGGTCCCAAGTGTAAGATTGGTAACTTCTGTACAGTGGGCAGAAGACTACAGGAAGTAAATGTCTTGGGTGGCCTAATTCTTCCGGTCTGGGGAACAATAGAAAAGGCCCTTTCTAAGCAGGTATTACTTCAGTATATATGACAACAAAATCCAAAAGATTTTATTGAGAAAGTATTATATTGCTTATGCTAAAATATCAACTCATGCATTGGTTTGTCACTTTGTCCTATTATTTAATCTGCTGATTTGAGTTCTCAAATGATGAAGTGTTTGCAGCATGAAAATTGTAGTAATTGATTTTAGTAACTGTTTACACATCCGAGTTAGCATTGTAGAAGAACTTTCAACTTAATGAGATTATATCTTGTATAAAATGGTAAAATAATGTTGTATCTTTATTCTTCAGTCTAAGGTAGTATAAATAGGAAAAATACATGTAATCCTCTTCCTTGAGTCAAGGAGAGATTTTGGGAAATAAAAACAAAACATTATTATATTATAAAAATAGAAAAGCTGCACTGCCAAAACATTATTATATTCAAAAAAAACCCTCAAGTTGGTGCGTAGATATCTATCATGCCCAACTTGTTTATCAGATGATGAAAGACGGTTCTTCCCAAGCACTTGGTTAAGATATCCGCAGTTTGTTGACTAGAAGTCACAAAAGGTAGATATATGACTCCAACATCCAAATTCTTCTTTATGAAGTGACAATCAATCTCAATATTTGGTTCTATCATGCTGAATTAGGTTAGCAATGCTAATGGCGGCTTTACTGTTAGAGTATAACTTCAACAGAAGTTCAATTTTCATTTTAATTTCCTCCAGTACTCTATAAATCGACATACCTTCACAAATTCCTTGAGTCATTTCCCTAAACTCAGCTTCTGCACTACTTCTCGCAACAACTCCTTGATTTTTGCTTCTCCATGTCACAAGATTTTCCCAGACATAGGTACATACAATTTCCAGATCGATCTCATGTCTGTGATTGAACTTGCTCTCTACATCACTAAATATAGACACATTTCTTTCACTTGTCTTCTTAAAAAGTAGACCTTTTCCTGGATTGCTCTTTAGATATCTCAGTACTCTATATACTGCCTCAAGATATCTTCATAAGGAGAGTACATGAATTAACCTGCAACACTAACTGAGAAGGCAATGTAAGGTTTAGTGCGTGACAAGTAAATTAGCTTACCAACCAACCTCTGGTATCATTTGGTGTCAACAAGAACGCTTCCTTCCCCCACAATTTTGCATTAGGGTCCATAGGGGTGTCAATTAACCTACAACCAATCGTTCCTATTTCTTTTAATAGATCTAGAATGTACTTTTGTTGTGAAACCACAATTTCCTTCTTTGATCGAGCAACCTTTGTACCAAGAAAGTATTTCAAGGATCTCGAGTCTTTGATTTCAAAGTTTGTAGTTAGTTCCTCTTTTACTCTTGCCTTTTCAGTTATATCATTTTCGGTGAGGACAATATCATCAACACAGGCAATTAGGAAAACAATTTTCCTATTAGATGAGAATTTCGTAAATAATGTGTGATCAACTTGTCCTTGAGTGTATCCATGTTTCTTCATAGATTGAGAGAACATTTCAAACCATGCACTTTGAGATTGCTTTAAACCATAGAGTGACTTCTTCAACTTGCACACTTGTGAACTGAATTGGTCTTCAAAGCCTAGAGGGCCATCCATGTCATAAGTCTCAAAAGCCTAGAGGGCCATCCATGTCATAAGTCTCAAAAGCCTAGAGGGCCATCCATGTCATAAGTCTCAGTTAAACCCTTACCTACCAAACGAGCCTTATATCTTTCAACTGAGCCATCAGAATTATACTTCACAGTAAACATCCACTTACATCCTACTCTCTTCTTGCCTTTTGGTAGTGTCATAACATTTCAAGTTTCATCTCCTCGAGGACAATTGCCCTCCGCTTTGGAACTTCTAGTGCTTCCTGTACGTTTTTTGGAATCTCTACACTAGACAATTTTGAGGTAAAGGCAGTAAATGATGAAGACAAGTTTGAATACGGTACAAGTTTACTTGTAGAGTGCTTAGTGCAAGATCTAACATGTTTGCTAACAGCTATAGTAATATCAAGGTTTGTATTTATGAGAAGTATTAGAGAGAATTTTCCCTTTTTCAGTTTCAGTAGGATGATTCTTCTTTTGATTCATTAGATACATGGCAATTTTTAGATGCTCATCCTGGTTCTTCCTCACAAACCTTTATGTTGAAGTTGTGGGATTTTAGAGAAAAGGAGGAGAGAAAATAATGAGATTGAATATTATTGATAAGAGCTTTATGCTAACTTGATTACAAAAGACTCAATACTAATCTCTATTTATAGAGAAACATAGACTCAATCCTAAATCAGAAACAAATCATAATAATAATGAGAAATATTCTAAGATATTTCTATGATTATAAATTGGTTTTAGGAAGTAACTCAAGATATTCTAATATAATATAAAAGATATTAATATTCTAATACTTTCCTTTCCAAATCTTGTTACCTTCTTCAAACCTATTTCCTTTACACGAGTTGTCATGTGTTGGCATTTCAATTGGTTTACCATTTTCAAGGTTTTCATCATTCTTTTAATGAGAAAATGTGGGCACAAATTCACCACATTCCTCCCTCATAGCAAGAGTAGGCTCAATTAATGAAACTTGGCCATTTTTTGTTGGTGCAGAAGCACAAATCTTAGACCTTTGTGATAATAACATGTTATCAGAAAAAATTATGTCTTTAGTTTCAAAAGAAGTTTCAGATGAATCTCCCTTCGAGTTCCCTCTGAAGATGAGGGTCATCAAAGAAAAAAGTGTTTTAAAAAAAAGTAACATTGATGGTGACAAACAATTTTTTTTTTTTGGATCAAAATATTTATACACTTTCTGGGTTGGTGAGTAACTAACAAAAACACATTTTATAGCACGTGGTTGAAGCTTGCCTAGGCTCGTGTTAATTCACAGGTTGTGCACCCAGAAATTTTTAAATTCAAATCATTTGAAACACGAGCAATAGGGAAATATTCTTTGAAAGTTTGAAGTGGAGTTTGAAAACTTTTGATTTTGTACCATTTTAAAAAAGTTCTTTACAACTGGACAAACGTTAGATTTCCCAATACAACCTGGTGTGGTCATTTATGAAAGTGATAAACCATTTTTTGTGAGTGTACTTGTTCGGTTAGGGCTCCATTCATCGTTGTGAAAACAGTTTTGATGGCTGTTTTGGAAACTTGGAACGATGGTGTTTTGCAAATTCGCATACGTCATAGTTAAACAAAGACAAATCTTTACTACGAAATATCTTAGGAAACAAATGTTTTAAATGACGGAAACTTGGGTGGTCTAGCCTTAAATGTCATTACATAATGTCATTATCATATTATCATTATTAGAAACAAAAAAGGATTCAAAGCTGGAACTTATTGGTTTCCAATCGTCTTCCCGGAGTTCAAATCCTCAAAGACACAATGAGAGTCAGAGAAATTAGCTTGACAGGGTTTATCCCTGACCAGTTTGCTGACATACAATAAACCACAAGATAAGTTTGGAATGTATAGGACATCTTTAAGAGTTAGCATTGAGGATACCTCAAAAGAACAATTTCCTGCAATAGTTGAAAAAGAGTCGTCAACAACTTTTATTTTGTGGTTACTGCACAAGGAGTATATGAAGATAAAATAGAAGAATCACCTATCATGTGATCAGTTGCACCTGAATCTACTATCCAAATACGGCTGAGACTGACACTGAGAAGGGCATAATTTTCTTTTTGGACTACAAAATTATTAGATGTTTGAGGTTCGAGAATTTTGCAAAGTCTTTCTAATTGTTCCGCGGTGAGTGGAAGAGATGGGAGTTCTTGAGTAGAATTAGTGGCTTGGAATGCACAACTCTCGCCTTCAGATTCTGAGCTTCGAGATGACTTATCCATCATAGAAACAAAAGAAAGCACCAGAAAAAATAGCAACAAAAATGAGAATGATTATCAAACGAAAATTGAACTTCAAATGCCCAAATAAAAACTAAAAAAAAGTATCTCCGATCTGAATTTTAATAAACACCAATGGAAGGAAAATGTTCGGACTATAAAAATGGAAAAGAATGGACCGCGCGGGACTCACGCATCTGAGGCTGTGGCGGTGCATGGAATTGCGTGAATGGACTGATGGCTGCATGTTTTTGGCTGTTGACTCGATTTTTTTCGTGGCGGTTCTGATGTTGTGGTCGCCGGAGATAAATATGCAGTCTTCAGGTGTCAAACAGCAATGGGTGTAGTGTGAAAAGTGGCAGAACAGAACTGAAATGGCAGTGAACAACCTCTAAATATTTCAAACCGCAAAGAAGGAAGTGAATGAACAAAGAGTAAGAAACCGCGACAATGGCTAGGGTTTATGTGGAAGCGAGACCCCCAAAATTGGGAGCTCGTGATACCATGTAGAAAAAGGTAGAATAATGCTGTTGTATTTTTATTCTTCAGTCTAAGCTGGTAGAATACAAGTAATCCCCTTCCTTGAATCAAGTAGAGATTTTGGGAAATAAAAACAAAACATATATTATAAAAATAGAAAATATGCACTACTAAAATAGAAAATAAGATAAGATCCTCCAACATATCATTTTGCCATGTTCTTGTTCAATGTTTAGTTGTTAGACCGTTATACTTATGCCATGTTTGGATCAACAACTTATAGCATCAGCCCCTATAGTTATAATTGCTTATCATATAAGTGCAAAAGTATAAATTATTTATATGATAAAAGATAAATAAAGTCAAACTGTTTTTATATAAAATATGTCATTTCTATAAAGTGCTTATGTCAGTAATTAAGCTCAAATAAGTCAATCCAAACAAGCCCTTAATGACTTCACCAGTGACTGATTATTTGATATCATTTTGTTGGCAGTGCCTTCTGAAATTACTTATATATCTCTTTTTGAAAAAACTAAACTGCAATTCAAATATGTACAGGCCCGCCTAAGCCATAGGAGGCTACGTGTTGTACGCATAGAAACTACTGTGGATAATAAACGAATTGTTGGGCTTCTTGTACCTAATGCAGCTGTTGAAACTGTGCTTCAAGGTTCTCTCTCTCTCTCTCTCTATATATATATATATATATATCTCTATCTCTCTATCTCTCTCTTACTCATGTACATTCATGAATAATATATTTATTGATAATTGTCTTTCATATAGATAGAAAATAGATATATTTATTACCATAATGCACATGTTAAAGGATTTTGTTTGAACAAAAGATACCAATTGATAGCTTAGGTTCAAGTGTAAGCTAGATTTCAGATTGAAGAACATGCGTGATGGATTTTTTTTGGTCTGGACTATGTTGTTGCTGAGAAAAAGTTCAGTTTCCTTATAATATTAAGATTACATCAAGCATTGACTTTGATGAATTACCTGTACACGTTGGTTTTTGACGCACATACTAATCATATGTATGAGTTTGGATGAATGTTCACTTGTGTTCCTTTCATCTTCCTCCCCTTTTTCTACCACCATCTTCTCTGTTCTGCGTCGCCTCGGTTCCAGCACCACCGCTGTTCCAGTGCTGCCGCCATTCTATTGTCGCCGTCGTTCTTGCATGTGATTTTCCATCTTTCTGATTAGTTTCTATTCCTATTCTTCGTCATGATTTTCCATATCCCCCGTGATTTTTTGTTGTCCTTTCTTGTAATAAACGATGAATCATGAATGCATTTCATAAAACTTGTGAGTGGATCTAGTTCTTATCATATGTTGTCAAAAAATCAGTTGATGGATTATCATGACAGCAATTCCAAATTTTTTTTTTCCATTCATTTGTTTTCGATTTGACATTCACACTTGAAACCAACAAAATCCTCCATTTTTATTATTGATATTGCTTTACTATTCTAATTATACATTCATACAGATTCAATCCAATGACTTTTATATTGCTTTAGGTTTTTCAATTCTAATTTTATAATTATTAAAAATTGTTAGTTTTATTATAAGTTTTTAGCTTATTTTTAATTATTTTTATGCGTTAATATTTTACATTGTATGAATTCATATTGAGGTGTGGTAAATAGAGTGACTTAATTCAGAACTGAATTCAAAACCAAAAAATTAAAACTCAACTGAAACTGGTTTTGAGTTTTGAAAATTTCAAAACAGAAAACCAAAAGCCTCCTCGAGCGGACCCTTAGTTTTTCTATTATATTGTATTGCTGCTTCTAACCTTCTACAAACAATCAATTTAGGATTATTTTTTAAATTTGCTTAGTTAAACTTGAATTTCCAGCTAGAAAGGAAATAGTGTTCCTTTGTGGAATTCTTATGTTGTGATCAATTAAACTCTATGATGTACTGATACGAGATGAGGATTGGATACAATACAGCGATGCGTTGTTTCTAAGAAAATATAAGATACATTACGGTTAGGTTACATATGCACAAAAATAAAAACTTAACAAAATATTAGTAAAAATAATATAAAAATAGAAATTTCAAATCATCCATCACCTTCCTAAAAAAAATGAAAATAAACACTGAAGAATACACAATTACAAATAAAATATTTACTGAAATTAAAGAAAATAAAAATAGAGGTAAATGAAAATAAAACATAAGAAGAACACTACTGATTGGACCATTTACATTGAGATAGGTTCGTTTTGTTTTAGACTGTTGGCAAATTATGGCAGTTGAGTTGGGTAGGTGTGTTAATATGATAGAAGGGTGAAATGTTGTGATGGATATATAACAATAGGTAAGATACTAAGATGAGAGATGGATAAATTTATAAATAGAAAATAGTAGCAACATTGAGGAAATGATGATAGGATTGTGTCTAAAGCGTTTGTCCATATCAGAAGACAGCCGTACACAAGCGAATGAACAGATGGATATTTCAATAGTCGAGGGGTAGACGAAGGTTAAGAATTCCATGTGAAACCATTAAAAAAGACTTGTATCTAAATGGCCTTTCCAAAGACTAGATTTTGAAAGAACACAATGGCATTATTTGGTTCTCGTTGCTGAGCTCACTTAGTGTGGAAAATCATTGTTTTTATGGTTAAGAAGTATTGTACTAATTGCTAAACATAAAATTCTAATGTTAGCCAGTATGTATTTAGTTAGAGAGTCTTAAATGGAAAATTTTGTATGGATAATTGGTTGTATTTTGGCCTCTTGTTGTTATCACATATTGACCAAAATCCTATAATGCCTTGTTGAAATCTGAGTTACTAAAATCATACAGAAGCAAAGAGTAATTTTAGTAACATTCAACAAAACATATTCCATTGTAATGCTGATCATAAATTTATTTGATAATTTGTTATTGTTTCCTATCCTATTGGTTTATATTAAAATTGATCTAAATTCTATACAATCAGGGTTGTTAAATTGTTACTCTGATAAGAAATTTTAGATTTCAGTTCATTAGATATGAGAATGATTAATATATGAAATTCTAATCTATTCACATCTTTCGCAGATTTAGCATGGGTTCAAGAAATTGATGATTAGGAGGTGATAAAAGACTTTGCTCACGTTTTGTTTTTAACAAAGTTTGAAGCCTTTTGAAAGTTGTTTGACGTCTCCAATATTTGGTGTCCTCTGTACGTCCACAAACAGTTTTTGTTATAGGAAAAGGCTCAACCTTGATGCTGAATTTTTCGGAGAGGGAATGACTCAACCTCTGCGCCATGCAAACCCAATTGTGCAGTCTCATTTAGTTATAAATTATTTTAGCACCCATTTTAGCATATAATTCGATTTTGTATATTTGTAAAGATGATTCACTGAGACAGTAGATGGTTAGGCTGGATCACATAGTCAGTCCATTCCGAATTTGAACCAGTGTATTACATATATTTCATCAGAAGTAAATATTCCTTGTTTTTGGATAATTTTTTTGGATAACATAAATAAATATTCCTTTATAGCAAACATTGATTGTCCAAACACAAGCACACGACTATACCATGCATAAACACGCCTATCGCAATTGTTCAACTGCATCTCCAATGCCATGTTTTTTTGAGAAAAAAAAAAAAGAAAAAAGAATTCAATGTAAACGTTGCAGTACGGGAACACACATTGCTCTCTTTGCTTTAGATGAGAACATATCAACAAACGAAAGGATCATCAACATGATGATCACTGCAATAGAGTCCAGGCTTTTGAGTGAAACCATCCTTTTGTAGCTTCTGTCTAGCCTTTTGAACAAGCTCTGAATTTGTAATTGCACCATCAGTCTCCTCAATTATAGCCTGAATTGCATTGCTGAAAGCTCCATAAGCAGCAGCTGCATTTCCTTTAGGACAAGCATCAGCCGATGTCTGGTCTGTCTGACAGCCGCTCATCAGAATCCCACCACTTGGAAGACCTCGCTTCGATGATCCGGCATATACTTCATGCTTACTTCCCACCTTTGTCTCCATGGCAGGTTTTGCATATCCCTCATCATTCTCATCCAGCTTTTGCTTGAGAAACTCTTGAGCAAGACTACCCACCATTCCCAGTATCCCACCCTGCTCACCTCCACCTCCATGTTGGAGTTTGTTCAATACAACCTTCATAAACTTCTTCACTTTAGGACTTGCGTCTTCCCCAAAAACATCGAAAAGTGTAGGCCTCAGTTGACCAACATCTATATCTTCTTTCCCAGTTTTTTGCTTAAGTATATCAATGAGAGTTGATAGTGGCAGAGATCTATTCTTTACATAGCCATAGTTACCATGTGGGAGTTGAATTTCCCTATCTTCAGCTTCTTCATCATCCTTACGACCATGATGGCGCAATCCTGATGGGAGATGAAATCCCCTAGATTCAATTGCATCCTCCACTTTCCTGTGCAGAAAGTTTGATAATCCAAAGCCAGATCCAGACTCTTGCTCTTCTTCTCCCTTCGTGCTCTCTCCTATCTGCTCCTTGGCTTCTTCAATCAAGCCACCACTATGGCAAGAATCTGAAACAATTGTCAGCCTACATCCTTTAGGAACCCCATCCACAAATTCCTTGAAATCATCATCTGTTTACACACAAAAATCATCACGTCAATGCAACATTGTTCTATCTAAAGAAAAGACACAACACCACTACATAGTAATACCCACTAATAACATTAGAATTACACCAACACAAATACAGAATAAGGATCACAATTAAGAATGAGATTAAAAAAGTCATAAATCACTAGCTATCAATACAATTTTACTAATCAAACCAATCTACGAATTATATTTGTTTCGATAAAAAACCCAAATTAAAGTAAAAGCTTTAAACAGTTTCTTGTTGTTAGATTCAGTATCTGATGATTGCTTATCATGAAATCAAACCAAGCTCTTATAACACATTTTGTCAAAAATAAAATAAAATAAAAACACCTTCCAGATGAAGCTCAATTTATTCTTTAACTCAAAAGATCCAAAAGCACATAATAACAACAATTAAATAAACAAACAATTCATTCAATTAAAAAAAAACATAAAAACAGAGAGAGAACAAAAAAGTAACGAACCAGTGATGAGGTTCATATCAGAAGGAACGATGCATTCATCAAAACCAGTATCATCATCCTCTCCAGTTTCAGCAGGAAGACGTGTACCATGTCCACTGTAATGAACAAACAACACATCTCCTTCCTCCGCCGATTGGACCAGCTCCCCCAACACCCGCCGTATGTTCTTCCCCGTCGGCTCTGTGTACGATTCATCGGTGTCGATCAAAACGGTGATGTCGTCTTCGGAAAAACCGTAACGATCGATCAAACATTTGTGCATCCTCCACACGTCGTTTACACATCCTCTTAGCTCTGCTTTTGTTCCTGAGTAGTTGATCCCGATCAACACAGCTTTTCTTGCCATTTATATTTTACACACTTTTTCTTCGGATCCAACAAGATGAACAAAAAGGTACTTGACTATTTTTCTTCCTTTCTTTCTCTCTTTTTAAATGAATTCACTGTCTCTCATTCAATCACTTTCTCAATGTATATTTAATCTAAATCTATTTTCTTCTTTTTATTTATTTATTTATTTTTGTTTCAGTTTAATGGATATGCACTAATTTTACCTATCATTCAAATCACAGCATTTCATAAGGTTATGTAAATTTCTATAGTTAGAGTTAGTCTTAGTTAGCTAATTAACTAATATTTTAGTTGGTTAGTTGGGGGAGTTAGTCAAACTTTTATTAACTAATTAATGCTATTTCATTTTTTATTTAATTACAAGTCTATGCACTTCATAATACAATTTGTTATCTTCTTTTTTTTATCAATAATTTAAAATAAGAATTATAATAGATTTTAAAAATAATTATTTTTATTGAATATTAGTATAAAAATAATTTACATTAATAATGTATATTTATTTTTTCGTTTTGTTTTTCAAAAATGAGTGTTTTTTGGTTTTTTCTTTTAAGTGTTTCTATTTATGTGTTGTAATATTGCAATATTTTTTTTGTTATTTTCATAAAAATAATATATGTATGAAATATACACCACTCTACTCTTTAGTAACTTCTAATCTTTTGTTGAAAAATTTGTTAGAGATATAAATGGGGGAAATACACCTTTATATCTCTCTTTTGATAATTATACACCAAAATGCCACAGTTTGTAAAAAAATACAGGATTGCCCTCTTTTTTCTGGTCGCATCCCTGGGATGCGATGAAGTGATAAAAAATTTGATGATGGTCGCATCCTGGGGATGCGACCTCCTGTAGGCAGTTTGCAAAATTTTTTTCTCCCCGTTTTACACTTATGTATGGCTAATATATTATATATATTTTTATTACATATTTTTAAATTAATAATAAGATTATTATAATTAATAAAAATAATAAAAATATTTAATTTATTAATATTATATAATTATTAATAATTATAATAATAAATAGAATAATAATAATAATAATAATAATAACAATAATAAACAAAAAATTCTAGTAATAAAATTAAAATCACAATACATTAAAATTACAATACATTAAAATAAAAGAAAAAAGATATTAAAATAATAATAATAAAAAGAAAATTCTATTAATAAAATAAAAATAAAAAATACATTAAATTAAAAGAAAAAATACATTAAAATACATTCAAATAAAATGACATTAAATCAAAAGAAAAAAATACATCAATTTTGAGTAGATGTGCCAGCAGCGTTTGGACAATTTTTCTTAGTATGACCAGATACCCGACATAATCCGCACTTTCTTGGGACTCTATCCGTAGTATCCATTTCTGTTCTAATACGTTTGGTCTTTGGGCGACCTTTCTTGACTCTCCGCATTAGTAGATTGTGACACACCTTAACACCTTCATATTGTGGCCAATATCCTTCGTTTGGTATCGGTTGAAACGCTTCACTATATACTTTTAGTAATGTTTCCACTTTGTACACATTAGGTATAAGGCTCCAATAATCATATTTTATGCTAGAACATGCTGCTATCACATGTGAACAAGGCATATGTTTAGCTTGATATTTTCCACAGTCACACCACTTATTAGGAAGATTTACACTGAAATGACCAATTGGTCGCCCTTCTTTTGGAACAACTGTCTCGTGGACCATGAAAGTATGGTTGCTTCGATCAAAACAATCGACTCTATGACTATTTGATTTACGTATTTCCGATTTCATAAAACTCATGCATGGTTCTGTGTATACCTGACCAGAAGCTAAAATTGATGCATGTTGTTTTGCCATGGTTGGAAATAGTGTACCTGTTTTATAATATGTTGATTGGACCAAAGCAGTGATGGGAAGGTTGCGTGGTTCTTTTAATACTGCGTTCTTTTATAATGTATTTTTTTAATTAATAGAATTTTCTTTTTATTATTATTATTACTATTGTAATTATTATTATTCTATTTATTATTATAATTAGTAATAATTATATAATATTAATAAATTAAATATTTTTATTATTTTTATTAATTATAATAATCTTATTATTAATTTAAAAATATGTAATAAAAATATATATAATATATTAGCCATACATAAGGGTAAAATGGGGAGAAATTTTTTTTGCAAACTGCCTACAGGAGGTCGCATCCCCAGGATGCGACCATCATCAAATTTTTTATCACTTCATCGCATCCCCAGGATGCGACCAGGAAAAAGAGGGCAATCCTATATTTTTTTTACAAACTGTGATATTTTTGTGTATAATTATCAAAAGAGGGATATAAAGGTGTCTTTCCCATAAATGGGTGCTCCCAATTGCATGAGTTATGTTATTATTTTAAGTGTTCCATTCTCTTACTACTTGGATGGATCACATTTGGATGATATTTTTTGTTTTCAAATAGTGATGATTGGATGACTTATTGAAATGGAAGATGGTGGGCACCAAACTACATATTTTGTATTTTTTTGTTTCCTTTTTTAAGTTTTAATAATGGGGTCCAAATTGGACCGTCCAATAATGCTAGCTAGCTTTTTGCTTAAAGAAAGGTTTTGAATTGTCAAAATAAATAAAAATAAAGGTTTTAAAAATTGCAGAAATATTTTGTAAACACAAACGATGCAAATCAAAGTCTACATCTCCTCAGTTGACTATTTATTTATAAACTTTTAGTAAGAAAAAGTTTGTATTCTTGTTTATAAAAAAGAAAAAAGAAAAAAGAGTTAGTATTAAAAATAGTATTGAAAAATGATAAACGTATTAAATTTATTTAAAAATTTGTATTGTAATAAGTTGAAATAATTACAATAATTAGAAATATGTAAATTAATTAGAACTAAGTTATTAATAAAATATTTAATACAATTGAAAATTTAAAAGTATCTATTAAAGTATATAAGAAGTTTTTAGAAACAAAGGTAATTGCTATCGGTGTTTATAAACTTTTTAATATAATTTTTAATAAATACTTGAATTGGTTATTAAAATTGCAAGATTGTCTCGATTTAGTCGTTCAAATTATTACTAATCTTACTTGATCTTTGAATTTATAAATTTTTAATCAAATTTGTTTATTGTTTATCTGTTGCTTCTTTTAAGGACTTGAATGACATTAAATTGACAATATTGATAAAAGTTGAAACTCTTTCAATAAGAGATGCATAAACTGATCCAAACATATGGAAAAAATTTACCCTAATTTACAATTTCATTAATCATTTTAGAACATTAATAATGTGAGGAACTAATTTGATTACCATCATCCAGCAACTTATTTGAGTATTTACTTTTTTGTGAAGCAAGACTTCTTTATCTTAGTAGAGCAACGTTAATGTGAAGTCACAAAATCAATTTATTACAAAAAAATTATTTGGCTTACTTAAGTCTTTGTTTTTTAGGTTTTATTTTTTTTTTCCATTTATATATTGTGAGTCATGAGCTTCCATGATCAAGTTTTTGATTTAAGTCCCAAACACACAGTACATATGAAATATTTGATTGATCTAATGTTTTGAATTAAGAAACATTTCAGGCAAACAAGAAGACACCATACACATGGAACAATAGCTTGCAACTCAAGGAATCAACCAAAGTTGGAGGATGCACTTGAGAAAGACGCAAAAATGTATAGTGTTATTAGGTGTCATAGTATTAAGTTGAGTAGACTAATCACTATGGTCTCACACTTAAGTCTTTGCCAATGAATATAAATCAATCAACCAAAAACTCAATTGATGAATCGATTGTCTGACTTAAAACCAGAAGTTTCACTACACAAATCGATTGGGAAATCGATTGGTTAAAGGGTTTTAGTGAAACCTGAGTTCTGAGCTAAATTCAATCAATTGGACAATCGATTGAGCAATCCATTGAGCAATCGATTTTTGACTATCACAGAAACAACCAGTTATTGCATCAATCGATTGATAAATCGATTGGGACAATATTTTGGAATCAAGAATGAGTTCTGTGACATAAATAATCGATTGGGACATCAATTGATTTTGTTTTCGTAAACTACAAGTTTGAAGTAATCGATTACAGTTAATCATTTATCAGAACTACTCTGCATAAATTGATTGACACATAGATTTTGTCAAAATAGCTGAGGTTCTGTAACAGGCACAGTCGATTGACAAATCGATTGAAGTTAGTGTCTGAGTCACTTTGATCAGCACAATCGATTGGTAAATCGATTGATGTAAAAGTTTGAGTCACTGTGATCAGCACAAATCGATTGACGAATCGATTGGCGCCATTATTTGAGTTACAGAAAGGATGCAGTTTAATGCCAAATCGATTGGGACTGTGATTACGAAGTCGACTGAGGAATCGATTGTTTTGATCTCGTTGTTGGAACAAAACATTCATAATCGATTACTCAATTGATTCGAAGAGAATCATAGCATCAGTTCTGATTTATGAATTAAACGAATCGATTGGCAAATCGATTCATGCTTATATGATTCAAGATTCAAGAAAAACAAGACATGCGAAAATCGATTAGGCAATCGATTAAAGCATTATAAAATCGATTAGGCAATCGATTGTCCTGGTGTTTTCTTTGAATATATATAAGCTGTTTCAATCATTTTTGAAAAACAACTCTTACAAACTTTGCAAAAACTTTTCACAATCTTTCATAACCTTTTGATATCTTTTGAACACCTTTGAAAAACACTCTGAAAGAAAAGTTTCATAACACACAAAATATCCATTGGCAAATTAATTCCTTGTGTGATGCTTGAGTGATTGAATACAAGTCTTGATACTTCTTTATTTCGTGTAAAAGAGAATTCTTTGTATTTGAAGGATTAGAAAATCCAGTTTGGAAACTGGTGGCTATCTTCGTTGATGTGAGATCATGAAGAAGAAGTTTACTGTGATCTTGTGTGAGTTTGGGGATAAACTCCAACGATCAAGTGGTGACAAAATAGAAGTGAAAGGAGTTAGATTGATAGGTCGTGTAGAAGACTGGAAAATCTGTAAAAACACTCAAATTCATTCTATTGGAAAAAGGCTGAAATCCTATTTGATTTCAGGACTGGACGTAGGCCGTCCAATAGACGGCTGAACCAGGATAAATCTCGGTGCAATCTTTTCTTATCCCTCCTCTTTATTTCAGTATTGTATACCTGCTTATTCTTGTATGCTTCTTGATAATTTTGTATGTGATCTTAATTTCAGCTGTATATGATCTGTATGAATGTTGCATTATTAATATAGGAATTAAAATTGAACTAGTTGGATTTGATCTTAATTCTCTTATTATTAATCAAAAGAAGTCATAGTTTTCCAACATATATTACACTTATTTAGAAAAATATAAATGAAAAAATATTTAAAACATTAAAAAATATTTAAAAAGTAGTATTAATAAATAAATTCATTGGTATTGTTTTTTTTTCTTTTTATAATTGATACTAAAGGGAGTAGTTTCTAGACGAATTTTAATTAAAGGACTTATGTGTCCTAACTTTTTTTGTAAGCAACTAAAAGTTGAGCTTTTTTTATGGACTAAAGTTGAGGTTTTATTTATTATCGTATTAATTAAATATTACAATAGTGAAAAAAAAAATTACTATTGCCTTCATTTAATATCTCTTCTTTTCTCCAACTAAACACAATATATATATATATGATTTATCACTTCTTTTTCATTTCTTATCCTAAAATCTTATCTTTTTGTTGAACACAACAAATTCGAAAACTCAAATATTAATGAGTTACATGACAATAAACGGAATTTCAATGATGTTGACTATAATAGTGTACCTCAAAGTGATAAAAGATCTAAAAAATAAAACTCAATTTGGTGAGGGTTAAATCTGAAGTTGTAATATTGAAATTAATTTCAAGTGAAAACAATAAACAGGGATAAGAAGAGGGGCAATGGAATAATTATTAAAGTTAATTTGTCATAACAAAGTGTTTAAGAGTCAAACAAAATGAGAGAATCTATTATGCACGAGTGGTTTAAAGCAAGTATAAGGATGTGTTTGGATATAACCATAAATATATAAGCATATTGGACTTACTATGAGGCTGACCTTACATGTGGTCGCAAATTTAATATACCATGGATAATATAATGGGTCTATATATTATTTGGAATTTGATTTAGGAAATTCAAAAATAAAAAGACATCTAATTTTGTTGTAATGATAAAAATGAGTTGATTACTGAATATATTTAGAAAAACTAAATTAAACTTTTATTGTTTTTGTAGGGGACTAATGCTTATATCCCATTAAATATCGTTAATGCAACCTAATTTATATAATAATATATATAATTATTTAACAAATACTAAATATGGTTTCAATTATAAGATTTTTTTAAAATGATTTATTTATTATTATTTTTATTTATTATTTATCTTAATATATATAATAGTATATATTATAGTATATATAATTACTTAA
>JBBPBR010000007.1:35981393-35993679 GCA_037974775.1 Cicer pinnatifidum | reverse complement strand
AAAAGGTTTCTCTACAAGTTCCTAGGAAGGACCTAAATCAAAAAAGTGATATTGTAAGTTGATAAAAATAACTAACAAAGAAAGAATCTTTATATGTAAACTTTAAATAAAATTAACAAGTGACTAATCAATTTTAGTTTAGTAAATAATTCAATGAAAATATTTTAGCAACAAATGTACACATAAATCTTATGAAAATGAGGTGCTTTTTGATAAAATCCAAATAAGATTTCTATGTAATATTGATGCACACATAAATAGCCAATCATTAAACCAACGAGCAAAATAATATATAAGAAAAGAAAATTTTAAATAAAACTCAAATCAAAATGGTATGTAAATCATATAAGTCAATCATACCAGCAACTGAAACAACCTAAAGTCATCATTGAAAATTTCTCATAAATGAAGGATAAACACTAAGTATAGAACATCCCTGATATGTAACAGTGTGTTAGATTGAGAAATAAGTGTTGAGGTCAAGTTAAGCAATTTCCAAACGGATGAGAAATTATAGTTCCTCCTCAAAATACTATTTGTTTTCATTTTCAAAATAACATATGCTTTTTTCAGTGCTAATTCCAATAATATGCATTATTTATTCAATATATTGAATAAATCATTTTAAATTCAAATGACTCACCCACATGATATGGGAAATCAACAACTATAGCATCATACTTCCCTTTAGGAGCACATCTAAGAAATTTAATAGTTTTCAAAATCAGTAATATATAGCCAAAGTTGGCAACTTAACAAACTTAAATGAGTCTGGTATGATAGAATGGTTGTTGCTGCTACTTATCCAAAATCCTTTTTCATCTTTGAAATCAAATCAAACAATATATATATAGTTGACTTCTATGCAAGCGCATATATATGCCGATGTGTCTTCCTAAATAATACACTTAAATACAAAATCATGTCTATAAATCAATTAAATTTTGAGACGATTTCTTATGAGAAACTGATGAGGGAAAACAAAGTCAAAGACAAGCCCAATTAAAACAAAATAAAATCAACAAGATGTAGGAAAATTATTTTGACTAGAGAGGAAACAACAAATAAGAAATATTTCTTATAGATGAACTTCTGATTCACGTGTTTAAGGATCTAGGACATTTGTCGTTAAAATCGTCCCTCTTGGCAAGGTTTTTTCAGAAAACTATTGAATCAAACTTGGAGTTAGCAGAACTAGAACAATTGACTGAGAATACCTTTTGACACTAGAGTCTTTTCAAAAGATAGTCGTTTTGTGAGTGGCAAGGAGACGAAAAAGGGGCTCCTTACTTGGAGCATCAACTGAGTTGATCGATTATGGGTGGTGGCTATGGTTTTCTGTTTCACTGAAGCAAAGTATGAAACGATGGATTTTGTGAGGGAAGCGAGTGATGAAACGAAGAAGCGGTGATGAAACGAATTTTGCTTGCTTCATATATTAGAGAGTTTAGGGTTTGTTTTTGGTTGAGAAAAGAACAAAGAGTTTGTTTCTTAAGGAAAATTGAGAGGTAAGTTTATTTTTGAATTAGATATGAAACTTTATTTTAGTAAAAAAACTAAAAATTTTCAATAAAAAAATGCAGCATGTGAAAAATGTTCCATAATAAAAATAATCGACAAAAGTTTTGTCCGCCCGCTGATTTTAATTAAAAAGAAAATATAAATAGTAGAGACCAATTTTTCAATAGTTTAAGTCGCTAAATCAGTCTCTAAATATCATATGCAACCGATTTAGTGACGAAAAAAATGGTTCTTTATACAATTTTGTATTGTAGTCTCTAATTCAGTCTCTAAAGTGACCAAAATATTTTAGTCTCCATGAGTGACTAAGCTTACTTTTAATGTCTTTGGTGGATCTTATAATTGAAATACATTTTTTCTATGTCTTATTTTTAATTCTAGTTTTATTTTTTATTCTTATTTTTAATCTCAATTAAATTATTTTATTATTTTGTTTACATGTTTGGAATAACCAACATTTGTATGCGTTAATCAATCAATTGACTAGTAAACAAATACAATTAATTGATGTATTTATAGCATAATTGATGTTAGGATTCTTATATGATGAAACCTAGAGACTAATCTTTCAATAATTCAACCTCTTGGTTCTTTATATTTTCTCTTAATTTTATTTTTGTATGATCAATCAAAAAATAAATTTAGGGAAAAGAATATTACATTGAATTATCAAACTTTGCTAATAGTTTTAAAAATGAATTGATAAGTGAAAGAACAAATAAGGATTCATGTAACATTAGAATTTTTGGTATTGAAATTACAAGTGAAACCATGATCCAAGGTCTTCTCTCCATCTAATTCAAATTTGTATTTTTATTCTTTTTAATTTGCACGCTTTTCTTACCGTCAATCAACCATACTTTTTATTCGTCAAAATAATATAAATTTTTGATTAATTTGATAATTGTAAAATAAATTTTAAATAAGATACTATTTTATACTGCTACTTGACAAATTTGTACACTTGTATATTTTGTGCATAATAATACACCTTAAAGGGATAAATGCCAATAATCAACAAATAAAAATATCAGAAATAAAATAAATAAGAAATGCTATTAGAATCTATTGCATAGACTACAAAACATTAAGTGAGAGAATGAGGGAAACATTTTGGTTTTGTGGAATTTGTCGCGGATAGGAATGTTGCCCAACTTTTAAAGAGACTTAGACAACTGTAGGTTTATTTGCCACTCTTAAAATCAAAGCCAACCCATCAAATTCTCAAGCGAAACTGTAATAGTGTAAATTTTATAATAAATTATTTTATTAATTAAATAGGATTTTAAATAACTAATTTGATATTAAAATTATTCTAAAATATATGTTGATAAATTTTATGACAAATTTTGTTATATAGATGTTTTTTATGATGTGTTAGTTTGATACATATTATGTTAAATGAGCGATATAAATAATAAGTATTTTATTTTATATATTTTTCTAAAAATAATAGTATTTTGGTATAATATTTTAAATAGTAAGAGTTTATGCAATTTTACATGTATATACGCGTATCCAATTAATGTAATATTTTTTTGTACGTTTGACTGATATTAAATATATACGTAGTTATATTTTATTTATTTATACCTATTTTCTATTTTAAGTTATTTATTTTATAAATAATTATCTTGGGATAGTATTGATATTGTGTTTGATTTCTTTATTTTTATATACTTGTTATGACATTGTGATTTTATATATATTTATTATGATTAGTAATTAATATAAAATATTGAAGTTATATTTATTTATTTATTTTATAATTTAGACTATTATCTAATTATGGTAATATTTTAATTTAAGTATTTGAAAAAATAAATATTATAATAGTAATTATTTGGAATAAAAGAATTTCGGTTATTAATGTATTTTAAAGATTAATTACTTTAATTATATTATTTTATAAAATATTAGTTTTGAAATATTAGTAATATTTGGTAATTAAATTGTGTAAAAAAATGTTTAAAAAAAATAGTTTTCGCAATTGTTTGTTTTATTTTAAAAAAATAAATAAAAGAAAAGAGTCAAATGTGTTTTATGGATTAAGTCCATATGCAAGAGTAAACCCTAATTAAAAAAAAGAATTTTAATTGAAAAGAGAAAGAAGAAAATATAGCATATGTAAAGAAAAAGAAACAGGGCAGCCACATTTGGAGGAAAAAGGAAAAGAATTGACACCTCTAATCGATAATTATTTCAGAAAATTTTCTCTATTTTTATCTAAATTTCAATATCTTCTTTCATTCATTTAACTAGTCAATTAAACACAGCTTCCCATATTTTTAACCATTTTAATTTCCCTCTAAAATACACGCTTCTCCGTTTGTGGAATTCGTTATTTTGCATTGTTCTTCTTCACCGTAAGTCCGATTTGAGTGAAACCAACGCCAAAATGATCGTGTGAAAAGTGGCTACATTATCCACTGATTGGTTTGCTTATTTATGGTATGTTTCCTTAACTGAATTTAGAAATTGGTTTTAAGAGTGTCTTCGCATAATTTATTTTTGACATTTATCCATAAACTATCGAGTTAGATCAATTTAAGGACAAAGAGTCAAAGGACAAATACTGTTTTCTCGTGGAACCGTATTCGTGTGTTAAAGCATCGAAATAAGGTAAAGGATTAGAGAATGTTTAAATTTATGAGTAAAATATATTGTGAGATGAACAAGAAAACTGTATTTTTCAACGATTCATTCGAGACTCGCTACGTACGATAGTAGCCTTTTGAGGGATAAATTAATTAATATGTATATATGAAAATTGTGAAATTAAAATGTGGAATATAAATATTTGTAAGATGTTGATTGATTTAATTTCTTTAAATGTGTGGTATTTGATATTATTTATATATTGAGTGCCAAATTAATTTTATTTATATGTTTGATTAGATGAGTTTATGTGATGAGATAATAAAAGATGCATGCATTGGGATGATTTTATGTGATGATGATGATGTTTGATTGATGATACTGATGATATAAATTTGTGATTAATTTATGTGATGATGTATGATTAATGACAGTGATATAAATTTGTGATGAGAATATTGAAGTAACTTCATAGTTGATGATATGGTGGTGATTCCAATATATATTTGAGATGATGGTCTTAATGGAGTACCATAGGCCAATGAGGGGAGAAAATAGATTTTGAGAATTTTTGATGTGGAGATTATTTTGTCATCATATAAATAGAGCCTGATAAGCCTAGTGATTATGGGGAAATACAACTGAATGAATGTGATCATGGTGGTCTGTAGTTGAGCCTTAGGGAAAATTTGTTAGACCTAGGAGGTATTCAGGTGGAGAATTCCTAGGTGACTTGGAGGTAGCACTCCAAAAGTCGGGAGTTACCATGCAACACACATTTACCTCGACGGTCACATATAAGTGTCTCAAGTTGAGTTGTGGAGATCTATGAGGACAAGGCCAATTTGAATTGTCCGTCCACCGGATGATAACATAGTATCAAGCCTCCTAACTAAGTACTTCAGAGTTAGAATGGTACCACATCGTGAAGTAGAGTCTAAGCTCATGCATAACATTGCATTTTCTTGTGACTGTTTTGTTGTGATTAATATGTATCGTGTGCGATAATAATTTCTCTCAAATGATTTAATATTTTCGTGAATGTATTGATCTTCCTTTAGTGATTTTGACTTTATAATGTGATGTTTTTCCTTGAAGAATGTATGTGTAATGATACAATTTATTTATGATTAATTGCGTGTTCTTCTTACTTTTATTATATTATTAATATGATTTTGAAACTCAACTCTTTTGTTGTTTGTGTTTGACCGACTTGACCCTACGTTTGGGAAATCGAAGTTGTTACAGGTTAATGAGTCTTGAAATTCAAGTTTAGGAGAAACCCCACTCTGATAGGTGATACCGGGAATAAAGGTTGTAATTTGTATTTTACTTATTTAATTTAAACAATTGTATGAAAATCTTATAAGAACTAGTAACTTTTTATAATTAAATTAAGCTTATTGAAATTGAACTATTTTATGGGAGGAAAAAAGTTTAAAGTGTTCCAATTGTATTTTGAGAAATGTGATATTGTTAATAATCCACATAAGTTTCTTTTTCCTTTGAAAGAGTTTTATCTATGCGCTGCATATTTTATAAAAATATGATATAAATTAGTATATATATATATATATATATTATTTTGGGGTTTAGAATGTCATAAGAAGTATCATTCGTCGTAGAAATGATACATTTAAATATATATTTTATTATTATTAGTATGACACATTATACTGATGTATTATTTTATTATTTTATTCTTTTTAGTTTGTTAAACAATATTTATTAGTCATGACATAATTAAAATAATATATTTTACTAAATCATATATTTTGAACATAATTTGTAAATCTTACTTTGAAATTTTAATTTTTGTTGTATAATATGGATATGATCTGGACTGAGGAGGACAATTGGCTTTGTGAGGTTGAAGAAGCTTAGGATTCTAACAATGGGGTGGTACCTGCAAACACTTTAATTCTCAAGTAATTATTCAAGGAGAGTAAGAGAGAATGGAATGATAAAATGTGTGTACCTTTTTGGAGTTGGAGTCAATATTCATATAGACTTGAGCCACAATATAGAGGGGGACAAGGACATTGATTGACCATCAATATGGGCGAATTTTACGGTATTTCCTTTTAAAGTTGCAACGAATCGGTATGGCTGTTGAGGAAGAAAACCATAATTGCTTGGGATGGATTAATGTTTCAAGCCAGGTTGGAAGCCAAATTTGGCTTGGGCTAATCAAGAATAGTTGCTGTTGAGATATGTGGCTCTCATTTACTTCCTTCATCTATAAGCTATTTAATTTGTGGCCAATGTTAAGTCCTTAATGTTGAAGCTTTCTCCAGCAATTTTGCCTTGCTTCACGTGGACATGCAATGAAGAAATGTTCCCTAGCCTTTTGTTACATGCTATACACCTCCTCCTTATTTGCATGCTCATTGCCACATGTCACGTTACTTCATGATGAAGAAGGTACTCTACATGACTATAAAAGGCAACACACAGAAGGCATAAAAAGAATTAACACACATCAACAATACAAAACCATTTGAGAGTTCTTTATTCCATTTGAGAGTTTATGTTGTGAGAGAAAATATTGAGTGAAAAATATTGTTCTTTCTTTGTCCTCATCATTATAAGAGGATATCTTGTACTCTCTTTTACATAGTGGAACTTTGCTCTTGAGCGCCCGTGGTTTTTTACCTCTTACACTAAGGGGGTTTTTCCACGTTAAATCTTGTGTGTTCATCTCTTGTTATTATTTTACTTCTCTTTGTTCTCAATTGATTAGATCCTGTACTTCCGCATACCGCTGATACCCTAACAAGTGGTATCAGAGCTCTTATTCAATTAAGAATTTCAAAATGTCTACTAAATTTGACATTGAGAAGTTTGATGGCAAGATTAACTTTTCTATTTGGCGAGTCCAAATGAGGGCCGTTCTTATCCAGAGCGGATTGAAGAAAGCTTTAGATAGGAAGTCAAAGAAATCGATTACTATGACTGATGATCAATGGGATGAGTTGGATGAAAAAGCGCTTTCATCAATCCAACTTTGCTTGTCCAAGGAAGTTCTCCGTGAAGTAGCCAATGAAGAAACCACTGCTGCATTATGGTTAAAGTTAGAAACTTTGTACATGACCAAGAGCCTCGCAAACAAGCTTCGTCTCAAAGAACGGTTGTATACCATAAGAATGGTTGAAGGTACTCCTATTCAATCTCATCATGATGAGTTTAATTCTATTATTATGGATCTGCAAAATATTGATATCCAAGTTGAAGATGAAGATAAAGCTGTTTTATTGATAGTCTCTTTACCTTCTAGCTATAAACACTTTAAAGAAATCATGTTATATGGAAATAATGATAACTTATCCTTTGAAGATGTTAAATAAATTTATTGTCAAAAGAAAAATTTGATCTTGAAGTTCATTCTATAAACAAGGATGAAAGTTTGATTGTTAGAGGTAGAACTCTAGAAAAGGGGAGTACCAGTCACAAAAAGTTCAGATCCAAATCCAGGGGACGTATATCCAACAAATTCTGTCACTATTGCAAGAAACCAGGGCACAAAATTTCTGACTGTTTTCTCTTGAAGAAAAAACAACAAAAACAAGTAAAAGGGAAATCTCCACAATCCCCTGAAGCTGTTAATGTTGAAGCTATTTCTGACAGTGATATTCTTTTATCTGTTATCTCTTCTGATAAGAGGGGTAAAACATAATGGATTCTTGATTCTGGATGTACTTTTCATATGTGTCCTCACAAGGATTTATTTACCACTTTTGAATCTGTTGATAGTGGTGTTGTCTTGATGGGCAATGATACCCAATGCAAGGTTGCAGGAATAGGTACCATCCAGATCAAGACTCATGATGGCATTGTTAGAACTTTCTCCAATGTCCGCTATATTCCAGAGTTGAAGCGGAACTTAATTTCTCTTGGCACCCTTGAGTCTTTCGGGTGCAAATATTCAGCTGAAGGTGGAGTTCTAAAGGTATCAAAAGGTACTCTTGTTTTATTAAAAGCTAACCGAATTGGTAGTTTATATGTCTTGCAAGGGTCTGTAGTGACAGGTTCAACAGCAGTATCATCTTCCATGCCTGATAATGATGTCACCAATCTATGGCACATGCGCCTGGGCCATATGAGTGAAAAAGGCATGCACCTTCTGAGCAAGCAGGGTCATCTTGGAAAACATGGGATCGGTAAGTTGGAGTTTTGCAAACACTGTGTTTTTGGGAAACAGAAAAAGGTTAGTTTCTCCACTGCAACTCACCGCACCAAAGGTGTTCTTGATTATATTCATTCTGACCTTTGGGGACCTTCTAAAGTTCCTTCCCATGGTGGACGCCGCTATATGATGACTATTATTGATGATTTTTCTCGTAAGGTCTGGGTTTACTTTTTACGGCATAAAAGTGAGACCTTTCCTACTTTCAAGAAGTGGAAAACTCTTGTTGAAAACCAGACAAGGAAGAAAGTGAAGAAGCTCAGAACGAATAATGGTTCAGAGTTCTGTAATGGTGACTTTAATGAGTTCTGCATAAATAATGGTATTGCTAGACACAAAACCATCCCCAAAAATCCCCAGCAAAATGGTGTTGCAGAACGAATGAACAGGACTCTACTTGAGAGAGCTCGTTGTATGCTCTCAAATGCTGGGTTATGGCATCGACGCGATTTTTGGGCCGAGGCAGTATCTACTGCATGTTACTTGGTCAACCGTTCTCCACACTCAGCACTTGATTTCAAAGTTCCAGAAGAAATTTGGTCAGGTAATCCAGTTAATTATTCTAATTTAAGAATTTTGGGATGTCCTGCATATGCACATTTGAGAGTTCTTTATTCCATTTGAGAGTTTATTCCATTTGAGAGTTTATTGAGTGAAAAATATTGTTCTTTCTTTGTCCTCATCATTATAAGAGGATATCTTGTACTCTCTTTTACATAGTGGAACTTTGCTCTTGAGCGCCCGTGGTTTTTTACCTCTTACACTAAGGGGGTTTTTCCACGTTAAATCTTGTGTGTTCATCTCTTGTTATTATTTTACTTCTCTTTGTTCTCAATTGATTAGATCTCGTGCTTCCGCATACCGCTGATACCCTAACAGTTGCCTCCAAAGTCTTTGTGGAGGGGGCAAGGCAATGACTTGAGAAGTCATATAGAAAGATTCTTTAGTAGGGAGGAACAACTTTGTCGTGAAGTTGTTTGACTGGTGTTTGTAATCGATAAGTTAAGTGAAGATGTTAGTCTGTATTTGACGTCTGTTATAGGGCCGAGCTAAATTCTATACCCCTTTCTTGTCAACTATTATATGTATCCAACATGATGTAGTGTTTTTGAGTAGCTCTATAATTGTCCTAACACGAGTATCTCATTTGTTGGTTCTTTTTCGGACTTAAATGTACTCGACATTGAAAGTTCTTTCGTTTCCAAGGATTGATTATTGGTGATTCAATTTGTTAGTTGAAGGGATGGGGAAACGACGTGTAGTGGTGTCCTTTGGTTTTCCTATTATGACATGTGTCTCCTATGGGTATTAGCACTTGAGTGAATATGACTGTTTATTTCAAGTGTGCGTTATTTTGAGGCATGATCGTGTTCATTGGTTCACACCTTTTTTTTTTGAATTTTTATCGTTGGATTAGTTCAGGTATATACATAATTTTTTCAAGATTTTCGGGGGACTTTTTCATTTTCGTGACCACCTCCATCCTTTCTTGAACTCCTTGTTTATGCAAAACAAAGCTTTAATTCATGTGACTTTGGCTATTTCGGTATCTATGAGGATCACTTTCGAGTTCGATGTTCTCATAACTTCCTAGTAAGTCGTTTTTCTTTCCCTAAAACTCCTTGTATTTTCATTATTGGTTTTTTTTTTTTTTTTTGATTTCATGTTTTGTTTCTTGTATTTGGGGTCTTTCATGGTTTTATGTTCGAGATAACCATAGGATTGGTGATTTTAATATTTTATTGATGTAGTGGTGATCGGAGACAATCCTATTGCTACATCATGCCAACTGTATGTCAGCATGATGGACTTTTAAATCACAAAGTTCGAAGATAAAAATCAAGAAAGACTAGGAATAGAATACAAAAAAATCATGCCACAATTAATGGTTTTGACTAGTTGGTTTTTCACAATTAATTTATGTACCTATTAGCATGTACATATTGAAGAAGTTTAAGACTATAGACATACATAATTTTTATTTAGGAGTGAGATCTAATAAAGCCATTTAATTAGGGGTAGTTTTGAAAAAACTAATTAATAGAGTTTTGATTACTTATATGTTTACTTATGTGTTTAATAAATAATGATAGATTTGTTTTTCTATATTAATTTACATAAATAGTAGTTTAAGTCTAATAATTTTGATTGAATATTATTATAATGATTGTTTTTTACTCAACTATTATAACTTGTTATTAACTGCAAATTGTAAAAAAAGAAAATAAAATAAATTTATAAGTGACCCAGTAAGTTGAACAAGAAAATATAAGAAGTACCATTTAATATTATTTTTTACTTCCATAAAGAAAAAAGCTCTAAAATTGTACATTACACTATATTCACGATAGCATGGGACCAATGTTAGAAAAAATCGTACACAAATAAAAAAACTTAAATTTATCACGATGAAAGAATTAACATTTTTGTTTGGATAATCATAAGAAAACAATAATAACAACCCCAACACTAAAAATCAACTATTATAACTTGTTATTAACTGCAAATTGTAAAAAAAGGAAATAAAATAAATTTATAAGTGATCGAGTAAGTTGAACAAGAAAATATAAGAATTACCATTTAATATTATTTTTTACTTCCATAAAGAAAAAAACTCTAAAATTGTACATTACTGTATATTCACGATAGCATGTGACCAATGTTAGAAAAAATCGTACACAAATAAAAAAACTTAAATTTATCACAATGAAAGAATTAACATTTTTGTTTGGATAATCGTAAGAAAACAATAATAACAACCACAAAACTAAAAATCTTGCTAATAACTAAGAATTCTAATCCTCGAGTAAGAAGTGTAGCTTGTCATTGACCCTAAATGACCAAATGTTGAGTTTTTGATTCTCTTTAAAATTGTTTTGCGACACAAGAAACCTCCAATTCTTAATAAGATTATAAACACAAGTCGAGTGCATCTCTGATTTTTTGGGCATCTTCCATAATTTCAAAGACATTGTGAATTCTCTAAACGAAGGATCCAACACAATCACTTCCAACCCAAGAGGTTTATCTTCTTCCTTTGTATCTAATATCTTCTTCTCTATCTCAGTAAGAAAATCACATGTGATTTTTTTAAGAGGCATTGAAAGACGATTGTTATTTATGTTGAGATCTGTTTTAAACAACTTCTTGCACATAACATACCTTACATTAGTACCATTCAACTTTGTGATCTTGTCCATAACATGGATAGACAATTTTGGTGAATGTGATGATTCTTTTTCCTTTATGGTCTTTGGTTTCACTCTTCTATCTCCACAAGACATGCTACCTTCATTACTTGAACAATGTCTCTTCTTGTTATTATCCACTTTCTCTTTTTCCATAGGGTTTTGTGAAATAAGAGGTGACTTTGTTTCTTGGAAAACACTTTGATATAGTTCTTCAATTTGTGATAACTCTTCATTGGTGTAGAAATGAGGAGCAACTTGCGCTAAAAGTATATTCAAACCGAAGTTAACTTTAGGGTTGAAAGGAATGCTCTTTGTCATTTCCATCATAGCATCTATATCTTGCAACCTTATTTTCTTCTCCATCAAACTTTCTTTTCTCTTTCAATAGTTTTGTATCAAACTTTCTTTTCTCTTTCAATAGTGTTGTGTTGTGATTAAAATTTCTCATTCCAATAGTGAATAGTGTATTTATAGAAGAGTTTTATGGAAATCAAAATCCAAAAATTATCTTTTTAAAAAAGATGTTGTTTTTGAATAAATCAATTTTAAAAAATATATTATCTTCTACAAGTAGATTTATTGAAAGTCTAGTTCATTTAAATTCTGATTTATTATATTCTCAATTACAATATCCTATTTTTGTGCAAAATCAATATTAGATTGGATTTTAAAATATCTCAATTACAATATCATTAATGATCTCGTATTTAATCCTATTAAATCTAAGTGATATTATTACTAATTACTAATAGAGTTGTATTTAGTTCATTAAATTCTGATTTATTGAAAG
>JBBPBR010000007.1:35960634-35981314 GCA_037974775.1 Cicer pinnatifidum | reverse complement strand
ATTGAAAGTCTAGTTTATTAAATTCTGATTTATTCTATTCTCAATTACCATATCTTATTTTTGTGCAAAATCAATATTAGATTGGATTCTAGAATATCTCAATTACAATATCATTAATGGTCCCTCTTGCATGTATTTAATCCTATTAAATCCATGTGTTATTATTACTAGTTACTACTAGAGTTGTATTTTATTTTTTATTTTTTATGGACAGCTATATTTAGTTTGATACCTCCGTTTTCTTCTTCAACAAAACATATAATGTGTGTTGCCAAAAAAAATAAAATTGCTCCATTGTCGTAAATATTTGAAGACAGAAAGTCAATCAAATTAAAGATTGAGACTTCGTATTTTATTAAAAAAAAAAAGATTGAGATTTTGTATTGAAAATAAATTAAAGTGACAAATATTGTAATAAACTTACTAATAGTTCTTTTAACCCACATGTGACTTCATTTAAGAATTTTTTATTTCATTCACCGAAAAAGAAAAACACGTAGTTAACTAACCAAAGTTAAATCTGTATTTATTTTCATGACCAATTAACTATCTATATATATCAACTATATATTCCAATTGTATCACACAAATTGTATATAAAAGTAATCAGTTTTTTATTACAATATTAAATTAATTATTTATTCTTTTTTTTATAATTTTTTTTGTGTGCTGAGTTTCTACTAATTTTTTTAGTTATATTAGGTTTTTACGATAGAAATTTGAAAATAAATAAACTCAATTTAACTACGATAGAAGTCGCAAGAAATACATATAGTAGAATAAATCTCTGATTTTGAAAGGAGTCATACCAATTGGAGTCTTGTATGTTGTACGGTAAGTCCAAAATGCATCATCTAGCTTTACGGACCAGTCCTTCCTTGACGTAGAGACAATTTTCTCGATAATGCTCTTAATCTCCCTATTGAAAACTTCTACCTGTTCGCTAGTTTCAGGGTGATATGTTGTGGAAATTTTGTGCTTCACTCCATAACTTTTTAGCAGGCCTTCAAACTATTTAGCTATGAAATTAGTGCCTCCATCATTAATCACTAAGCATCATTTGTTGGGGCAGCGACAACTTCAATCCACTTGGCCACGTAATCCACTGCTACAAGGATGTATTGGTTTCCAAGAGATGAGGAAAATGGTCCCATAAAATCATATCCTCAAACATCAAATAAGATTTCAACTTCGAGGATATTGTTCAAAGACATTTCATTTTTTTTCCTGATGTTTCTAGTACGCTGACATTGATCACATTGAAGCACAAAGCGATGCACATCTTTGAAGAGTGTGGGCCAGTAGAAGCCTGCTTGAAGTATCTTTGTTGCATTTTTTGAGGAACTAGCATGTCCGTTGTATTCGCAGGAATGATAGTGAAACATGATGCTTTCCATTTTTTCTTCCGGAAAACATCTTCAGAAATCTCCATCTGCCCCTCTCTTAAAAAGTAGGGGTTCATCCCAATAATAGTGTTTAAGATATTAGAAAAACTTATTCTTTTGTTGATAGTACAAATCTAGGGGTAATAGAACCAAAAATCTTCACTTATTCCTTCACTTCTCCTTGCAATCAAAACAAAACAAAAAGATAGTAAAATAAAACAAAGATCAAATTAAAAATATAAAATTAACCTATAAAATAAAGCTATAAAAATAGATAAATTCTAGCATATCAGATGAGCTGACTATTAATCTTAGCTTGACAGTCGTCTGAAGTGATCTCATGCTTTAAATCACGTGTGTAGGATGTTCAAAAGTACATCAAAGGTGTCTTTTTTTGTCAGCTTTTTTTTATGTTTGCTTAACTTGAAGAATGATCTTGCTTTATGAATTGTGATGCATAGTTTTTTGCCTTTGAATCTTGGAGAGATTCTTACTCTTGAGAACGTTCTTCGTTTTACATATTTATGTCATGAACGTTCTTCGTTTCTCTGAATTAGCTTGCTTCAATTTAATATGATTTGTTTTGTAATGCTTGGTACCTATCTTTTATTAACACACTCAAATACACATGTTTAATACCAAAATATTTAGAATCATAATTAGAAGTCTTAATTAACTTTTATTTAATTATCATCAAAACATTAGTTTCCATCCTCTAAGAGTTTTTTTAGTTGATATAAAATATTTTGAATGAAAACTACTCTTAACTTGTTTTTCCTTTGCACAAACTTCACATATTTTATCCTTATCAAAGTTTATTTTGGGATTTCCTCTAACAAGATCTAATTTTGATACATTTGAAAAAAATTTCATACTCACATGTCCATTTCTCTTATGTCATATCCATTTGTCTTTGTTAAAAGACATGAAGCATGATTAGACTAGTAATTCTTCACTGTATAAAGCATAGAGATTTTTCTTTCTAGATAAAGAAAACAAAATCTTACTAGAGTTTGCCATTTTGACTTCACATATGTTTGTTTGAAAATAACTTCAAAGTCATTATCACAAAGTTGACTAATGCTTAGAATATTATGTTTCAACCCTTCAACATATTGAACATTATTAATTTTAGCATAATTTACCTTATCTATGGTATCTTTACCTTTGATTTTGTCTTGATCATTGTTTCCAAATGTTATTGATCCTCCATCCTTTTTAATGAAGGACAAAAAACTTTGTTTATCTCATGTCATATGTCTTGAACAACCAATTTCCAAGTACCATAGTTTTTTCTTGATACTTCGAGAACCACCTTGTATTTGATGTTATAGAATTTTTAGGTACCCATTTGATCTTGGGTCTTTGAGGTTAGTTTTTCATGTTATATTTGTTTTTTTAAATAACATTGTGATTCATCATGTCAAATCTTTTAATAGAAATAGAATTTTCTTACGGAAGAATGTTCTGGTCTGTGTCCATAATATTCTTCTTTTTTGACACTTTGGGAAGAACATTCTTGTTTGTTTTCAGAATGTTATTGGGGTTTAAATGACCATTTTGCTTTCAATTTTTCATCCTTTTTTTTCTTTCTAATAGCAAGTATATTCTAGATGTCCAATTTTTTTTACAATATGAACATCTTGTTTTGCACTTGTCATCCTTTGTTTCAAGAACAAAAAGGTTTTGATACATTTTTTTATTTATGAGTTATGTCAAAACCAAGTCCAACTTTGTCAAATATCCCTTCTTGGGATCACATGATTTTTTGAAATGTTTCAGTGGACTCGATAAAGTTTTGTAAGTCATTTTTTAGAGTTTCATTTTTTTTGCTTGGCTTATAGCTGTTACCATTGGTCTCCACATGATTGAAAAATATCCCATAATCTTTTTTACCTTGTCTTGTACAGAATATGCTTTGCCAAGAGAACACATTTTGTTCACTATGGTTATGAATCTTGAGTGCATTTCATCGATAGTCTCTCCTTCATTCATTTTAAATAATTTGAACTTCCGTAAGTCAATGTCTATTATTGTCTCGTTGACATGGCTTGTTCCTTCATGATGAGTTTGTAATGTGTCCCATACCTTTTTTTGTCGTATCAAATTCATCTACTTTTTCACTTTCTTCCATGCTTAAAACACATGATAAGAATAATTGAACTTTTGAGTTTAGAAGTACCTTAGATTTTTCTTCTATTGTCCAATCTACTTATTTTTTTTCAGCAGATGTCAAATCAATTTGATCTATTCATGGTATGAAATCTTCATTTGTAATGATATACCACATACCAGTGTTTTATGATTTTATAAACAACTGCATTTCGCTTTTCCAAAAAAAAGTCATCTGAGCCATCAAAGTAATGTAGTCTATTTGATGACCCTCCTTCAGCAATGTACTTGGCTTTTGACATTTTCTTCCTGAATCTTTTGCTCTAGCACTTTTTAAGTGTTAATTCTTAAAGACCGATTTTGATGCCAATTGAAGTAAAAATGTCAATTACAAGATATGGGATTTTAATTGCAATTGCTCCTTTTTAAAAATTCTTACTAAAACTAAATATATTTAACTCAAGATTGATCTTATTTATAAACGAATAACGTTCTTGGTTAGTGAAAACACACAATGTTAACATATCTATATAAAAAATTTTCTTCAAAATTTTTCTTTCTAAATACCCATTTTAGAACCTTTTCAATGATTAAAAATACCAAAAATTTAAAGATCAAAATTTCTAACACAAATTCAATTTTTTTAACAAAAATTCAAAGTGTTCCAAATTTTGTTTTTTCTTCAGATATACTATAATAAATAACAAATCTATCATATTTGTGAAGGAAAAATCATTCTAGTATAAAACTAAATTTTTTGTAAAACTTTAAAATATTCTAAAACAAAAGTTTCTTTTAGATTATTTACTACAACAAGTAGATCTAAAACATTTTAACATGGTTCATTTTTTGATTTTTTAATTGGCATTGAAAGACAATTATTATTTTTATTGAGATCCGTTTTATACAAAATCTTACACATAACATACTTTACATTAGTATCATTCAACTTTGTAATCTTGTCCTTAACATGAATAGGAAATTTTGCTGGTTGTGATTTTTCTTTTTTCTATGTGATCTTTGGTTTCACTCTTTTCTCTCCATAAGACATACAACCTTGGAGCATCAATTGAGTCAATCGATTATGGACGGTGGCTATTTTTTTCTGTTTCACCGAAGCCATGTGTGAAACGATGAATATTGTGAGGGTAGTGAGTGACGAAAAAGAGAAATGGTGATGAAACAGAGAAGTTGTGATGAAACGGAGATGAAACGGATTTTGCTTGTTTCACATATTAGAGAGTTTAGGATCTGTTGTTGGTTAAGAAAAGAACAAGATTTATTTCTTGAGGAAAATTGAGAGGTAAGTTTATTAAATAATTAGAGAGGGAATTTTATTTTAGTAAAAAACGGAGATGAAACGGTCGGATCAGTGAAACGACGTTCAGAGAGGGAGAAACCGTGCTCGCACAACAGCAGATTTTTGGTCTTTTCTTCTTGTTTTTCCTTCGTGTGAAATGAGTGAGACAAGAGTTTGTGAAACATAATTCTAGAAACAATTTTGGTAACAGTAAGGGCATCACTCCATTGGCTTTCCTAATTGAATTATACGTGATGTAAATATACTATGATGTTATGTATTTGCTTTGTTTGTATGTTATCTTCAAAATATGTGTTATATGAATTACATGTTTATGAATGATATTATGAGATTAAATAACTTGAGTATTTTGATTAGTATTGAGTGATTATTCAAGGTGATGACTTTACGTCTAAACTAGGTTGGTTTATGACAATGTTGAATGATTTTAGATGCTCTGGTTGAGTGATCTATTTTGTTACTAATTAAGGTGATGACATTCATGCATGCATTTGTGGCCTGAACTTAGTCACGAGTACGTGACGACAGTTCATCGCAAAGGCAACATGATTTAGAAGAATACTCAACGGTGGAGTACTGAACATGAAATTCTGAAGAGCATTTGTCCAACGGTGGGACATTGTCCAATAGTGGGACTCTTTGCTCTATAGGATGGTGATATTCCGGAATCATGCATTGACATATAGTCTAACAAATAAGATTCCTGCATTTTGGTTGATCTGTATTTTTGGTGCTTTGTGATTTTTAACTGCTAAATGAAGTATATGATTATTTATATTTTGCTATGACAACTATATATGTATGTCTATTTGCTCTATGTTTATTATTTGGAGATGACCATTACATTTGTCAAGACTTCACATATAGTGTTACTTGAGTGAATAGTGTCACGTTCAACCCAATAAGAGAAATGCGAGGAAGTATAATAACATGTAGTTGAAGGCTTCGAGATACTTTTGCGTTGGGGTTAGACGTTTCTTTTGTTTAACTTGTTTTTCCTTTGTGTGAAACCTGTGAGACAAGAGTTTGTGAAACATAATTCTAGAAACAATTTTGGTAACGGTAAGGGCATCACTCCATCTGCTTTCCTACTTGAATTATATGTGATATAAATGTATTGTGATGTTATGTATTGGTTTTGTTTGTGTATTATCTTCAAAATATGTGTTATATGAATTACATGTTTATGAATGATATTATGAGATTAAATAATTTGCGTATTTTGATTGGTATTGAGTGATTATTCAAGGTGATGACTTTGCGTCAAAACTAGGTTGGTTTGGGACAATGTTGAATGATTTTGGACGCTCTAGTTGAGTGATCTATTTTGTTACTAATTAAGGTGATGATATTCATGCATGCATTGGTGACATGAACTTAGTCACGAGTACGTGACGACAGTTCATCGCAAAAGCAACATGATTCAAAAGAATACTCAACGGTGGAGTATTGAACATGAAATTCTTTAGAGCATTTTTCCAACGGTGGGACATTGTCCAATGGTGGGACTCTTTGCTCTACAGGGTGGTGATATTCCAGAATCATGCATTGACATATAGTCTAACAAATAGGATTCCTGCATTTTAGTTGATATGTATCTTTGGTACTTTGTGATTTTTAATTGTTAAATGAAGTATATGATTATTTATATTTTGCTATAACAACTATATATATATATATATATATATGTCTATTTGCTCTGTGTTTGTTATTTGGAGATGATCATTACATTTGACAGGACGTCACATATAGTGTTACTTGAGTGAATAGTGTCACGTTCTACCCAATATGAGAAATGCGAGGAAGTACAATAGCATGCGGTTAGAGGCTCCGAGATACTTTTGTGCTGGGGTTAGACTTGTTGGGTGAGTTTTCCACAAGTCCAAAGTTCATGACCAACTAGGATTTATGTTTGGGTAGTAAAACATCAAGAGTTTTGGCTCTAGGTGTTTTTTTTGTTTAGCGTGTTAAATTTATTTTTAGTAATTACAAATACTTTAATTCATTATTTTTGAAAATATAACTAAAAATGTTATTAATTGATGTTGAGTTAAATGGGTATCTAAGATAATCATAAATAAATAAAAACGAATTTGTATTTTTACGTTTAGAATTTCGTCAGTTAAAGTCTCGAAAAAGCGAGATGTTACAAGTGGTATCAGAGCAGTTTGATCTAGATTGGATTGCGAGTTAGTGGGATAGTTTTCAGTGTTGTTAGTGTTGGTCTTGTGTCCCGGAAGTCCTCAAGAGATGGTGTGTGAGTTTATGCACCACTCGAATCTTGATCGAAATATTTCATCACCTAAACATTGTGTGCATATTGCACAAGAACACAAATCATGCTGTTAATCAATTTATCAGAGTGGCACAGCGGAAGCGTGGTGGGGACCCTAGACATCTTGCTAATAAGTGTACCGAAAAGAGTAATCTATGCTACAATTGTCAGAAACAAGCACACCTTGCCAAAGACTGTATAGGGCATCTAAGTCTGGTGCTTCAGTGGATGCAACTAAAGACACACGTCCAACCGCTCAAGGGCGAGTTTACCGTATAAATGGTCGAGGGGTCTCTTGTCCAAACGAATCCTTTCAAGGGGAGCAGTACCCGAAGCTTTTCTCTTATACTAGTTTCGAGGACAAAACTATGTTAGGTGGATAGAATGTAAGATCTGTATTTTTTCATTATTAAAAGTTAATGAGATGTATTTTCTTCATTTAATTTTATTAGGTAATTACTATATTTTATATTATTTTAATTATTATTTTTGGAGTGCATATGTTGTTATTTACTTTGACTCTGAATGTCACTAATTTTGGGTAAAAATAAAATAAATAAAGAAATAAACTAAATAATGCCTCCATATAAATTAATTGAAATAATACTAGTAAATTAATAATAATAGTAGTGTCATGTTTTGTTTGGTTGTTAAAAGAATAACAATAAAAATCATAAAAAGGGGAAGGAATCATGTTAAATGGGTGTGGTGATATGTCAGTTACTAGTTACTAGTTACTGAAGGGAGTATAAATTACAATTAGGTTAAAAAAAATGAAAATAAGGAGATACTATTTTGATAGAAAAGGCAACCACCAAAAGAGAAAAAAAAGGAGTAACCCTATTCTCGATTTTTATAAATCAGTCTCAGAAAAATATCGTTTTCACATTCATTAACCGTTAGATCGGGCTGCTTTTTGGATAGTAGGTTCGCAATATTAAGGTCTTCTTTTTTGTAAGACCCTTAATTTTAAATTCTAATTTATGTATTTTGGGGAATTTTGAAAAATGATGGGTGAAATTGTAATTTTCTAAAATATCTAAATATTTTTAGATATTTAAGGTTCGGTTTTAATAATATATATATATATATATATATATATATTATTAGTTTAAGTATATATATATTTATATATATATATATATAGCCTCGTTCTTCCTTCTTCCTCCGTCTCTGTTTCTAGATTTAAGTTATTTTCAAAACCCACAAACACAAAAACCTTCACTTTTCTCCTAGATCTAAGCTTCGTTTCAAGAAGTGACAGAAGAGAAAGTTGCTCATTGCCACGCTGCAGTGCTAGTGAGCTAGTTTTCGACGCGACATCACGACCTTAAATTTTACAAGAATTAATTACGGTACCGTAATCGCGTGTTAGAGCTATCGTTAAGGTAAGGGTTCCTTCCAAACTTTTAGTTTGCATTTAGGACATTATTTGTGATTTTGTGGAAAAGAAATTTGATGTATTTGAGGTGTGATTTTGTGAAAAAATAATTTAATGTGATTATGTGTAATTTAGCGGAATTTAAATTTGAGGTGTGGTTTGTGGTGATTCAAGTTTGGTGTGATGTGATTTATATGTTCATAATTATTATTATGAATTTTTTAGATGTGATTTATTTGTGGATTTTGTAGAAAATGTATTGATGAAATTTGGTGGTTTATGTGTAAAAATGTGGAGTTTTGAAATTGGGTGAGTTATGTTTGAATTGTTGAAATTTAATTGAGGTGTTATATGTGTGTTGTGGAATTGATTTGATTGTTGTCAGTGTGAATTGGCGATAATTAAATTTGATGAGTTTGAGTTACGTAATGAGTTATTTTCAAATAAATGAGTTTGAACTGAAATTTAAACTTTACAAAAAAATTAGCGTTGTTAAAGTTGTGAAAAAGTTCAAATTTTAACTAAGTTAAAGAGTTTGAGCAAAAAGATAGATTGAAATTAAAAATGGTTAGAGTTCAAAATGTTACTCTTTTAATTACTCTTTGATTGAGTTTAAAAATAAAAAAAGTTTTGAGTATTTTATTAACTCAAAAATTTCGGTGCTTTAATAGTTGAGTGTGTGTATGAGAAATTTTGACGATATTTGTTTTATTTAGTTTTAAGTAAATAATATAGATTATTTGGTTTTAAAACTTTGGTGTGTGAGAAAGATTTAATTTTGGAAATTTTGTTATGTTTGGATTAGTTTTATTGTGAACAAGTTGTTATAAATATTCATGTTTATGTAGTTACCTCCTTGAGTCTCGAAAAAGAATCGAGACCGTTGGCACCGAGTTAGCGGTGGGGAGAACTCTGATATATTAATATTGTTGTGGTGATTTATGATTGAAAATTTTGGAGATTGAATATAGTGATTTATGGTTGAAATTTATGGATGCTCATGCATTTCATAGTACATGGTGACCGCAATTACTTAATGATTGTGGTGAAAAGAGTCAGAGTATGCTCATGAATTTCATAGTACATGGTGACCGCGATGGGGCCATGGTGATAGTGGTGACCGTGATGGGCCACGGGATGATGCCATGTGAATTGTTGGTTCATCTTATCCTTGCGGGGATTGTCGCGTCGTGCTGATCTGTGAGAGATTGCACTCTAGAATGTGCTGATCTGTGAGCGATTGCACTCTAGAAAATTGTGCTGGTCTGTGAGCGACTGCACTCTTATATGTCGTGCTGGTTTGTGAGAGACTGCACGCTAGTAAATCGTGCTGATCCGTGAGAGATTGTACCTCGGTAATTAGTACTGGTCTGTGAGAGGCTGTACAATTATGATTTACGCCCCTCGAGGAGGGTTTTGGTTTGGAATTCCGGAATGATGCATTTTGGCATATACGCATTGCATTAGGGTGCTTGGCACGCGAGTCATGTTTGTTATACTTTGATGATTGTATATACATATTCGGTTGTTGTTGTGATTTATCGTAATTGCTTTGAGGTGTGAAGTTGGGTTGATTAAGTTTTGATGTATTTATATGTTCATAATTGATTTAATGAATATTCGATGTGTGATTGAGGTGTGAATTTGTGGAGATTAATTTGGTGTTAATTATGTGTTCATAATTGATAATATTAATGTTTGAAGTGTTGAATGATTCAAGAGCCATTTTAGAATTGAAAATCTGCTTTTTCTCAATTGCATTCGGCTACGACAATGCAGTTTCTCAAAACTTCATTTTTCAACATTGTTTATGCATTTTCGGACATATGAAAACCCTTTCGAGGATTATGATAAGACGAAAGGTTCTTTTGAGCATTTGAAATTATAAGATTTTTGTTATGTGATGTTTGTTAATTTCGGTTGGTGACCTTTACAATTATTGTGGAAATTTGGGCTTTGCCCTCAGATAAGAACCAGGATCATCCTACCGGTTAGTACCCTGGAGATGGGAATGTACTTAGTCATACTTGACCAAAGCTGTGTCAGAAGGATCTTGCGGGGCGCGTGGAGATCACCAGGGTGGTGTAGTTTTGTAGCATGATCAGATTAGGTGATTGTATAAGGACTAGATGTCTTTCTCTTGGGATTGTATTTATTTCATTTTGGAAGATTGTATCTATGCTTAAACTATTTGATGACTTTTTCTTTTAATGGGTCCATGTTCCACATTTTGATGTGATGAGGGGAAAGTAGAGATTCTTGGGGCAGTGCTTTTATGCAGGTGTCTGCCGAGAATACTCCAAGGGTATGAGCTATGTCTGATAGGTCTCATAGCCCCGTTGTATTTTTCTATTTAAATACTTTGAATTTTGTTTCAAAAACTATTTCCGCTGTTTGTAAATATTGTTGACTTTTGTCGTTGTGTTACGACTTAAATATTTATCTAAAAGTATTTTCTTCTTTAATTCTTTGTTTTATTGCTTTGTTTTTAGAAAGAAAAAAAATATACACCCGCGCTGTTAAAAATCGGGTTGTTACATTGTGGTGTCAAAGCTTTGGTTTGAATTTCTTTAGGGCTGTGGAGTTTTGGTTATTGATTGTAGGTCAACTTATAGGTTGAAAATCGTTATCTTATCATGCGTCGGGGTAATTGGTCTGAGTTGTCAGATCAGGGGTAGTTATTATGTATTAATGTAGTCAAAAGTTATTTTTGGAATGATTTGAAGTGGTGTTAAGACTCTTCTTGATGTTGGTTTTGAGGAAACAATACCTCCTAGAAGGAACGACACTGCAAGAGTGAACATCAATAGGGATGATCAAATGGTTAAAGCTATGAATAACATGGATGTTCCTGTTGTTGCACAAACAGCTGCATAGACTCTGCGAGAGCTGGAGAAGAGGGAAATAGAGATATGTGCTGCTGCTTCAAGGGAATTAGAAGATTTTTGTCGTTACCATCCTCCAAAGTTCAAGGGTGATGAGAACTCAAAAAAAGCTTATTAGTGGATTTACGAAATGGAAAAGATCTTCGAGATGACGGATTGTCAGGCGAAGTTGAAGCGAATCATGACAGCATGAAATTTATGAAGTGGTTCCAAGGACAAAGAAGCTATGTGTTGGTGTTAACTCGAAGATGATGAGTATGGATGGATTAACATTAGACTAATAAGGGATTTCAAGTAAAGATCTAAGTGGAGGACTTTTGTGAAGAAAAGTATTAGATGTTTTCCTGGTAGATTTCAGGATGAAACTGGATGAAGTTTGATAGCTGTCAAAGAGATATGAACATCATGGAATTGTTGAGAAGACGAGGCTTCCTTTTGGAATATCATTTGGTGCTTAGGTGTCTAGGAAGAGGCTTGTATTGAAGTTAAGGGGCAGTGCACGTTAGGGGGTATATACCACCTTGGTTAGATATAGTACACTTTGAGGAATAGTCAATACCTTGAGGGGTAAGGTCGAGCATTCGAGTTAAACTAGATTCACAACTTAGATTGTTAAGTATGAATCTCATGATGATTATAAGAAGGGGAATATATATTTCTTTGATAAGTGACAAATATCTGTGTGGTTTAGGTGATGGTAAGTATGGATAGTGATTTTAGATGAAACTATAAACGCATAAGTGTGAATTTTGGGTTATGTCTGGATAAACGTAATGGGTTAAGCCTTGATGTATTGAACCATATGTCACTATTAATTGGAATTGGAAGTATAGAGTACGAGAGTACTTAGAGATTGTAGCAAAGTAAGCTTATTAAAGGATGGTAAACATTTGGAGAATGTGTATATTTTGATAGGATAGAGGGATTGATCAAGATTTGATTTGGGACCCTAAGACGGTTGATCTTTAAGTCGATAGTTTAAAATCCACAAGGTTATGGATGAGAGTGTTTGAAGATTTACTAAAAAGATCGTCTTATGATTAGAAGATTTTTTATTAGTGAGATTACTAATACAGTTAGAGTCAATGATGAATACGACCTCGTATTGTATCTTAAGATGAAATTGATGGAATTAGACGGTGTGATGAGTATTTGGAGATTTCGAGGATCATATTTTAGAATTTTATATAGTAATAGAAAGTGAAAAAGAAGAAATGTAACAAATGATTTATGGTTTAGATGTTGGTCTTGGGAAGTCAAATGTTAAGATTTAAAATGAGTGTTTCAGTGACTAGATGACAATGAAAGGTATGTGGGTCTTTGAGATATTTTACTGCAAATTTATGAGGATGAGGTTTATAGATAATTATTCCTTATGAGATGCATATTGGGAACGAATAAGAATCAAACAAGTGAACAAAATTTTGGAAAATGTGCCAAGAAAACGTGTCAGAACAGCACAAGGAGATGTAGCTTATGACAATTAAGGATTCATGAAAGGAATTATCTCACTCGTGATTTAGATATTGTTATTATAAGGGCATGCGAATGATTCAAAGGCACTAATTGAGTGCATGTCATGGGGGTTGTTATTGTGTTCGCCAATCAACAGAGTTTAATGTTTGGTTGATAGGGAAGAATTGAGCACGAAATGGAAAAGTTTGGTGGGAAATAGTAAGACTTGATTTATTAAAATCACTATAATGAAGATGTATCAAGGTTTAAGGTAGAAATTTAAAGTTTGTATAAATGGAAAAGTAATGGAGTGAATACAATATGTTTTACCCGTCATGATGAGAAGATATTCATCAAGCTGCAAACAAAGGACGTGACGGAATTGAGAAGTATCAGAATAAGTGTTGGTAGTAGATGTAAGAAAATTATTTTCGGGTTTGTCCAGAATTGCGAAGTATGTAGGAGATGGATTAGTGAAGTGTGAATTTGAGGTGTTAAGGCATGAGACAAATGTAGGTCTTAGTCATGAACGAAATTCAAGTTGGATTTTGTTGAGGATGTGACTCTTGAAATGAAGCACTAAACCTGAAGGAAGTTTGCATGTTGTAGGTGGTATAGTTTTGGAATGTTGTCGAAAAAAATTGAGGAAGCTTAGATCACCAAGCAAATGTGGGGATGAAATTATTAGAGTTATAATTAGAACAACATACGGATAAGAACACAGTGGTTTGGCGTAATTGTGCGACTAAAGAGAAATCGAGGATTTATGGACCATGGAGATATTTAGGAGTTCTCGGCGGTAATGATTTAAGGATTCGTACCAAGTGGATGTATATGAGGCTATGTGACATAGCTATGGGCGATATGATCAAGTTATAGGAAAATAAGGAAAAACTCAGTGGAGCTTGAGAAGATTGTTTGGCCGCTTGTGCATTAGAATAACCTTAAGTGCAAGTCGCAAAGAGCGCTATTACAGTTCGGTTAAGATAGTCTAAGCCACCATCATGGTTGTTGGCTAATTATTGACAAATTATGGAACTGATCATCCTTAATCTCTTGTTGATAGTAAACAAAATCATGTTCAATGGAACGGGTGAATCTTACCGGCTATGGTAATGTATAGAGTTATTAAGCACCCTATGAAAAGGGGTAAGCAGCACTTTCTTCTAGTGGGCCGGGCGAAACAAGTTGTGACTTGTAAGTTGAATTTGAGTACAAACCTAGTGTGGATTGTTACTCATACTTTAAGTTTCTAGGATGAAACTTCTTTTTGGAGGGTAGTAATGTAAGACCCTTAATTTTAAATTCTAATTTATGTATTTTGGGGAATTTTGTACTGAATTTCTAAGGCTTTTTAGCCAATTTTATGGCATTTTGTGAGTTAAATGCCAAAAATATCTTTTTAGAGACCCGATTAAATTATTCGTCGAGCAATAGTTTTATTTATTTACGTTACGAAGAATTTAATACCAGACAATTTTGTTAAAATACCTCGGGTTGCTGAAAATTGTATCTGTCAACTGAGTTGCGACGAGAGTTGATATTTTTAACAAAAAAATGGTTTGAAAAGTGATGGGTGAAATGGTAATTTTCTAAAATATCTAAATATTTTTAGATATTTGTGGTTTGGTTTTCATAATATATATATATATATATATATATATAAAGCAAGGATGTATATATATATATATATAGTAGAAAGCAAGGAAACAGGGAGAAACAGAAAAGCCTCGTTCTTCCTTCTTCCTCTGTCTCTGTTTCTAGATTTAAGTTATTTTCAAAACCCACAAACACAAAAACCTTCACTTTTCTCCTCGATCTAAGCTTCATTTCGAGAAGTGACAGAAGAGAAAGTTGTTCATTGCCACGCTGCGGTGCTAGTGAGCTAGTTTTCGACGCGACATCACGAACTAAAATATTACCGAAATTAATTACGGTACCGTAATCGTGTGTTAGAGCTATCATTAAGGTAAGGGTTGCATTTAGGATATTATTTGTGATTTTGTGGAAAAGAAATTTGATGTATTTGAGGTGTGATTTTGTGAAAAAATTAATTTAATGTGATTATGTGTAATTTAGTGGAATTTAAATTTGAGGTGTGGTTTGTGGTGATTCAAGTTTGGTGTGATGTGATTTATATGTTTGTAATTATTATTATGAATTATTTAGATGTGATTTATTTGTGGATTTTGTAGAAAATGAATTGATGAAGTTTGGTGGTTTATGTGTAAAAATGCGGAGTTTTGAAATTGGGTGAGTTATGTTTGAATTGTTGAAATTTAATTGAGGTGTTATATGTGTGTTGTAGTATTGTTTGAATTGTTGAAAATGAATTGTTGTCAGTGTGAATTGGTGATAATTAAATTTGATGAGTTTGAGTTACGTAATGAGTTATTTTCAAATAATTGAGTTTGAACTGAAATTGAAATTTTACAAAAAAATTAGCGTTGTTAAAGTTGTGAAAAAGTTCAAATTTTAACTAAGTTAAAGAGTTTGAGCAAAAAGATAGATTGAAATTAAAAATGATAGAGTTCAAAATGTTACTCTTTTAATTACTCTTTGATTGAGTTTAAAAATAAAAAAGTTTAGAGTATTTTATTAACTCAAAAATTTCGGTGCTTTAATAGTTGAGTGTGTGTATGGGAAATTTTGACGATATTTGTTTTATTTAGTTTTAAGTAAATAATATAGATTATTTGGTTTTAAAACTTTGTTGTGTGAGAAAGATTTAATTTTGGAAATTTTGTTGTGTTTGGATTAGTTTTATTGTGAACAAGTTGTTATAAATATTCATGTTTATGTAGTTAGCTCCTTGAGTCTCGAAAAGGAATCGAGACCGTTGGCACCGAGTTAGCGGTGGGGAGAACTCTGATATATTAATGTTGTTGTGGTGATTTATGATTGAAAATTTTGGAGATTGAATATAGTGATTTATGGTTGAAATTTGTGGAGATTAAATTTGGTGATTAATGTTTGAAAATTTTGGAGATTAATATGGGTGATTTATGTTGAATTTGGGGAGAATTAAATTTAGTTTGATTATGTGTTCATAATTGATATTATGATTGTTTGATGTGTGTTTGAGGTGTGGGTTGTGGTAATTTATGGTTGGTGTGATTTATGTGTTCATAACGATTATTAAGAATTTTTGGAGATGTGATTTATGTGTGGTTGTGGAAATTTTAATTGGTGTGAATAAATATGTTTGAGTATGCTCTATGTGGTGTTTGAAAAATCATTAGTGTTAAATGAGTATTAAAAATAAGGAATCTTTTAAAAGCTGCATTTACTTAATGATTGTGGTGAAAAGAGTCAGAGTATGCTCATACATTTCATAGTATATGGTGACCGCGATGGGGCCATTGTGATAGTGGTGACCGTGATGGGTCACGGGATGATGCCATGTGAATTGTTGGTTCATCTTATTCTTGCGGGGATTGTCGCGTCGTGCTGATCTGTGAGAGATTGCACTCTAGAATGTGCTGATCTGTGAGCGACACTCTAGAAAATTGTGCTGGTCTGTGAGCGACTGCACTCTTGTATGTTGTGCTGGTCTGTGAGAGACTGCACGCTAGTAAATCGTGCTGATCCGTGAGAGATTGCACCTCAGTAATTAGTACTGGTCTGTGAGAGGCTGTACAATTATGATTTATGCCCCTCGAGGAGGGTTTTGGTTTGGAATTCCGGAATGATGCATTTTGGCATATACTCATTGTATTAGGGTGCTTGGCACGCGAGTCATGTTTGTTATACTTTGATGATTGTATATACATATTCTGTTGTTGTTGTGATTTATCGTAATTGCTTTGAGGTGTGAAGTTGGGTTGATTAAGTTTTGATGTATTTATGTGTTCATAATTGATTTAATGAATATTCGATGTGTGATTGAGGTGTGAATTTGTGGAGATTAATTTGGTGTTAATTATGTGTTCATAATTGATAATATTAATGTTTGAAGTGTTGGTTGATTCAAGAGCCATTTTAGAATTGAAAATCTGCTTTTTCTCAATTGCATTCGGCTACGACAATGCAGTTTGTCAAAACTTCATTTTTCAACATTGTTTATTCATTTTCGGACATATGAAAACCCTTTCGAGGAGTATGATAAGACGAAAGGTTCTTTTGAGCATTTGAAAATATAAGAATTTTGTTATGTGATGTTTGTTAATTTCGGTTGGTGACCTTTACAATTATTGTGGAAATTTGGGCTTTGCCCTCAGATAAGAAACAGGATCATCCTACCGGTTAGTACCCTAGAGATAGGAATGTAGTTAGTCATACTTGACCAAAGCTATGTCAGGAGGATCTTGCGGGGCGCGTGGAGATCACCAGGGTGGTGTAGTTTTGCAGCATGATCAGATTAGGTGATTGTATAAGGACTAGATGTCTTTCTCTTGGGATTTTATTTATTTCATTTTGGAAGATTGTATCTATGCTTAAACTGTCTGATGACATTTTCTTTTAATGGGTCCATGTTCCACATTTTGATGTGATGAGGGGAAAGTAGAGATTCTTGGGACAGTGTTTTTATGCTGGTGTCTGCCGAGAATACTCCAAGGGTATGAGCTATGTCTGATAGGTCTCATAGCCCCATTGTATTTTTCTATTTAAATACTTTGGATTTTGTTTCAAAAACTATTTCCGCTGTTTGTAAATATTGTTGACTTTTGTCGTTGTGTTATGACTTAAATATTTATCCAAAAGTATTTTCTTCTTTAATACTTTATTTTATTTCTTTGTTTTTAGAAAGAAAAAAAAAATACACCCGCGCTGTTAAAAATCGGGGTGTTACAGTTTTCAACGGTCAGATCGGCAAAACGACGTTTAGAGAGGGAGCAACCGTCCTTGCACAGCAGCCGGTTTTTGGTGTTTTCTTCTTTTTTATCCTTTGTGTAAAACAAGTGAGACAAGAGTTTGTGAAACATAATTCTAGAAACAATTTTGGTAACGGTAAAGGCATCACTCCATCCGCTTTCCTACTTGAATTATATGTGATATAAATGTATTGTGATGTTATGTATTGGTTTTGTTTGGGTGTTATCTTCAAAATATATGTTATATGAATTACATGTTTATGAATGATATTATGAGATTAAATAATTTCCGTATTTTGATTGGTATTAAGTGATTATTCAAGGTGATGACGTTGCGTATAAACTAAGTTGGTTTAGGACAATGTTGAATGATTTTAGACGCTCTGGTTGAGTGATCTATTTTGTTACTAATTAAGGTGATAACATTCATGCATGCATTGGTGGCCTGAACTTAGTCACGAGTACGTGACAACAGTTCATCGAAAAAGCAACATGATTCAAAAGAATACTCGACGGTGGATTACTGAACATGAAATTCTGAAGAGCATTTATCCAACGGTGGGACTCTTTGCTCTACAGGATGGTGATATTCCGGAATCATGCATTGACATATAGTCTAACCACTTTTGAGTTCAATGTTCTCTTAACTTCGTGGTAATTTGTTCTTCTTTACATGAGATTCCTTGTATTTTCATTATTGGCATTTTTTTGTTTTCATGTTTTGTTTCTTGCATTTGGGGGTCTTTCATGGTTATTGTTAACCCCCTCACGGTGGTGGTTTAGCATTTCATCATTGTGGATGTTTGTTTATGGATAACGGTTTATGCCTCCATCGTAGGTAGTTTAATGGAATGCAATAGTTTATGCTTGAGGTAACCATAGGTTTGATGATTTTAACATTTTATTGATGTAGTGGTGATCAGTGACAATTCCATTGCTACATCATGTCGATTGTATGTTGGCGTGATGACTTTGCTTTTGATCTTTTCATTTTGGGGATGGCAGTTGATGGGAGGATTTGGATGTAAATTCATTCTCTTACTTTTACGCCTTTCAGGTCGATATGGAAAATAATGTATCATCTCTACACGACTAGGTTCTCCCACCTAACGACGAGAGTTATGATTGGGTAGCTTGTGAACCTCTTAAAGTGGTACCCATTTTTTCCATAGACGATGAGAATTGGTTCACTGATGTAGGTGTCAATGTTGGAGACTTAAGACTATGCGCGGACAAAAAACATATATATTTGGAGCACCTCATGTCCTTTAATAATTTTGAGAAATATGTATTCAAACACCTCGATTTATTCCCCTTCCAAACTAACCAAAACTCATTTGTGTACTTGAAGGATTTCCCATGGCTTGCGGTTAGATGGATGCGATCCTAACAGTGGCTCTATTCTTCTTTATTTTTGGTCTCTTTAGAACGAAGACACTTTGAGGCATAATTGGGTGTCTTTAAAGTAGCCTTAGGATGTGTTTGCCCCCTTACATGTACTCTTTATACATTTTCAATAACAGTTATTTGGTTGCTCGTCCTTTAACTTAGGGGGCACGAGATGGGGTGGTGGTTCATGAACAAGTGCTCGATATGACGATGCTTCTATCGTCGACATAGTAGGAGATATGTGGAAAAAAAGTAATCCCTTTCTTCTAGTCGAAAAGACATTTTCTTCGAAACTTGAGTGTTATTGAAGCCTTCTATTGAAATGCTCTTTGGAATTTTGTCATTTCGTTGAAGAATAAGGTTATCAATCCTAATGAAAATGTTTATGTCAAAGACAGAAAAGTAAGTGTTAATGCTCTAAAAAATACACAAACATTTACGATGTTTCTTCGTTCACCTCTCAATGCTCTCAAAAATACAAAAATATGTTTCTTAATTGGTCTATCCGGATGTTTAAAATACAACTTCAAATTAGTTAATTCAAATAAAATTTGAAAACTTTTGAGAAGATTTGAAGTGAAAAAAGAGACTTTAAATATTAAACTTTGTAGTATCTCACACACTAACTCAAACATCTACAAATATAACAACTTTTTTCGATTTCCATAGTTTTTGCTTTGTATTTGAAAACAACAAATTTTTCATATGAAAGAAAGGGATTGGGGACTACTATTGAAAGCCATGTATTGGTGAGAGCATAATACATAAAAATTAAACAAGGGTTCATGGAACATAAATGTCATGGAACAACAAATTAAACAAGGGTTTATGGAACAACAAATTAAAAAATGATATTAGAAATCTATCTGATTTCACAAAAAGCACCAAGTGAGAGAGTGAGCGAAACAATTGGATTTTGTCAAAGAGAAGGGTTCATGGAACAAAAATGTTATGTTACGAGACTTTTACTCAAGAGACGTTAAGTTGATATTGAATTAGGAAAGAATGACATTCGTTGCAGAAGTAATAAATTTAAAAATTAATTTTATTATTAGTACATATTATTTTTTGTTTTTTGTAGTTTGTTAAATAATATTTATTAGTTTTACCATAAACAAAATATATTTTTTTCTATATCATATATTTTCATTCCATCCAAAAATTACTTGGTGTGTCTTTGATTTGTTAGTGGAACCGACACCACCTCCTTTTCTTTATCTTAGAGTTAGTTATAAGTTAGTTGAGGCTTATGAGTTGTTAGTTTTAGCTCATGCTGGCTCATATATATGATATCAGTTAATAAAGATTGAAATGTATATTTATGAAATATGATCTTCTTTCTATTTCATAAGATAATTTTATATGCGAATCCATAAGCTATAATAGGTAACTTCAAAATATGACTTTCTAAAATAGATCCAAACATATATTTAACCGAATTTGTCGCATTAATTTCCTAAAAAAAAAAGAAATTATTCAAATAAATTTTTTTGAAATACTTTTTTGTTTATATTTGAGGAAATAATAAATTTAACCAAATTATATGATATTAAAATTTTTGAATAATTTTTTCGAATAAAAATAATATATGAAAAACGATATCACTAAATTAGGTTGAATCACAAAGTTCGGAGATAAAAAATCAAGAAAGACTAGGAATAGA
>JBBPBR010000007.1:35945509-35958626 GCA_037974775.1 Cicer pinnatifidum | reverse complement strand
ATATATATCAACATTATATTCCAATTGTATCAAACAAATTGTATATAAACGGAATCAGTTTTTTATTACAATATTAAATTAATTATTTATTCTTATGTTTCTAATATATATATATATTTTTTGCTGATTAGGTTTTTTATACTAATTTGTTTTAGATATATTAGGCTTTTTCGATATATATTTGAAAACATATAAAGCTCAATTTAACGACGATTCAAGTCGCAAGAAATATATATATATATAGTAGAATAAATCTGATTTTGTTTTTTCTTTGTAATATTGAAATTAATTTCAATTGGAAACCATAAACAAGGACGAAGACGGGCTATGAAATAATTATTAAAGTTAATTTTGAAGTAACAATGTCAATTACAAGGTAGTATGGTTTGAATTGTAATTATCTCATTTTAAAAATTTATGTTAAAATTAAAAATGTTTAACTCAATTTATCAAAATTGATCTTGATTATAAACGACAAACGTTCTTAGTTAGGGAAAACATACTATTTTAATTTATCTATATAAAAACCGATTAGAAGATAAAAAATAAATAGAGATAAAGGAAAAGATATCACACAAAAATATATTCGGGTTCAACCAATACGGGTTACGTATAATCCTCACAATTGTGAGATTTTCCACTAAGTGCTCAAAGCAAGACCGTTCTTGGTTTTCACACAGCTTTTATAGATCAATCTTGATATGTTACAAAGTATTGTCTTTCTACCTAGAAATAATTTCCACAAGTTACCTTACACTCTTTCAGAAAGGATTTCTACACATTATAATTTAAACATAAAATGATTTTTACAAACTACTCAAGCTATGTCAACAATATAGTCTTAAGTTACAAAGTGATAGTTTTGAGATTGTTAGAATCTGATTATGATCAACTTTTGTTTGAAAATAGATTCTAGGATTTAGAACCCTGTAAAAAATTGATTCTAATATCAAGCTAAGAACAAAGCTAAAATTTAGAAATGGTTGAGAAGCTCAAGAGGATTCAAATATGATTGTAAGCGTGATGTATTGCTTTGCACTTCGAGCTCTTATTTGTTCTTCATCTTAAAGTTTAATTTATAGACTTCAAGAAGGCTAATGAAAACTCATTTGGCCATTGAGAATAGTCCAATTGTCATGTGTCACTAAGTAGATATGATCAGCCATAAAGCAAGTATAAAACTAAATTTTTTGTAAAACTTTAAAATATTCTAAAATAAAAGTTTCTTTTAGATTATTTACTACAACAAGTAGATCTAGAAAATTTTAACATGGTTCATTTTTTTGAAAAACTTAAAATGTTCAAAATGAAAACTTTCTTTTAGATCCATTTTTACAACTAATGGATCTAAATCATTAACAAAGAAGCAACTTTCAAACATATTTCATTATAATTATAATTTTTTTTATTCAATCGTTATAATTTGTAACTTCTGCAAATTGTAAAAAGAGGAAATAAAATAAATTTATAAGTGAATGAGAGCAAGTTGAACAAGAAATTATAAGAAGTGTCTGTTAACTTTAGTTTTACTTCAACAAGAAAAAAAAACAGTAAAATCGTACACAAAATTTGCTCATGAACGCAATTGTGACCAATGTTAAAATAAAAATCTTGATAATAACTGATAATTTTAATCGCCGAGTAAGAAGTGAAACTTGTCATTGATCTTAAATAACCAAATGTTAAGTTTTTAATAGTCTTTCAAATTGTTTTGCAACACAAGAAGCTTACGATTCTTAATAAGATTGTAAACACTAGTCGAGTGCATTTTCCACTTTTTCAAAAACATAATAAACTCTGTAATGAAGGATACAATATAATCATTTGCAAACCACGAGATTTATCTTCTTCCTTCGTATCAAATATTATCCTCTCTATCGTAGTGTGAATATCACATTTGATTTTTTAATTGGCATTGAAAGACAATTATTATTTTTATTGAGATCCGTTTTATACAAAATCTTACACATAACATACTTTACATTAGTGTCATTCAACTTTGTAATCTTGTCTTTAACATGAATAGGAAATTTTGGTGGTTGTGATTTTTCTTTTTTTTATGTGATCTTTGGTTTCACTCTTTTCTCTCCATAAGACATACAACCTTGGAGCATCAATTGAGTCAATCGATTATGGACGGTGGCTATTTTTTTCTGTTTCACCGAAGCCATGTGTGAAACGATGGATTTTGTGAGGGTAGTGAGTGATGAAAAAGAGAAATGGTGATGAAACAGAGAAGTTGTGATGAAACGGAGATGAAACAGATTTTGCTTGTTTCACATATTAGAGAGTTTAGGATCTGTTGTTGGTTAAGAAAAGAACAAGATTTATTTCTTGAGGAAAATTGAGAGGTAAGTTTATTAAATAATTGGAAAGTGAATTTTATTTTAGTAAAAAACGGAGATGAAACGATCGGATCGGCGAAACAACGTTCAGAGAGGGAGAAATCGTGCTCGCACAATAGCAGATTTTTGGTGTTTTCTTCTTGTTTTTCCTTCGTGTGAAACGAGTGAGACAAGAGTTTGTGAAACATAATTCTAGAAACAATTTTGGTAACAGTAAGGGCATCACTCCATTGGCTTTCCTACTTGAATTATACATGATGTAAATACACTATGATGTTATGTATTTGCTTTGTTTGTATGTTATTTTCAAAATATGTGTTATATGAAATACATGTTTATGAATGATATTATGAGATTAAATAACTTGCGTATTTTGATTAGTATTGAGTGATTATTCAATGTGATGACTTTACGTCTAAACTAGGTTGGTTTATGATAATGTTGAATGATTTTAGATGCTCTGGTTAAGTGATCTATTTTGTTACTAATTATGGTGATGACATTCATGCATGCATTTGTAGCCTGAACTTAGTCACGAGTACGTGACGACAGTTCATCGCAAAGGCAACATGATTTAGAAGAATTCTCAACGGTGGAGTACTGAATATGAAATTCTGAAGAGCATTTGTCCAACGGTGGGACATTGTCCAATAGTGGGACTCTTTGCTCTATAGGGTGGTGATATTCCGGAATCATGCATTGACATATAGTCTAACAAATAGGATTCCTGCATTTTGGTTGATCTGTATCTTTGGTGCTTTGTGATTTTTAACTGCTAAATGAAGTGTATGATTATTTATATTTTGCTATAACAATTATATATGTATGTTTATTTGCTCTATGTTTATTATTTGGAGATGACCATTACATTTGACAGGACGTCACATATAGTGTTACTTGAGTGAATAGTGTCACGTTCAACCCAATAAAAGAAATGCGAGGAAGTACAATAACATGCAGTTGGAGGCTCTGAGATACTTTTGTGTTGGGGTTAGACGTTTCTTTGTTTAACTTGTTTTTCCTTTGTGTGAAACGAGTGAGACAAGAGTTTGTGAAACATAATTCTAGAAACAATTTTGGTAACGGTAAGGGCATCACTCCATCCGCTTTCCTACTTGAGTTATATGTGATATAAATGTATGGTGATGTTATGTATTGGTTTTTTTTGTGTGTTAACTTCAAAATATATGTTATATGAATTACATGTTTATGAATGATATTATGAGATTAAAAAATTTGTGTATTTTGATTGGTATTGAGTGATTATTCAAGGTGATGACTTTGCGTCCAAACTAGGTTGGTTTGGGACAATGTTGAATGATTTTGGACGCTCTGGTTGAGTGATCTATTTTGTTACTAATTAAGGTGATGATATTCATCCATGCATTGGTGACCTGAACTTAGTCACGAGTACGTGACGACAGCTCATCGCAAAGGCAACATGATTCAGAAGAATACTCAACGGTGGAGTATTGAACATGAAATTCTTAAGAGCATTTTTCCAACGGTGGGACATTGTCCAATGGTGAGACTCTTTGCTCTACAGGGTGGTGATATTCCAGAATCATGCATTCACATATAGTCTAACAAATAGGATTCCTGGATTTTGGTTGATATGTATCTTTGGTACTTTGTGATTTTTAATTGTTAAATGAAGTATATGATTATTTATATTTTGTTATAACAACTATATATGTATGTCTATTTGCTCTATTTTTGTTATTTAGAGATGATCCTTACATTTGACAGGACGTCACATATAGTGTTACTTGAGTGAATAGTGTCATGTTCAACCCAATAAAAGAAACACGAGGAAGTACAATAACATGCAGTTGGAGGCTCCGAGATACTTTTGTGTTGGGGTTAGACGTTTCTTTTGTTTAACTTGTATTTCCTTTGTGTGAAACGAGTGAGACAAGAGTTTGTGAAACATAATTCTAGAAACAATTTTGGTAACGGTAAGGGCATCACTCCATCCGATTTCCTACTTGAGTTATATGTGATATAAATGTATTGTGATGTTATGTATTGGTTTTGTTTGTGTGTTATCTTCAAAATATATGTTATATGAATTACATGTTTATGAATGATATTATGAGATTAAATAATTTGCGTATTTTGATTGGTATTGAGTGATTATTCAAGGTGATGACTTTGCGTCCAAACTAGGTTGGTTTGGGACAATGTTGAATGATTTAGGACGCTCTGGTTGAGTGATCTATTTTGTTACTAATTAAGGTGATTATATTCATGCATGCATTGGTGACCTGAACTTAGTCATGAGTACGTGACGACAGCTCATCGCAAAGGCAACATGATTCAGAAGAATACTCAACGGTGGAGTATTGAACATGAAATTCTTAAGAGCATTTTTCCAATGGTGGGACATTGTTCAATGGTGGAACTCTTTGCTCTACAGGGTGGTGATATTCCAGAATCATGCATTGACATATAGTCTAACAAATAGGATTCCTGCATTTTGGTTGATATGTATCTTTGGTACTTTGTGATTTTTAATTGTTAAATGAAGTATATGATTATTTATATTTTGTTATAACAACTATATATGTATGTCTATTTGCTCTGTGTTTGTTATTTGGAGATGATCCTTACATTCGACAGGACGTCAATATAGTGTTACTTGAGTGAATAGTGTCACGTTCAACCCAATATGAGAAATGCGAGGAAGTACAATAGCATGCGGTTGGAGTCTCCGAGATACTTTTGTGCTGGGGTTAGACTTGTTGGGTGAGTTTTCCATAAGTCCAAAGTTCATGACCAACTATGATTTATGTTTGGGTAGTAAAACATCAAGAGTTTTGGCTCTAGGTGCTTCTTTTGTTTAACGTGTTAAATTTATTTTTAGTAATTACAAATACTTTAATTCATTATTTTTGAAAATATAACTAAAAATGTTCTTAATTGATGTTAAGTTAAATGGGTATCTAAGATAATCATAAATAAATAAAAACGAATTTGTATTTTACGTTTAGAATTTCGTCAGTTAATGTCTCGAAAAAGCGAGATGTTGTTAGTGGGTTAGTGGGATGGTTTTTAGTGTTGTTAGTGTTGGTCTTGTGTCCCGAAAGTCTTCAAGAGATGGTGTGTGAGTTTATGCACCACTCGAATCTTGATCTAGATATTTCTTCACCTAAACAATGTGTGCATATTGCACAAGAACACAAATCTTGCTCTTAATCGATTTATCAGAGTGGCACAGCGGAAGCGTGGTGGGGACCGTAGACAACTTGCTGATAAGTGTACCGAAAAGAGTAATCTATGCTACAATTGTCAGAAACCAGCACACCTTGCTGAAGACTGTATAGGGTATCTAAGTCTGGTGCTTCAGTGGATGCAACTAAAGACACACGCCCAACCGCTCAAGGGCGAGTTTACCGTATAAATGGTCGAGGGGTCTCTTGTCCAAACGAATCCTTTCAAGGGGAGCAGTACCCGAAGCTTTTCTCTGATGCCAGTTTCGAGGACAAAACTATTTTAGGTGGATATAATGTAAGATCTGCATTTTTCCATTATTAAAAGTTAATGAGACGTATTTTCTTCATTTAATTTTATTAGGTAATTACTATATTTTATATTATTTTAATTATTATTTTTGGAGTGCATATGTTGTTATTTAATTTGACTCTATATTTCACTAATTTTGGTTAAAAATAAAATAAATAAAGAAATAAACTAAATAATGCCTCCATATAAATTAATTGAAATAATACTAGTAAATTAATAATAATAGTAGTGTCATGTTTTGTTTGGTTGTTAAAAGAATAACAATAAAAATCATAAAAAGAGGAAGGAATCATGTTAAATGGGTGTGGCGATATGTCAGTTACTAGTTACTAGCTACTGAAGGGAGTATAAATTACAATTAGGTTAAAAAAAAATTAAAATAAGGAGAGACTATTTTGATAGAAAAGGCAACCACCAAAAGAGAAAAGAAAGGAGTAACCCTAATCTCGATTTTGTTAAATCAGTCTCAGAAAAATATCGTTTTCGCATTCATTAACCGTTGGATCGGGCTGCTTTTTGGATAGTAGGTTCGCAACATTAAGGTTTTCATTTTCAACGGTCAGATCGGTAAAACGACGTTCAGAGAGGGAGCAACCGTCCTTGCACAACATCCGGTTTTTGGTGTTTTCTTCTTGTTTTTCCTTTGTGTAAAACGAGTGAGACAAGAGTTTGTGAAACATAATTCTAGAAATAATTTTGGTAACGGTAAGGGCACCACTCCATCCGCTTTCCTACTTGAATTATATGTGATATAAATGTATTGTGATGTTATGTATTGGTTTTGTTTGTGTGTTATCTTCAAAATATATGTTATATGAATTACATGTTTATGAATGATATTATGAGATTAAATAATTTGCGTATTTTGATTGGTATTAGGTGATTATTCAAGGTGATGACTTTGCGTATAAACTAAGTTGGTTTAGGACAATGTTGAATGATTTTAGACGCTCTGGTTGAGTGATCTATTTTGTTACTAATTAAGGTGATAACGTTCATGCATACATTGGTGGCATGAACTTAGTCACGAGTACGTGACAACAGTTCATCGAAAAAGCAACATGATTCAAAAGAATACTCAACGGTGGAGTACTGAACATGAAATTCTGAAGAGCATTTGTCCAACAATAGGACATTGTCCAATGGTGGGACTCTTTGCTCTACAGAGTGGTGATATTCCGGAATCATGCATTGACATATAGTCTAACAAATAGGATTCCTGCATTTTGGTTGATATGTTTCTTTGGTGCTTTGTGATTTTTAACTGTTAAATGAAGTATATGATTATTTATATTTAGCTATAACTATATATGTATGTCTATTTGCTCTGTGTTTGTTATTTGGAGATGACTCTTACATTTGACAGGACGTCACATATAGTGTTACTTTAGTGAATAGTGTCATGTTCAACCCAATAGGTGAAATGCGAGGAAGTACAATAACATGTAGTTGGAGGCTCTGAGATACTTTTGTGCTGGGGTTAGACTTATTGGGTGAGTTTTCCACAAGTCCAAAGTTCATGACCAACTAGAATTTATGTTTGGGTAGTAAAACATTAAGAATTTTGACTCTAGGAGTTTATTTTGTTTAACGTGCTAAATTGATTTTTTGTAATTGTAAATACTTTAATTCATTATTTTTGAAAATATAAATAAAAATGTTATTAATTGATGTCAAGGTAAATGGATATATAAGATAATCATAAATAAATAAAAACAAATTTGTATTTTTACGTTTAGAATTTCGTTTGTTTATGTCTAGAAAAAGCAGGATGTTATTGACATGGCTTTTGAGGATTGAATATATGCCAAGCCATAATCTATCTTTTGTAATGAATCAATGCTAGTGAGGGTGGAGTGGAAGAATAATGGTCTGGCGTTTGATACGGGCATGATCAAGAGCGGATTCAGCCTAACTTAAATGGTATGTGATCGCGGTTATAGTCGTGTCATCATGGTTTTTAAGTCTCAATTACCATAAATGAGACTTCGTCAATCATATTTATGCAAAATGAACCCTTTGTTTATGCAAAACGAAGCTTTAATTTATGTGAATTTTGCTATTTCGGTATCAACGAGGATCACTTTTGAGTTCAATGTTCTCGTAACTTCGTGGTAATTCGTTCTTCTTTCCTTGAGATTCCTTGTATTTTCATTATTGGCATTTTTTTTGTTTTCAAGTTTTGTTTCTTGCATTTGGGGGGTCTTTCATGGTTATTGTTAGCCCCCTCACGATGGTGGTTTAGCATTTCATCATTGTGGATGTTTGTTTAGGGATAACGGTTTATGCCTCCATCGTAGGTAGTTTAATGGAATGCAATAGTTTATGCTTGAGGTAACCATAGGTTTGATGATTTTAATATTTTATTAATGTAGTGGTGATCGGTGACAATTCCATTGCTACATCATGTCGATTGTATGTTGGCGTGATGACTTTGCTTTTGATCTTTTCATTTTGGGGATGGCAATTGATGGGAGGATTTTGATGTAAATTCATTCTCTTACTTTTACGCCTTTCAGGTCGATATGGAAAATAATGTATCATCTCTACACGACTAGGTTCTCCCACCTAACGAGGAGAGTTATGATTGGGTAGCTTGTGAACCTCTTAAAGTGGTACCCATTTTTTCCATAGACGATGAGAATTGGTTCACTGATGTGGGTGTCAAAGTTGGAGACTTAAGACTATGCGCGAACAAAAAACATATATATTTGGAGCACCTCATGTCCTTTAATAATTTTGAGAAATATGTATTGAAACACCTCGATTTATTCCCCTTCCAAACTAACCAAAACTCATTTGTGTACTTGAAGGATTTCCAATGGCTTGCGGCTAGATGGATGCGATCCTAACAGTGGCTCTATTCTTCTTTATTTTTGGTCTCTTTAGAACGAAGACACTATGAGGCATAATTGGGTGTCTTTAAAGTAGCCTTAGGATTTTTTTGCCCCCTTACATGTACTCTTTATACATTTTCAATAACAGCTATTTTGTTGTTCGTCCTTTAACTTAGCGGGCACGAGATGGGGTGCTGGTTCATGAACAAGTGCTCGATATGATGATGCTTCTATCGTCGACATAGTAGGAGATATGTGGAAAAAAAGTAATCCCTTTCTTCTAGTCGAAAAGACATTTTCTTCGGAACTTGAGTGTTATTGAAGCCTTCGATTGAAATGCTCTTTGGAATTTTGTCATTTCGTTGAAGAATAAGGTTACCAGTCCTATGGAAATGTTTATGTCAAAGACAGAAAAATACGTGTTAATGCTCTAAAAAATACACAAACATTTACGATGTTTCTTCGCTCACCTCTCAATGCTCTCAAAAATACAAAAATATGTTTCTTAATTGGTCTATCCGGATGTGTAAAATACAACTCACTACAACACTTGTTGTCTCTGGCAACAGTTTTTTACGTAACATGTATAAAGTGTTGCCTAAAAGTAGATAAGGCAACATTTTAAATATGTTGTTATCACTATTCTTGCAACACCATATAAATGTTCCCTAAAATATTTATGGGAACAATTTTAAAATGTCTCTGTATAACATTTTGGCAATATATGAGAATTGTTCCCTTAGATATTTTTTGGAATATTTTTCAACTGTTATCTTTCTTTGAACAAGAAATTACATTTTTAAAATATTGCTTAAAAAATTTAACATTGATGAGAGTTTTTGCGAGATAAATTCTTTTAAATATATTTTTAAATATATTTTTAAATATTATTTTTTTTATTAAAATTTAAAATAAAAATTTATTAACTTATAAATAAAACAAAATTATTTTTACTAAGCATATATATATATATATATATATATATATATATAATGAACAAAATTATGTTTATATATATATATATATATATATATATATATATATATATATATTAACTTATAAATAAACAAAATTATGTTTATATATATATATATATAATATGTAAACATTATATTATTTTTTAATATATAATGAAAAGGAAATGAATTAAAGCTGGATCCTGTAATGTTAACACAGTACGCGTGGCTAGAAGAACACTAAGCCTATAATATTGAAATCCCTAAATCAAAAACACCATCGCCGTCAATACTACTTCGCCGCCCCAAAAGTGCAAAATAAATGTTGCCAAAAGTAATAGGCAACGCTCGCATATGAGACGCATGAAAAATGTTGCCTATTCTATTTGGCAATATTTTTCTATGTTTTGACAACATTTTTCAAATGATCTTGAAAAGCAAAAATGTTGTAGTGATTTCAGATTAGTTAATTCAAATAAAATTTGAAAACTTTTGAGAAGATTTGAAGTGAAAAAAGAGACTTTAAATATTAAACTTTGTAGTATCTCACACACTAACTCAAACATCTAAAATATAACAACTTTTTTCGATTTCCATAGTTTTTTGCTTTGTATTTGAAAACAAAAATTTTTCATATGAAAGAAAGGGATTGGGGACTACTATTGAAAGCCATGTATTGGTGAGAGCATAATACATAAAAATTAAACAAGGGTTCATGGAACATAAATGTCATGGAACAACAAATTAAACAAGGGTTCATGGAACAACAAATTAAAAAATGATATTAGAAATCTATCTGATTTCACAAAAAGCATCCAGTGAGAGAGTGAGCGAAACAATTGGATTTTGTCAAAGAGAAGGGTTCATGGAACATAAATGTTATGTTACGAGACTTTTACTCAAGAGACGTTAAGTTGATATTGAATTAGGAAAGAATAACATTCGTTGCAGAAGTAATAAATTTAATTAAAAATTAATTTTATTATTAGTACATATTATTTTTTGTTTTTTGTAGTTTGTTAAATAATATTTATTAGTTTTACCATAAACAAAATATATTTTTTTCTATATCATATATTTTCATTCCATCCAAAAATTACTTGGCGTGTCTTTGATTTGTTAGTGGAACCGACACCACCTCCTTTTCTTTATCTTAGAGTTAGTTATAAGTTAGTTGAGGCTTATGAGTTGTTAGTTTTAGCTCATGCTGGCTCATATATATGATATCAGTTAATAAAGATTGAAATGTATATTTATGAAATATGATCTTCTTTCTATTTCATAAGATAATTTTATATGCGAATCCATAAGCTATAATAGGTAACTTCAAAATATGACTTTCTAAAATAGATCCAAACATATATTTAACCGAATTTGTCGCATTAATTTCCTAAAAAAAAAAGAAATTATTCAAATAAATTTTTTTGAAATACTTTTTTGTTTATATTTGAGGAAATAATAAATTTAACCAAATTATATGATATTAAAATTTTTGAATAATTTTTTCGAATAAAAATAATATATGAAAAACGATATCACTAAATTAGGTTGAATCACAAAGTTCGGAGATAAAAAATCAAGAAAGACTAGGAATAGAATATAAAAAAAACTCATGCCACAATTAATGGTTTTGACTCGTTGGTTTTTCACAATTAATATATGTACCTATTAGCATGTACATATTGAAGAAGTTTAACACTATAGACATACATAATTTTTATTTAGGAGTGAGATCTTATAAACCCATTTAATTAGGGGTAGTTTTGAAAAAACTAATTAATAGATCTTGTAACTAAAAAGTAGTTTTATAAAAATTGACAGTAAAATTTGACAATAGAGTTTAATAACAATAGTTTAAGTCTAATAATTTTGATTGAATATCATCATAATTATTTTTTTTACTCAACTATTATAACATGTTATTAATTACCGCAAACTGTGAAGAAAAAAAAAGAAATACAATAAATTTATAAGTGGAGCATAATAAGTTGAACAAGAAAATATAAGAAGTATTATTTAATAATATTTTTTATTTCAATAACAAAAAAACTTTAAAATTGTACACTATTTTTTATTCACCGTAACATGTTACGAATGTTAGAAAAAATCATTCACAAATAAAAAACTTAAATTTATCATGATGAAAGAATTAACATTTTTGTTTGGATAAACATAAGAAAACAATAATAACAACCACAAAACTAAAAATCTTGCTAATATAACTAAGAATTCTAATCTTGGAGTAAGAAGTGTAGCTTGCCATTGACCCTAAATGACCAAATGTTGAGTTCTTGATCTTCTTTAAAATTGTTTTGCGAAACAAGAAACCTCCAATTCTTGATAAGATTATAAACACAAGTTGAGTGCATCTTCGATTTTTTTGGCATCTTCCACAATTTCAAAGACATAGTGAATTCTCGAAACAAAGGATCCAACACAATCACTTCCAACCCAAGAGGTTTATCTTCTTCCTTTGTATCTAATATATTCTTCTCTATCTCAGTAAGAAAATCACATGTGATTTTTTTAAGAGGCATTGAAAGACGATTGTTATTTATGTTGAGATCTGTTTTAAACAACTTCTTGCACATAACATACCTTACATTAGTACCATTCAACTTTGTGATCTTGTCCATAACATGGATAGACAATTTTGGTGAATGTGATGATTCTTTTTCCTTTATGGTCTTTGGTTTCACTCTTCTTTCTCCACAAGACATGCTACCTTCATCACTTGAACATTGTCTCTTTTTGTTATTATCCACTTTCTCTTTTGTCATGGTGTTTTGTGAAATAAGAGGTGACTTTGTTTCTTGGAAAACACTTTGATATAGTTCTTCAATTTGTGATAACTCTTCATTGGTGTAGAAATGAGGAGCAACTTGCGCTAAAAGTATATTCAAACTGAAATTAACTTTTGGGTTGAAAGGAATGCTCTTTGTCATTTCCATCATAGCATCTATATCTTGCAACCTTATTTTCTTCTCCATCAAACTTTCTTTTCTCTTTCAATAGTGTTGTGTTGTGATTAAAATTTCTCATTCCAATAGTGTATTTATAGAAGAGTTTTATGGAAATCAAAATCCAAAAATTATCTTTTTAAAAAAGATGTTGTTTTTGAATAAGTCAATTTTAAAAAATATACTATCTTCTACAAGTAGATTTATTGAAAGTCTAGTTCATTTAAATTCTGATTTATTCTATTCTCAATTACAATATCCTATTTTTGTGCAAAATCAATATTAGATTGGATTTTAAAATATCTCAATTACAATATCATTAATGATCTCGTATTTAATCTTATTAAATCCAAGTGATATTATTACTAATTACTAATAGAGTTGTATTATTTTTTTTTACGGACAGCTATATTAATTTTGATACCTCCGTTTGCCAAAAAAAAATATTTGCTCCATTGTCCTAAATTTATTTGAAGACAGAAAGTCAATTAAAT
>JBBPBR010000007.1:35910752-35945063 GCA_037974775.1 Cicer pinnatifidum | reverse complement strand
TTTTCGATATATATTTGAAAACATATAAAGCTCAAGTTAACGACGATTCAAGTCGCAAGAAATATATATATATATATAGTAGAATAAATCTGATTTTGTTTTTTCTTTGTAATATTGAAATTAATTTCAATTGGAAACCATAAACAAGGACGAAGACGGGCTATGAAATAATTATTAAAGTTAATTTTGAAGTAACAATGTCAATTACAAGGTAGTATGGTTTGAATTGTAATTATCTCATTTTAAAAATTTATGTTAAAATTAAAAATGTTTAACTCAATTTATCAAAATTGATCTTGATTATAAACGACAAACGTTCTTAGTTAGGGAAAACATACTATTTTAATTTATCTATATAAAAACTGATTAGAAGATAAAAAATAAATAAAGATAAAGGAAAAGATATCACACAAAGATATATTCGGGTTCAACCAATACGGGTTACGTATAATCCTCACAATTGTGAGATTTTCCACTAAGTGCTCAAAGCAAAACCGTTCTTGGTTTTCACATAGCTTTTATAGATCAATCTTGATATGTTACAAAGTATTGTCTTTCTACCTAGAAATAATTTCCACAAGTTACCTTACACTCTTTCAGAAAGGATTTCTACACATTATAGTTTAAACATAAAAAGATTTTTACAAACTACTCAAGCTATGTCAACAATATAGTCTTAAGTTACAAAGTGATGGTTTTGAGATTGTTAGAATCTGAGTATGCTCAACTTTTGTTTGAAAATAGATTCTAGGATTTAGAACTCAGTAAAAAATTGATTCTAAAACACTAAATGTTGACAATGATTTTTGGTTTAAAATTCACAATAAAAGTAAAGAATTGGAATTGTAGTTTTTACAATGATAGATACAATAAAATTAACCTTATTTGAGTTATGGGTGTTAAACTCTTAAAAATTAGATAAATAATTGTAACTAATGCCTTCTTTCAAAGAACAAAAGTGTATTTTAAACTGATAACCAATGTTAGCAAAATTCTTTAGAAGAAGATATCTTTCATTATTTCAAAAGAACCAAAATCTATTTTCATGATTTTATTCTCTTGTCCAATCTTAGGGTCCAGATATGAAATCTACCTCTTGATATATTTTTTGATATCTAATTATGAATATGATTCTTAATAAGATTGGATTAAAAGATCAACACCCATGACAAAAAGAAATAGAAATTGTTAGAGATCCAACATTCGAAATCTAACAATCCCAAGATAAAGAAGATCTACTGACATATGATCACAGTAGAATCAAAGCTTAAATATAAAAACATTGGAAATATAAAATAACAAAACAAAAATAAAAAACTGAATAAAAAACTGAATACAAAGGATTCACTAATAATTAAGCAATCTGATATGAGACTTTAGAACTGCCTCTTTTTTGCGAAATTACAGAACTTCAAGTATGTGTATGTGATTGATTTGTGAGATTTTACAGCACTTGAATTTCTTGCTTTATTCCTAGATATTGGCCTTCTATTTATAGGCTTTAGAAGCATTTAATGAAGATCAAAAAGAGCTGTTGGTAGTGCTCTGTATTTTTTACTGAAACCAATATTTCAGAATAAAAATAATCCAGCCTTGAATTGATTTAAAACTGCTTTGACTTTTCTGTTACAGCTTTAAATCAGTTTTGTCTTATAGTTAAAAAGCCTTTGAAGTTTCTCCCTTGATCTTGGATGGTACAATTTCTATCTTGAGTCTTGAATGTAGCCAAAGGAGTTTGGAGAAGGATTATAATCCATTGCAGAAGAGAACATATTGTTGCTGGAGATATGCAGAAAACAGAGATTGATTATCAATCTGGATATGTCATTTTGATCTTTTTGGAGATTTGATGATCAATCTGGAGTTCCTACTTTGATCATTCTGGATGTCCTTTGCAATGTCTTATCATATATCAAGGTTGATCAAACTTTCTTGACAGTTTGATTTTAGAGTTACAAACTATTCTATTTTTTACTGTTTTTGAGTCCTTTTATTTTAGTGATCAGATAACCTTTTTGATCTGGGATGAATCCTACTTGTTCCTTGCCATGTACTGATTATGTTTGAATAAATTTCCGAGGCAGACTTTTTGTTAAAGAGATAGAAAAATATTGGTCAATATGCTATGATGATCATTTTTGAAACTGGAGATCATTCTCTGTTTTAATGTTCTTGTTGTTGTCTTTTCTGCTTTGTTTGATTATGTTCTTAATTAAATTCACTCAAAAGCACAAGTTAAATTATCATAACATTTTAGAATCATAATTAACTTTTTCAATTAACCTTTGTTTATTTTCATCAAAACTTTAAATATGGGGTTTGTCTCAACAAGTCACTAGCCAAAATCTTTACATATGTATTCGACTACAACCTTCTGTAGTCGAATACAAAGTAAGTCAGTGGAAAATTTCACTAATTTGTATTCGACTACATGAAGGTGTATTCAAATACATGGTGCAATTTTTGAATATTTTTGAATGTTACAAAGAGGTCTATTCGAATACACACATCCTGTATTCGAATACACACATCATGTATTCGAATACAACTAGAAGCAATACAATTTTTCAGATCTAGAATGGGTTCAGATCATTGTATTTTTTCATCAAACCTCTTGGATCAGGGCCATGAATCTGAAGAGATGTTTATGGTGTATAAATACCCCCATAACTTCATATCAAACAATACACAATCCTTGAATCAATACCTTGAACAACTTTGAATAAAATTATGATTTTTTACAAAGTACTTGCATTTCATTTTCATATTATTCAGAAAGGTTCTCAAAGTACTTGAATTATTATTGGATTGTTAGCAATATACCTACCCTTATCCTTATTCAAAATCATATTGTATCACTTGTAAAAGAAAGTAGTACTTTCTTAAAAGTAGCTTAATCTAAGATAGTGGTGTGTTATCTTAGAAGTGTTGTTAGAAGTTTGTAGCAAGAATCCCAGGGTGGGAGTTGTACATTTTCTGACAATTAGTGGATCAATCTCTTGTGGTGTGCAAGAGGACTAGACGTACCCTTGGTTATAAGGGGAACCAGGATAAATCTATTGTGTCATTTTTTTACTGCACCTTTTTTATTAGTAGACATTATATTAACTCAGAAAATTCAACTACCATATCGCTGTAAACAAGAAAATTTACTAACACCTAATTCACCCCCCGCCCCTTTAGGCGAACCTCTATACTTAGATGTGTGTCTAATATTGAGTATTTTGGTCCTTTTTACAGTCCCAAGTGCCTTCATGAGCTTTGATTACAAGAAACCATCATAATTTCATAAGAGGAAAACAATTAAGCAGAAAATGTGCAGTTTATGGCCATAATGGCCTTTACTGTCATTCAATAATAGGTGCATCAACAGAAGATGAACATATTATGGCTATAATGGTCATTACTGCCAGACAGTAAAAGGTGCAGCAGCAGAAGATGAATAAATTATGGCCATAATGGTCATTACTTCCAGAAATTAGTCCTTGCTGACTTAAAGTGGAAAATTTTTATTTTATTTATTTATTTTTCGTTCATCCATTATGGTTGTAATGACTATTATGGCCAGACAATAATGTTTGTTGGAACTTGAGTTTCTTTCATTTTCTTGATCATGATGCACCATGACTGCACCACTTGACTTCAAGTCTCTTTTGCACCAAAAGTTTTCACTTATTTCGCCACTTCTCCTTGCAATCAAAACAAAAATAAAAGGTAGTAAAATAGAACTAAAATCGAATTAAAAGCATCAAATTAACCTATCAAACAAAGCTATAAAAATAGATAAATTCTAGCTTATCAAATTCAACATGCTTGAATCATTGCTTGCATCAAGCAATTGTTTCAAGTAAAAGTAATGGATGAGGAAACACCATGAATAGGAACTCATCATTCAGTTCAAGTGTATGCAATAGGAAACTTCCAAAACAGTTGATAACCAACTTCGGTTCCAAATTAATGACTTAGGCTCCTTTGAAAACATAATTTTCATCGATATGACACTCAACTATCAAATTCTCTTAGTGTTTCAAGGTAATGGGCATTCACTCAATATTTCACCAATGCAATGTTTCTGCCATAGGCTTTACTATTAATCAAATCTCAAATACATCTCTCATGAGAGCATATATAAATCAAAAACACTTTTCAAGATTGTAATGGGGCCAAGGGACAATAGGTGGGTAAAACCAATAATGGGATATTCAAAAGGATATTTCAAATTAAACATATGATCATAGATACCTTTTTTGAATAATTGGACTTCAATGTATTCAAATAATCTCTCATCCGCCCAGACTTCAATCATCAGTCAAATGTGTTACTTCGAACCTTATTGTGTCTTTTCAAACTGAGACTAAGAGATTTTTTTTCTTCTATTTTTTTCTTCTTTTCTCTTTTCTTTTGTTTTTATTTATTTATTTTTATTTTTAAAAGTTGCTCCACTTTTACAATAGGGCACCCAATAATAATTTTATCGATAAAGCAAAGGACCCAAAAATAATTCATGTAAGGCTCAAAGTGGGAAACTAGAAGAAAATATGAAACAAAACAAAACAAGTTCTCAGGCCTGAAAAAACTAATCGTAATGTGTTTTTTTCTTCAAACATTATCACAAGAGAATTTAAGCTTGAAACAGTTGCAAGTTAAGTTCTAGAGAACACAATCAATGGTGAATAATCACTCATAACAAAGAAAAGGGGCATACTATTTGATGATGTAATACAAACCCCTATATAAACCCAAAACTCACATTCAGTAGCTAAATCAATGAGAATACGCTGTCAGAAAATAAGCTGATTTATCAAGCTGATAATATGGAATCCGAAGGTGAGTTCATTGCCTATTTAACAACAACATGCTCATAAATTATGGTTCCCTAGGAAACAAGGACATCAAAAGAATTTCTTTAATCCTTACTACCTTTTCCTATTTTAGACATTTTTCTTGTTTAAGCTTAGCCTACAAAACAAAAAGAAATTTTGAAAAATTAAACCTGTGGGTTGCCTCCCACGCAACGCTTGTTTATGGTCCTTAGCTTGACCTTCATTATGTAAATCTTAAGTTCGAGATCGAAGAATAAGACTTACCCATTTTTCTATTGGATTCCCAACTACATAATGCTTCAACCTTTGATCATTCACACTAAAAACGCCAGTGGCCTCACACCAGATTTCTATAGCTCCAAACGGGAACACCTTACGTTTGGAAGAGGAGGATTTTGATCCAATAATTTAGCATAAGCATCAACTTCCTGGGAATAGAAATAATCATATGAAGCACATAAAGCACGTTCAAAACTCATATGACCAATAACTCAATGAGTAGAAAAACTTCTAGGGTCTTTAAGTTTGGGAGGCAATTTAATTTCAATTATGGCACTACATTCCTAAGTTGAATGGGACTAACCCATTTGCTATCAGAGAAAAGGTAAATTACCCTGACATGTAGGAGTTTATGTACCTCTTTTTCCACAACTTCTTTCATGTTAGGATTTAACCTCATTTGATGATCAATAGAGGGTTTATAGTTATCTTCAAGTAGTATCCTATGCATGCAAATTGATGGATTAATTCCCTTCAAGTCCTCAATAGTATACCCAATAGCTTTTGGATACACATTTTCGTTTAAATATAAACGGATTTTTACAAACTACTCAAACTATGTCAACAATATAGTATTGACTTACAAAATGATGATTTTGATATTGTTGGAATCTGAGTATGCTTAACTTGTGTTTGAGAATATATTTTAGGATTTAGAACTCAGTAAAAAACATGATTCTAATATCAAGCTAAGAATAAAATTGAAACTTAGAAATGATTGAGAAGCTTAAGAGGATTCAAATATGATTGTATGAGTGATGTCATGTTTTTTCAAACTCTTATTTGTTTTTCATCTTAAGGTTTAATTTATAGACTTCAAGAAGTCTAATAAAATCTCATTTGGCCGCTGAGAATGGTCCAATTGTCATGTGTTAGTAAGTAGATAAGATCACCTATAAAGTAAGAATGTTCTTGCTTAAAGCAGGAATGTTCTTATACACTAAGAAGGATCTCCATTTTTTCTTTGAGATGATGATAAGACCGTAAGTACACGGTATTATTGAGTAGTAAAAATTATTGTTCCCACAATGACTTTGTTATGAGTACTAGTGTCTCTTTACTATGACGGTTAGCTAAAATAGTAAATGTTGATAATGTTTTTTGGTTTAAAATTCACAATAAAAATGAAGCCTTAGAATTGTAGTTTTCACGATGATGGATACAATAAAATAAAAGTTCTTTGAGTTATGAGTGTTAAACTCTTAAAAATCAGATAAATCTTTATAACTCATGTCTTCTTTCAAAGAACAAAGATGTATTTTAAACTAATAACTGATAGCTTTTCAGCAAGTGTACTGAATCGTTGCAAGTAATAATAAAACAGTAGTACCGAGTGTCAAACTCAAGGATTGCATTTTACTATTGATATATATTTAATTAGTAAAATTGAACAAAAGGTTCCCAAATTGATTGAAATAATATTTGAAATTAACAACAATAATAAAATTGATCCTTTATAATGAGAAAAATGTCAGGGATGAGTTTCACTTCAACAGAATCTTGGTGTCTAATTTGATCCTAGTTACTGAATTCCTTTATTGAATTATTACCGAATTCTCTTTATTATTCTTGCCCTAATGTCTTAGTGACATAACCTTTAATTCCAAAGTAACCCCTAAACCCTTAGTAGATTTAAGATTAGAATTAAGCATTACCGTATAGAAATTCTCTTGTAAACTATTGTTTTTGCAACTAATTTAATTGGTTTCATGACCTGCATCTATCCCTATACTACAAATTCATGAATTTCTCATCCCAAGCATTCGTAAAGTCCACTTCTGTTTCAAAATGCAAATCGTAGAACATTTTAATGTTGATCAAGCAATAAAAAGCATTAAGCACAGAGATGAGAAAAATAATTCAATAAACTCATTCATATAACTAGAAATCAAATCAGAAAAATAAGGGTTTTGATCTTGTTACACTTATCCCTAACAAATAGGGTTTAGTTACTCATGACAGATATAAAAAAGATAAAGATTAGAGAAGAATTACAAGAAGAATTCGTGAATGATTTTTGATAAAACTGCTCCAATGGCGTTAGAAACGGTTTTCTTTGAGTTTCTATGCTAGGGCACAAGTCTCCCTAATTCCCAATAGTCAAAAAGATGGCTAAAAAGTGAAAAATTGTGTTTTTGTGAATGTTGATTCGCGTCCCGTGCCCCAGGCGCAGGATTTGCGCTCTGGGGGCGCCTGGACAGTGCTGAAAGCTTGGAAATGCGCCTCAGGCGCAGCTGGCGCGCTTCAGGCGTATCCTGGCAGTGGCAAAATGATGGAAATGCTCCCCATGCACAACTGTTGCGCTTTAGGCGAACAACTTCTTCTGGTTGATGTTGTTTACTACATTTTTCACCTCTTTACAGTCTGAATTGGGTTCCGATTTCTTCATGTAAGTTGTAGCTATGGATCTTAGCTTTCATTTGAACTTGGTTTGACTCCAATTGGACATCTACAACTCCAGATATGGCCGAAAACTCCACATAGGTCATGTTGATTTCTCACCAAAATTGAGCACTCCACTAAAACAAAGTAACTACGCAAAACTCTGAAAAATCTCTACTTAATCAAGGAAATAAGAACATAAATATTTCATTAAATCAAAGAAATAAAATTAACAAAATATATCAAATAAATTCTTAAATTAACTAATGAATAAAAGATAAATAAGAGTAAAAACAATAAAAAAAATATGCATATAATGAAGAGTCATCAATAACCAATAATAACAAAATCCTTTAAGAGAAGATATCTTTCATGATTTCAACATTTAGGTCAAGTTTATGCAATAGGCAACTTCCAAAACAATGGGTAACCAACTTCGATTCCAAATTAGTGACTTACACTCATCTGAAAACATAATTCTCATCAATATGACACTCAGCTATCAAATTATCTTAGTGTTTTACTAATGAGCATTCACTCAATATTTCACCAATGCAATGTTTCTACCATAGGTTTGATTATTAATCAAATCTCCACTACATCTCTCATGAGAATATATGTGAATCAAAAACACTTTTCAAGGTTGTAATGGGGCCAAGGGACAATAGGTGGGGAAAACCAATAAAGGGATATTCAAAAGGCTATTTCAAATTAAACATATGACCATAGATACCTTTTTGAATAATTGGAGTTCAACATATTCAAATAATCTTTCATCAGCCCATATTTCAATATTCAGTCAAATTTATTATTCATAGTGGAACACCTTATTGTGTCTTTTCAATCTAAGACTAAGAGCATTTTTTTTTTCTATTTTTTGTTCTTCTTTTCTTTTCACTTTTTTTTTTGTTTTTATTTTTTTATTTAAAAGTTGCTCCACTTTATTCAAAAGGGCACCCAATAATGATTTTATCGATAAAGCAAGGGACCAAGAAAGATAGTTTATGTAAGGCTCAAAGTGAGAAACTAGTGGAAAATATGAAACCAAACAAAACAAGTCATGAGGCCTAAAAAAACTAATCCTAAAGTGTTTTTTTCTTCAAACATGATCACAAGAAAATTTAGCCTTGAAACGGTTGCAAGTCAAGTTCTAGAGAACACAGTCAATGGTGAATAATCACTTATAATAAAGAAAAAGGGCATAATATTTGATGATGTAACACAAGCCCCTATATAAACCCAAAACTCACATTTAGTAGATAAATTAATGAGAACACGTTGTCAGAGAATAAACTAATTTATCAAACTGATAGTGTGGTATCCGAAGGTGAGTTCATTGCCTATTTAACAATAACATGCACATAAATTATGGTTCACTATCAAGGACATCAAAAGGTTTTCTTTCAAGCAAGGATAAATTATTTATATATATATATATATATATATATATATATATATATATATATATATATATATATATATATATATATATATATATATATATTAATATGTTGAGCAAACAATCAAACATTAAAACATACCCCCCATGCTTGGACCAGACTTTGTCCTCAATGTAAAAAGTAAAATAGTGATTAAAGGGGTAGGAAAGCTCACATGATTATGGTGGTGGTGGAAAGTGGTCCTTTGCACATATTACAGTCATAATGGCCATTACTGCCAAACAATAATCCTTGTTGTCTTTTCCTGTTTTATGTATTTTTCTTGTTTTAGCTTAGCCTACAACACATAAAGACCTTTTGAAAAATGAAAACCATAGGTTGCCTTCCACGCAACGCCTGTTTATTGTCCTTAGCTTGATCTTCATTTGGTAATTCTTAAGTTGGAGATCGAATAATAAGATTTACCCCTCTCTCTATTGGATTCTTAACTATATAATGCTTCAACCTTTGACCATTCACAGTGGAAAATCTAGTGGCCTCACTCCAGATTTCCATAGCTCTAAACGGGAACACCTTACGGATTTGAAATGGCCCTAACCACCTCAAAAAAAAAATTACCCAAAAACAACTTCAATCATGAATTGAAAAGTAATACGAAGTCACCTTCTTTGAATTCCCTTTTTGTTATGTGCTATCATGCCACTTCTTGGTTCTTTCCTAGTAGAGTTTAGCATTCTCATTAGTGTCTAACCTTAACTCATCAAGCTCATTGAGTTGGACCTTCCTTTTTTTCACTAGCAACCTTCAAATCAAAATAAAGGATATATATTGTCCAATATGCTTTATGTTAGAGCTAAACTTGGAGGCGACAAGACTTTCCATAGATCAACCTCTAAGGAGTCATACCAATGGTAGTCTTGTATGTTGTACGATAGGCCCAAAGTGCATAATCTAGCTTTATGGATCAATCATTCCTTGACGTAGAGATAGTTTTCTCGAGAATGCTCTTAATCTCTCTATTGGAAACTTCTACCAGTTCGCTAGTTTTAGGGTGATAGGTTGTTGCAATTTTATGCTTTACTCCATAATTTTACAACAAGCCTTCAAACTGTTTAGCTATGAAATGAGAGCCTCCATCACTAATCACCACCCTTGGCACACCAAACCTTGAAAACATTACCTTTTTGAATAGCTTAATAACTACCTAAGCATCATTTGTTGGGGCAGTGACAACTTCAATCTACTTGGACACGTAATCCACTTCTACAAGGATGTATTGATTTCCAAGAGATGAGGGAAATAGTCTCATAAAATTAATTCCCCAAAGATCGAAGATTTCAACTTCGACGATATTGTTCAATGGCATTTCATTTTTGTTTTGACATGTTTCTGGTACGATGGAATTCATTACATTGAAGCACAAAGCGATGCACGTCTTTGAAGAGTGTAGGGCAATAGAAGCCTGATTGACGTATCTTCACTACAGTTTTTAAGGAACTAGCATGTCCACCGTTTGCAGAGGAATGACAGTGAAACCTGATGCTTTCCATTTCTTCTTATGGGACACACCTTTTGAAAACTCCATCAGCCGCTCTCTTAAAAAGCACAGGGTCATCCCAATAATAGCGTTTAAGATTTGAGAAAAACTTCTTCTTTTGTTGATAGTTCAAATCTAGGGGTAATCCTCCAACCACTAGATAATTCATAAAATCAACATACTATGGTGCTTCTATTTATGCAAGAGCAATCAATTGATCATCAGGAAATTAATCATCAAGGGACTCAAGGAAATTGATAGCATTTCCGTAAGTGTACTTAATCGTTGCAAGTAAAAATAAAATGGTAGTACCGAGTGTCGAACTCAAGGATTGCGTTTTACTATTGAATTATATTTAATTACTAAAATTGAACAAAAGGTTTCCAAATTGATTGAAATAATATTTAAAATTAACAACTTTAATAAAATTGATCATTTATAATGAGAAAAATGTCAGGGGTTAGTTTCACTTCGAATCCAACCTTGGTGTCTAATTTGATCCTAGTTACTGAATTCCTTTATTGAATTATTACCGAATTCTCTTTATTATTCTTGCCCTAATGTTTTAGTGACAAACCTTTAATTCCAAAGTAACCCTTAATTCCTTAGTAGATTTAACATTAGAATTAAGCATTACCGTACAGGAATTCTCTTGTTAAACTATTGTCTTTGCAACTAATTTAATTGGTTTCATGACTTGTATCTATCCCTAGACTACAAATTCATGAATTTATCATTTCAAGCATTCGTAAAGTCCACTACCGTTTCAAAATACGAATCGTAGAACATTTTAATATTGATCAAGCAATAAAAAAAATTAAGTATAGAGATGAGAAAAATAGTTCAATAAACTCATTCATATAAATATAAATCAAATTAGAAAAATAAGGGTTTCATCTTTATACACTCATCCCTAACAAATAGGGTTTAGTTACTCATGACAGAGATATAAAAGATAGAGATTAAAGAAGAATTACAAGAAAGATTCATGAATGATTCTTGATAAAACGGCTTCAATAGTGTTAAAAACGGTCGTCTTTGAGTTTCTATGTTAGGGCACAAGTCTCCCAACTTCCCAATAGTCAAAAAGACACCTATAAAGTTAAAAATATGCATTTTAATGAATGCTGATGTGCGTCGCGCGCCCCATGCGCATGATTGGCGCTCTAGCCGGGCCTGAACAGTGTCACTGGTCTGGAATTGTGTCCCAAGCGCAGATTTTGTGCTCTATGCGCGTCCTGGTGGTAGTGGCAACATGGTAGAAATGCGCCTCAGGCGCAACTTTTGCGCTCCAGACGCACAACTTTTGCGCTCCAGACGCACAACTTCTTCTGGTTGACATTGTCTGCATTTTTCACCTCTTTAGAGTCTGAATTCGGTTTCGGTGTCTTCATGAAAGTTCTAGCTATGGATCTTAGCTTTCATTTGCACTTGGTTTGACTCCAATTGGACATCTATAACTACAAATATGGCTGTATTACTCAACATAAGTCATGTTGATTTCTCACCAACATTCAGCAGTGCACTAAAGCAAAGTAACAACGCAAAACTCTGAACAATCTCTACTTAATCAAGGAAATAAGAAAATAAATATTTCATTAAATCAAAGAAATAAAATTAACAAAATATATCAAATAAATCGTTAAATTAACTAATGAATAAAAGATAAATAAGACTAAAAATATTAAAAAAAATATGCATATAATGAAGAGTCATCAGAAATTCTGGAAAGGATTGCTTGGTTCAATTTAATATGATCTGTTTTGTAATGCTTGGTATCTATCTTTTATTAACACACCCAAATACACATGTTTAATACCAAAACACTTAGAATCATAATTAGAAGTCTTAATTGACTTTTGTTTAATTATCAGCAAAACATTAATTTCCAACTTTTAAGAGGTTTTTTAGTTGATATAAAATATTTTGAATGAAAACTACTCTTAACTTATTTTTTCTTTGCACAAGCTTCACATATTTTATCCTTATCAAATTTTGGGAAGTCCTCTAACAAGTTCTAATTTTGATAAATTGAAATTGTCTTCATACTGACATGTTCAATTCACTTATGTCATATCCATTTGTCTTTGTTAAAGGACATGAAGCATGATTCAACTAGTAATTCTTCAATCTATAAAACATAGAGATTTTTTTTTTCTAGATGTAAAAAACAAAATCTCACCAGAGTTTGCCATTCTGAATTCACATATGATTAGTTTAAAAATAACTTCAAAGTCATTATCACAATGTTGACTAATGCTTAGAATATTATGTTTCAACCCTTCAACATATTGAACATTATTAATTTTAGCACAATTTATCTTATCTATGGTACCTTTACCTTTAATTTTTGCTTGATCATTGTTCCCAAATGTTACTAATCCTCCATCCTTTTTAATGAAAGACAAAAAGCTTTGTTTATCTCTTGTCATATGTCTTGAACAACCATTGTCCAAGTACCATGGCTTTTACTTGATACTTCGAGAACCATCATGTATTTGATGTTATAGAATTTTTAGGTACCCATTTGATCTTGGGTCTTTGAGAGTTAGTTTTTCATGTTATATTTGAATTTTTAAAATAGCATTGTGATTCATCATGTCAAATCTTTTAACATAAATAGCATTTTCTTACTAAATAATGTTGTGGTCTGTGTCTAGAATGTTCTCCTTTTTTGACACTTTGAAAAGAACGTTCTTGTTTGTTTGCACAACATTATTGGGGTTTAAATGACCATTTTGCTTTTAATTTTTCATCCCTTTTTTTGAAATAGTCGGTATATTCTAGATGTCCAATTTTTTATAATATGAATATCATGTTTTGCACTTGTCATCCTTTGTTTTAGGAAAAAAAAGTTTTAATACATTTTTTATTTTTGAGATTTGCCAAATATCCTTACTGGGGATCGCATGATATTTTGAAATGATTTAGCGGACTTGATAAAGTTTCCTAAGTCATTTTTTAGAGTTTCAGTTTTTGTTTTAAGAAGAATGTTCTCCTTTTGAATCGTAGAACATTCTTGGTTTTCAGTTTCATCAATTTCTTTAAAATTAGATTTCTGCATGTTAAGAATGATGTTTTTTAGTTCATCAATCATAACCTGAGCTTTCTCTTTTCCCTTTTACTTTTAAAACTTGATCTTTTAAAGAGTTACATTTTTTAACAAGCATGTTTGAATCGTTAAGTAAGCTATCAAAATCCCTTTCAACTTGTTCACATAAGGGGTAATGGTTCAAAATTGATTACCTCTTTATCTTCAAAGTTTTCCATCAAACATAAGTTGGCTTCTTCAGGTTCTTCTATTTCTGATTCATTAGAATCATCCCATGTCACCATCATTGAATTTTTCTTGAAAGAAAATTTCTTTGGTGCTTTTTTGTTCAAGGGACATTCAGTTTTATAATGTCCTTGGTTGTTACATCCAAAACAAGTGATTTGACTCTTGTCTACTTCAGTTTTGAAGTTTTCCTTTTTATCTGAAAATCCCTTTTTGACATGATTCCTTCTTTCATCATTCTCTGTGTCTTTCTTATGAGGAGAACAATCTTTTCATCAACATCTTCTTGGCTATCTTCTGATTCGTTTTTCTCATTTGATTATGGTGGCATGGTTTGTGAATTCATAGATGCCTTAAAGGCTATTACTTTGCCTCTCTTTACTAGTTTATCCTTTTGTACCATCACTTCATGTGCCCTTAGATTTCTAATAAGCTCTTCCAAACCTAGTACCTCAAGATTCTTGGTTTGGCTTATAGTTGTTACCATTGGTCTCCAGCTAATTGGAAGACATATTATGATCTTTCATACCCTGTCTTGTACAGAATATGCTTTCCAAGAGAATGCATTTTGTTGAATATGGTTATGAATCTTAAGTACATTTCATCGATAGTGTCTCATTCATTCATTTTAAATAATTCGAACTTCCGTATGCGAATGTCTATTCTTGTCTCCATTACACGACTTGTTTCTTCACGATGAGTTTATAATGTGTCCCATACCTTTTTTGTCGTATCATATTCATCTACTTTTTCACTTTCTTCTATTTTTAAAGCACATGATAAGAATAATTGAGCTTTTGAATTTAGAAGTACCTTAGATTTTTCTTCTGTTGTCCAATCTACTTCTTTCTGTTCAGTAGATGTTGAATCAGTTTGATCTACTCTTGATATGAAATCTCCATCCGTAATGAAGCGCCATGTACATGTGTCTTATGATTTTATAAACAATTGCATTTGTCTTTTCGAGAAATAGTAATCTGAGCCATCAAAGTAAGGTGGTATATTTGATGACTAGGGATGGGAATAGGCTAGGCCGTACGTCAGGGGCCTATGGCCAGGCCTATTTAATAAAAAAGCTAGGCTCAAGCTATTTTTAAAGTCTATTTATTTACATAGGTCAGGCTCATGCTTATAAAAAAGCCTATTAGGCCTGACAGGCCAGCCTATATATATTTTATTATTTATTAATATTATTTTTAATTATTATTTTGATAATATTATTTCCTATTTTAAATTCTATCAATTAGGCAATCACTCAGTAATCATTCATTATTCAGTAGTCATTTTGTATTCGGTAGCGATTCTATATTTGGTAGTCGTTTCATATTCGGTAATCGTTCAATTAGTCAATGACTCAATAGTCGTTCCTTATTTGTTTAAGAGGTAATAATGAGTGTGTTTGTTTTAGAAAAAAAATCTATTATTTGAAACCAAAAATTATTTTTTGGGGTTTATAGGATGTTTGTTTCAGATTTTTAAAAAATTATTTTGTTAGAAAAATTATTTTTTATCTAATATATATAGATATATACATTGATATTGGTATCTGGAGAGCATCAAAGGGTATGAGTAGAACATTTAAATATTTTAATGTGAATAAGACTTTTAAAAAGACTTACAGGCCACGCCACACTATTAAAAAGGCCAGGCCAGGCCGAAAAAAAAGCATATGATAGGTCGTAGGCCAGGCTTAGGTCGAAAAAATAAATTGTAGGTCAGGCTCAGACCTTTCAAAGCCTGGCCTATTCCCACCCCTATTGATGACCCTCAATTAGCATAGTACTTGGCTTTTGACATTTTCTTCCTGAATATTTTGACATAGTACTTTTAAGTGTTAATCCTTAAAGACGGGCTTTGATGCCAATTGAAGTGAAAATGTCAACTTCAAGGAAAGGGGTTTGAATTGTAGTTGTCTCTTTTTAAAAATTCCTATTCAAACTAAAAATGTTTAACTCAAGATTGATGTTGGTTATAAACGAAGAACGTTCTTGGTTAGTGAAAACACATAATTTTAACTTATCTATATAAAAACCTATTAGAAGATAAAGAGTAAATAGAGATAACGGAAGAGATATCACACAAAGATATATCCTGGTTCACCCAACATAGGTTATGTCTAGTTCCCACAATTGTGAGATTTTCCACTAAGTACTCAAAGCAAGATCGTTATTGGTTTTCACACGGCTTTTACATATCAATCTTGATATGTTACAAAGTACTACTTTTATACCTAGAAAATGTTTCTACAGGTTACCTTACACTTTTTTAGAAAGGATTTTTACACGTCACCTTTTAAACATAAAAGGATTTTTACAAACTACTCAAGTTATGTAATCAATATAGTCTTGAGTTATAAAGTGATGATTTTGAGATTGTTAGAATATGAATATGCTCAACTGGTGTTTGAGAATAGATTCTAGGATTTGGAACTCAGTAAAAAACTGATTCTAATATCAAGCTAAGAAAAAATTTGAAACTTAGACATGATTGAGAAGCTCAGGAAGATTCAAATATGATTGTTTGAGTAATGTATTGCTTTGCACTTGAAGCTCTTATATGGTCTTCATCTTGAGGTTTATTTTGTACACTTCAAGAAGGATAATGATAGCTCATTTGGCCATTGAGAATGGTCCAACTGTCATATGTCAATAAGAAGATAATATCAACCATAAAGTAATGTTCTTGTAAATTGAGAATGATCTCCGTTTTTGCTTTGAGATGAGTTGACTTTTAATCTTAGCTTGACAGTTGTCTGAAGTGATCCTATGCTTTGAATCCCGTGTGCTGGTTGTTTGAAAGTACATCAGAGGTGTCCTTTCCAGTCTGTCAGCTTTGTACTCCATGCTTGCTTAACTTTGAGAATGATCTTGCTTTATGAATTGTGAAGCATAGTATTTTGCCTTTGAATCTTTATGTGATTCTTACTTTTGATAGATCATTGTATATTTATGGTGAAATTCTGGAACGGATTACAAATCCTAGATTTAATCTTTTCTTTAAGAATCTAATCAATCTTATTTTTTTAGGACCGGGAAAAACGTTCTTCGTTTTACATAATTTTGTCAAAAAACATTCTCCGTTTCTCTGAATTAGCTTGCTTCAATTTAATATTATATGTTTTTTAATGATGTGTACCTATCTTTGATTAACACGCTTAAATGCACATGTTAAATACCAAAACACATAGAATCATAATTAGAAGTCTTAACTAACCTTTTTAATTATCATCAAAATATTAATTTGGAATTTTATCTCAAAAGTGTTTAAGAGTCAAACAAAAGAGAACAAAATGAGGGAATCTGCTACGGGCGAATGGTATAAAGGAATTATAAGGATGTGTTTGGATATAACTATAAATATATAAGCATATATTGATGTGGATTTATAACATAAGTTTTAATGGACTTACTATCAGGTTCACCGTACATGTGGTCGCAAATTCAACATACCATGGATAATATTAGAGGGTTTGTATTTGAAATTTGATTCAGGAAAATCGAAATAAGAGACATCTAATCTTGATGTAATCACAAAAATGAGTTGATTACTGAATATATTTAGAGAAAATAAATTTAACTTTTACTTTTTTTGTAGGGGACTAATGCTTATCTCCTATTAAATACTCTTAATACAACTTAATTCATATAATAATATATATAATTACTTAAGATATACAAAATATGGTTACAATTATAAGATTTTTTTGTTTAAATGATTTTTTATCTTCATTTAATATTTATCTTTTAAATATTAGTTCGTGTATTTAATGTCTTACACTTTTGTATAAATAATATATTTATAAAAGGTATTAATATACTTAAAACCAAACCAAAAGTTAAACAATTGAGATCTTTGAGTCATGGATCAATTGATTTAATCGGTTAAACTATAGTCAAACTTCAATTGAACTGTTAAATATATAATTAATAAAAAAACTATGAATTATTGGTTTATAATCATTTTAAAAAACAACATCAGAGACCAATAAAAAAATAAAAATAAAAACATCGAGACCCTGTTTCTTTTTATTTTGATTTGGTTAATTTTTTTTCAACTTCATTTTAACAATCGCCTAATACACTATTATATGGACAATCTTGTTGTTGTTGGTTGTCCACTATATGAGCCCAAGCCCAATAAAGTGTGAGCTTTTTTATTAAATATCACATTAAATTTATTGAAATTAAAAACTGAAATCTTTTTCCTCTAAAAATATGAACTAAACTTTTTTATATATAAAACAAAAACTTCAATCAATTGAGATCTTTTACAACACCAATAGTAACACTTGTAAAATACTATCCAATGTTCCAATTTTTAATTTTTGTTTTTATATTTTTAAAATGTTAAAATTTTCAACATTTAAACAAAAAGATATATTCAAAGTGCATTTTCTTTGATCCTCTTCCAAATTATTTTGTGACACAAGAAGCTTTCAGTTTTTAATGAAATCGTAAACTCTGATTGAGTGTATTTTTCATTTTTTCAAAGATATAGTAAACTCTATAAACAAATTATCCAATTGAATCATTTTCAAACCAAATCTTCTTCCTTTGTATCTAATACTTTCTTCTCTATCATAGTGAAAAAATCACATTTGATTTTTTTCATTCGCATCAAAAGACGATTATCATTTTTGTTGATATCTATTTTATACAAAGTCATACACATAACATACCTTACATTAGTGTCATTCAACTTTGTAATCTTGTCCTTGACATGAATAGGTAATTTTGGTGGTTGTGATGATTCTTTTTTCTAAGTGATCTTTGGTTTCACTCTTCTTTCTCCATAAGATATATAACCTTCATCACTTGGACAATGCCTCTTGTTATTATTCACTTTCTCTTTTTTTATTTGGTTTTGTGAAATAAGAGGTGACTTTTTTCTTAGCAAACACTTTGATATTGTTCTTCTATTTTTGATAACTCTTCATTGGTGTAGAAATGTGGAACAACTTGCGCTAAAAGTATATTCAAAGTGAAATTAATTTTATGGTTGAAAGGAATGTTCTTTTTCTTTTCCATCATAGTATTTATATCTTGCAACATCGTTTCCTTCTCCATCAAACTTTCTTTTCTCTTTCAATAATGTTGTGATTAAAATTTCTCATACCAATAATATATTTATAGAAGAGTTTTATGACGATCAAATTCCGAAAATTATTTTTTAAATTATTCATTATAATATTTTAGCCTTAGCTAACAATTAATTAACCATCTTTTTTACATGTTAATTAATTATTAATATTTATTATTAAAATTAAAGTTGTAAAAGCTTGTTGTACCTATTTTTGCATTTTCTTAAACTGAAAGGGACGGATTCCCCATTGGATTCAGGGACGAGTACGGAAAGTAAGAATCCAAGTCCCAAAGAACGAGTTCAACCACTTCCTTCGCTATTGATGGGACATCTAGATCTTGGTCAGTCGCATCTGCAGTTGAAGCAGTTGAAGGCCGGGCCAAGGCCAACAAGAGCCATTCAAATGGAATGGATTTAAAACGATATTTTTGGATAGATTGGGTTTAAAAATTTTATCATTTTCATCCATTAAATAATATTTAATTACGTGATAAATTTCGGTTAATTTGTCAAGTTGCAAATTATTAGTTATTGAGATCTTATTATGAGTTATTAAACGATAAAATGAATAATAATTTGCAACTTGAAGGGCTATTTCTAAAGGGCCTAACGAATTATTATTATTAATTGGAATTATAGGATCTTTTTTTATCCCAAAAGGTAACGGAGGCGTGCAAAGGTTTCCTCGGGCCAGACGGAGATTGGCCCTCGAGTGCAAAGGCAGAAGGGAGCTTGACTGCAAGACCCACCCGTCGAGCAGGGACGAAAGTCGGCCTTAGTGATCCGACGGTGCCGAGTGGAAGGGTCGTCGCTCAACGGATAAAAGTTACTCTAGGGATAACAGGCTCATCTTCCCCAAGAGCTCACATCGACGGGAAGGTTTGGCACCTCGATGTCGGCTTTTCGCCACCTGGAGCTGTAGTAGGTTCCAAGGCATCTACTTTTATGCTTGCATTTTGCATTTGAATCAATAGACAACTCAACTCAGTTGAGATTAATCAAGTCTGAATTAAATAATTGATTTTTTTGGCTTTTATATTATGAAATGTTTGCTTTTGATATAGTATTTAGCTTGAAAAATATAACTTTTGAATATTGTGGCCAATTTATAACAAAAAGAAATTTCTCTACAAGTTCCTTGACACGACCTAATTCAAAAAAGTGATCTTGTAAGTTGTTGATAAAAATAACCAACAACGGAAGAATCTTAATCTGAGAAACTTTACATAAAATTAGTAAGTGACTAATCAATTTTAGTTTAGTGAATAGTTCAATGAAAATATTTTAGCAACAAAAGCTCACATAAATCTTAGGAAAATGAAGCGCTTTTTGATAAAATCTAAATAAGATTTCTATGTAATGTAGATGCACACATAGATAATCATTATACTAGCGAACAAAACAATATAAAAGAAAAGAAGCTTTTCGATAAAACTCAAATCAAAATGATATATAACCCATATAAGTCAATCGTACATGCTAACAAAAACAACCTAAAGTCATCATTAATTTTTTTTCATAAATGAGGGCTAAACACAAGTACAGAACATCATTGATATGTAATAGTGTGTTAGATTGAGAAATAAGTTAAACAATTTTCAAACGGGTGAGAAATTATAGTTCCTCCCCAAAACACTACTTTTTTTTGTTTCATTTTCAAAATAACATATGCTCTATTTGGTGCTAATTCCAATAATATGTATTATTTATTGAATATATTGAACAACCCATTTTGAATTCAAATGATTCACCAAAAGGATCTAAGGAATCAACAATTACAACATCATACTTCCCTTCAGGAGCACAACTAAGAAATTCAATAGCTGCCAAAATGGGTGGGAAGAAAATCATATGTAGAAGCTTCTTACATACCCTTAATAGTTCTAAATTAGTAATTTATAGCCACAGTTGGCAACTTAACAAACTTAAATGAGTCTGGCACGATAGAATGGTTGTTGTTGCTCCTTATCCAAAATTGTTTTTCATCATTGGAATCAAATCAAACAATATATAGTTGACTTATATCACAATCCATATATATGCAAGCCCATATATATACAAGCATGTCTTCCTAAACATTAATGTTCAATCATTACTAAAATTGACGTCTTCCTAAACTTTGATGTTCATTCATTCATAAAAAAAAAACATAATACACTTAAGTACAAAATCATGTCCATAAATTAATTAAATTTTGAGACAATTTCTTCTGAGAAACTGGTGAGAGAAAACAAAATCAAAGACATGCCCAATTAAAACAAAATAAAATCAACAAGATGTAGAAAAATTGTTTTGACATAAAAGGAAATAACAAAGAAAAAATATTTCTTACCGATGAACATCTGATTCATGTGTTTAAGGGTCTAGGACCTCTGTTGTTAAAATTGTCCCTCCTTGCAAGGTTTTTTTAGAAAACCATTGAATCAAACTTGGAGTCAACAAAATACGAACAATTGATTGAGAAGACCTTTCGACACATAAATCTTTTTGAAAGATGGAAGTTTTTGCGAGTGGCATGGAGAGGAAAAAGGGGCTCCTTACTTAGACCATCAACTGAGTCGATAGATTATGGATGGTGGCTATGGTTTTCTTTTTCACTAAAGTAAAGCGTGAAAAATGGATTTTATGAGGCAATCAGATGATGAAACAGAGAAACGGTGATGAGACGAACAAGTAGTGATGAAACGGTGATGAAATGGATTTTGCTTGTTTCACATATTAGAGAGTTTAGGGTTTGTTATTAGTTGAGAAAAGAACAAATAGTTTGTTTCTTGAGGAAAATTGAGACGTAAGTTTGTTTCTTAATTAGTGAGGAAAAAATGCGGCAATAAAAAAAATGTGGCAAATGAAAAATGTGTGATAATGAAAATAGACATTGACAAAAGTTTTGTTAGTCAATTTTATTTACAAAGGAAATATAAATAATAGAGATCGATTTTTCAGTCACTAAAACCTAAGTTGGTAAATCAGTCTCTAAATATCATATGCGATCGATTTAGTGACGAAAAATGGTTTTTTATAAAATTTTATATTTTGTTCTCTAATTCAGAGTCTAAAGTTATCGAAATAATTTAGTCTCCAAATCGGTCACTAAACGCGAAATTTCTAGTAGTGTATATGTACTCAATGACTAACTAAGCTTACTTCTAATTGAAATTCATTTTTACTATGTCTTATTTTTAATTCTAGTTTAATTTTGGATTCTTATATTTCATTTTAATTAAATTATTTTATTGTTTTATTTACTTGTTTGGAATAACCCACATTTGTATGCGTTAATCAATCAGTTGACTAGTGATCAAATACAATTAATTGATTGATCTATAGGATAATTGAGGTTATGATTCTTATATGATGAAACATAGATATTAATCTTTCAATAATTCAACCTCTTGTTTCTTTATGATCTATATTAATTATATTTTTGTATGATCAATCAAAGAATTAATTTAGAGAAAATAATATTATATTGAATTATCAAACTTTGCTAATAGTTTTAAAAATGGATTGATAAGTGAAAGAACAAACAAGGATTCATATAATATTAGGATCTTAGGTATTGAAGTTACAAGTGAAATCATGATCCAAGGTCTGCTCTCCATTTAATTCAAATTTGAGTTTTTATTCTCTTTTTAATTCATACGCTTTCCTTACCGTGAATCAACCATACTTTTTATTTGTAGCTCCCTAGATTTTTAATCCAAGGCATTACTTAAAAATATTTATCACTTAGAAAAATTTACGATAATTTTTTTAAGTTAGAATAACTAACATTTATTCATTTAAATAATTAGTAACAATTATATTTATTTAATATTATTAAGAAAATGTTGGTTCAAGTTAAAACAAAGAAAAAAAGTTATTCCTAAGGGAAAGGAACTCACTTCCATATTTCTAGAATTCTAGTGCATTTTGAAATTTGGTGACGAAAGATTAAAAGTAAATTTAGAATTATCGTGCCAAATTTATTATTACAATGTTGTCTTCAAAAAAACTCATTTCTACCGCACATTCGCCACATGTTAATACTCATCAACTACTCTTGAATCTCCTTGTACTCATTAGTACTTAAAATGTTGTTATAAGAGTCAATTTTTTTTCATCATCCACATCAAACCAAAGCTAAACATATAGAAAAGTAATACAAAACATATAAAAGTGAAACTTCCAATTTAAAAGAAAAATTTGCGCAACCGTTAAATTATATATATAAAAAATATGCATAATACATTCTCCTAAAACTATATGATGTGGATATAAACTTGTCACTAAGGCAACTTCCACATAGAAAGATCACTCATACCAATGGAAAAACAAACCTGCCACTAAGGCAACTCCCACGAAGATGCATATGCCATAACATGATGATGTATTATCAAGAGATATATTCCCACACACCCCACTAAGAATCATGTCATATGCATTCAAAATCACTTTAGAAAATCATCATCTTATTCATATATCACTAATATCACATACCACACATTCTTATCATGGATATCACATATTCATAAACAGATAATCATCAAAATTATAACTTTCACCAGTTACACATAAAAATTGAAATTTGATATCGTAAACACCATAAAAATTAACATTTTAACATATATAAGAAAATTCAAACTCCAACTCATATACATTAGTAAAGTTAAAACTTTATCACCTATAATATATAAATTCGACATTTATTTCATATTCATCATAAAAATTAAAATTTTCTTATATATAACATAAAAATTCATTCTTCATATTTGTCACAAAAATTAAAACTTTATCATATATAACATAAAAATTTATACTTTACTTTATATTCATCATAAAAATTAAAATTTTATCATATATAACATAAAAATTCATACTTCATTTTATGTTTATCATAAAAATTAGAACATTATCACATATAACATAAAAATTCATACTTTACTTCTTAAAAATCGTATATTATATATTGAACTCAATACAAAGGATTCAGGTTTCATTATTTTAATTTATTAGTCTACATTTATTCCTTTCAAAAAAACAAGTAATCAAAATTATTAATTTCATATGGATTAGGTGTTAAGAAATTTTCTGGTTTTTAGAGGCATAATGGATTATTTTTCTGGTTATTATTAATGTATAGAAAAATATAAATGACAGAAAATAAATAACACATCAATTTATCCTAGTCCCCCTTTTAACCCAATGGTACATCCAGTTCCTTTGCACACCACAAGAGATTTTCTACTATTGATAGAATAAGTACAAATCTAACTTTAAGACATCTGTCACACACTTCTAACAATCTTCCTAAGATTGCACACCATTATCCTAATTTACAACACTTGAAGAAAGTACACCACTTTCCTCAATTTACACAATAACTTAAATGATTTTACGAAACTAATTTTGACTGAAATCAAGAGGATATAACGGTTGAGTACAATGATAATAGCCTAATATAATTTCAAGTACAACAGAGAACATTTGCCAAAGATATGACAATGTAAAATATGTACTTGAAAGTTTGTTCAATCGTTCCTAGAGGTCTGATGAACATATGCAATGATCCATGTTGAAGCTGAACTAAAAAATTGCATTGCTTCAGATTTGTATTCGACTACAACCTGAGTGTAGTCGAATACACCTATTTAACGTTCAGATTTATTTGAAAACTTCAAGTTTTTATTCGAATACACATCCTTGTAGTCGAATACAGATGACTGAATTTTGCCACTGACTTGGTTTTGTATTCAGCTACATCATGTTGTAGTCGAATACCAAATTGCAGTTTTAGCTACTGTCTTGGTATTTGTATCCGGCTACACCATAAGTCAGATTTATTTTTCTAAACATTTCAATTTTCCAATAATAATAATTCAGATGATATTCATTAATTCATTCTTTTATTCTAATAGAGTATCAGTTGATATTTTCCTAATTTATCCCTCTTCTTTCGCATCCAAACTTTCCTAATTTCCTCTCAACCCTAAAACTTCCTTTCTCTTCTCCATTCTTCCATGGCGGCATACTCTAATTCTTCTCACAATTCCCCCATTCATTTATCCAATGAAATAAAAGATGCAACTCAAAATCCTCACAACCCTTATTATCTTCATCCCGACGAAAATTCAGGTTTCGTTCTTGTCGCTTCAACTCTGAGAGACACCAACTACTACAACTGGAGAAATTTGATGAAACATGATCTCTCTTCCAAAAGCAAACTCTCTTTCATCAATGGTAGTTTACGACAACCGTTGTCAACAGATTCGGATTTCGAGTTGTGGAATCGGTGTAATAACATGCTCCTTTCTTGGATTACCAGGACCTTGTCGCATCACATTGCTCATAGTACGATTTGCTTCGAAAATGCACAAGAGCTTTGGTATGATCTTGAAGATCGCTTCATGAAAGGTTATCACTTTTATTTTTCTGATTTACTCAAAGATTTGCATTCAATTAAACAAGGGGATCGTTCTTTATCAACCTATTATACTAATTTGAAGATTTTATGGGATGCATTAGAGTTTTTACGACATACACCTTCTTGTTCTTGCCTTACTCTTTGCACGTGTTCTTTAAGCTCCGATGTCAAAGACTATAAACACAACAAATACATCATATGTTTTCTCAAATGCCTTAATGACAACTACAATAATGTCTGAACACAAATTCTCCTCATGGACCCTTTACCATCATTAAGCAAAGCCTAGTCCCTTGTTGTCCAACAAGACCCAACTCCTACTCTAAGTCCTAACCCTAATTCTACTTCTAATATCACTTCTTCTCACTCTGCTATTTTTTCTATAAATTCTGGTAATTCTAATCCTCCAAAGGTCATAATAGTCAACCCGAAGGTAGAGGTTGTGGAAAAGGGCAAATGTTATGTAGTCATTACAACAAAACTAATCACACTATTGAAAATTGTTATTTTAAACATGGATTTCCTCTCGTTACAGATCCAAGACTCAACTCAGCAATGAATCATCTGGTGATGGGAAAAATTCACAGCTTGCAAATTCTTTTGTTAATGACTCACTCACAAAGGAAGATTATCAAATCTTGGTCAATTTGCTAAAATCTTCTACGGAGGCAGGTTCTAACTCATCCACTAACAAGGATAATGGAGTCAATGATAACCCTTATGTGGTTTCTAGTATTTCCAAGACAGGAAACACTTACTAACCTCTAAACAAATGGATATTGGACTCTAGTGCATCAGATTATGTGTGCCCTAACATTAAAGCTTTTTCAACTATCAAACAGATTTATCATGTTTCCATTATTTTTCCAAATGGGAGTAATTTGTATGCACACTTTTCTGACACTATTTCTTTCAATTCTTCTTTTTACCTTAAAGATGTTTTGTTTATCCCTCAATTTCATTTCAATCTTATATCCATTTCAAAATTAACTCAAAATCTTAATTGCAAATTGGTGTTCTCACAAAATTTTTGTGAAATTCATGATATGGATACCTAGAGGATGAGTGGGAATGTGGACCTCATTAATAATCTCTACATCCTCAATACATCTCATTTCACTAGTGTTTTAGATTCTAATAGAGTTTATGCTTCTATTAGTACTACTCAATGTAATTCTTTTGACCTTTGACATTATAGATTAGGTCATCCATCTTATAATATCTTTCAAACCATGTGTAAATACTTTCCCTATATTTCTTTCAATAAAAATCTTGTTTGTGATTCTTGTCATATGGCTAAAAAAAAGTAGGCTTCGTTTTTCTTATAGTAATAGTTTATCTTCACATGCTTTTCAACTTGTTCATATGGATATCTAGGGGCCTATAAATATTGTTTCTTTGGATGGATTTTCTTACTTTTTAACAATTGTTGATGACTTTACTCAACATACTTGGGTGTTTTTAATGAGTTCCAAATCTGAAACTCGAATGTATATTCAAAACTTTATTGCCTATGTTTCTAATCAATTTTCTACACATATCAAAACCATAAGAAGTGACAATGGGGAAGAGTTTCTTAGACCCTCATTTTATGCTTCTTTAGGCATTATACATCAAAGATCTTGTGTAGAAACCCTTGACCAAAACTCAGTGGCTGAAAGGAAACATCTACATATATTAAATGTTACAAGAGCTCTCTTATTCCATGCTCATTTGTCTAAATGTTTCTGGTCTCATGCCTTAAATTATGTTGTTTTTTTTTTAATTAATCGAACATGCACCCATGTATTTAAAAACAAAACTCCCTTTGAACTTTTGTATAAATCTCCCACTACCTTTAATAATTTTAAGGTATTTGGTTGTCTTGCTTTTGCTTCAACATTAACTAATGCTAGAACTAAATTAGACCCCAAGGCTAGAAAATGCATTTTCTTAGGATATAAACTTGAGACAAAATGGTACATTCTTTTTTATTTGCATAATCTTGATACCTTTATTTCTCGAAATGTTATTTTCTATGAGTCAAATTTTCCTTACAATGTAAATCTACCCACTGCTTGCACTAGTGACTTGCTCAATCACCATGATCAATTGTTTCTTTTTGATATTCCTATTGATGCTCGTGTTATTAATCATGCTCCTTATACTAATTTTCATGTTAATGATTCCCTTATTAATGATAACCATGTTGATAATTTCCATGATATTAGAACTATTAGAAAGTTTAATAGATCAAGGAAACCTCATAACTACTTGAATGGTTATAAATGTTATGCTACTATACAACAAAATTATGATATTTTGTATCCTCTGTCTGCTATGTTTTCTTACTCAAATATATCTTTAAATCATTTTAAATATATGAATGCTATTACTAGTCATTTTGAACCATACCATTACAAACAAGCTGTCCAACATAATGTTTGGGTCAAGGCTATGGATAATGAACTCCAGTCCCTAAAATAAAATAATACGTGGATCATCACCACTTTACCCCATGGTAAGAAGCCCATCGGATGCAATTGGGTCTACAAAATCAAACACAATTCCGATGGTTCAATAGAAAGGTATAAAACGTGTTGATTTGCAAAAGGATTTACTCAACTTGAAGGTATTGATTTCTTTGACACTTTTTCTCCCGTTGCAAAATTAACTATAGTAAGATTACTCCTTTCTATCACTTCTTCTCAAAATTGGTTTTTGCATCAATTGGACGCACATAATGCCTTTTTACACGGTGACTTAGATGCGGATGTTTATATGGAATTACCTCTGAGCATTTCATCTAACAAACTTAATCAAGTTTGCAAACTTTTGAAATCTCTATATGGATTAAAGCAATCTAGTAGAAAATGGTTTACAAAATTGTCGTCTGCATTAATTTTAAAAGGATATATGAAATCCACTTCTGATCATTCTTTATTCACCAAAAGATTGCAAAAATCCTTCACTACAATTTTGATTTACATTGATAATATAATTATTGCAGGAAATGACCCTCATGAGAGCACTTTCATAAAGGAATGGCCAGATCTAAACAAGGAATCCATATATGTCAATGAAAATACACTCTAGATTTATTATCTGACACCAATTTGCTTGTTGCCAAACCTGCCAATACTCCAATGATGAAATACACTAAACTCAGCAACACCAACGGTACTCCTATGCAAGATCCATCCATCTATTGACGACTAATCGACAAGCTCATTTACCTAACAAACACAAAGCCATATATCAATTTTTTTGTACAACAACTCAGTCAACATATGAATTCACCTTCAAACACTCATTATGAGACATCTATAAGAGTATTGAAATATCTCAAATCTTCTCCTGTATTAGGCATTTTCTGTCTACAAATTCTGCACTCCAACTGAAGGCCTTTTCGACTCAGATTGGGCAACCTATCCTAATACACGCAGATCAGTAAGCGGATTTTGCATATTTCTTGGGGACTCTTTAATCTCATGGAAATCAAAGAAGCAAGCCACCATTTCTCGCAGTTCCTCAAAGTAGAGTACATAGCCATGGCCACTGCAACATGTGAAATATAATGGCTAACTTATTTACTCACTGATCTGAAAATCGATTTTGTCAATCCTACTCTACTATATTGTGATAGTCAATCAACAAAGCATATAGCGGCTAACTCCTTATTTCATGAATGTACCAAGCACATCGAGCTTGATTGTCACCTGGTCCGTGAAAAATTCAACAAAAATTGTTCCATCTTCTTCCTTTCAAATCATCTCAACAGCGGGCCGACATTTTTACGAAAGCATTGGATCCAAGTCCATTCCATTCTTTTATTTCCAAGCTCACCTTAATTGATATATGTGCTTCAGCCTTTGGGAGGGTATTAGATAATACTTAGTCATTTCCTTAATCTGAGTTAGTATTAATCAAAATATTGTTAGGTTGTTAGAGACTTATTCGGACTTAGTTATTTTTCTCTTTCTACAATTAGTTAGATGAGTTTACCTATACCATCTATATTAGTCAGTTTTAGTTTTGTAAACATTTCAATTTTCCAAAAATAATAATTCAGATGATATTGATTAACTCTTACCTTTATTCTAATACCTATACTGAGATTCATCCTCAAATATAGTGGAATTAGGGCAGTAAAGTTCTAGTGAAGTGTCATATGGAGGAAGAGAAGATTTGGTTGCCAGTTGTTTTGTTTCATCCATTAATTGCATAATATATTTCCTCTAATTGGTCATGATGCGTTTTGGATATCAAGCAATCTCAATCACTACAAAAATCTAAGTGACTCCAAATCTTTAATATAAAAATTATCATTGGAAAAAACTTTAACAATTTGTGATTCACCATAATCATTTCTAGATAACACAATGTAATCAACATAAATTAAAATTGAATTAATAATAGTAGTAGGTCTGTGATTTATATTTGAAGAGAAAGTAATTAAGAGGATTTTTTTATCATTATATCCCCTTTTTGCAAAAACATAACCAAAATGCCCTACTTTTAAAAGTTGTTACCAAAATGTCCTACTTCTTAGGGTTAGTGGGAAAACTCTCCCTGGGGAGGGACCTAGTAAAGAGGCAAAAAAATTTCCCCTAGTAGGAGGTCACTGGCCGAGGATGCGACCTCCCAAAGGGATTTCAAATATGTTTTTTAATTATTTTTATATATTTTAAATAATTTTTAAATAATAATAATAATAATACAATAATAATAATAATAATGATTACTATTATTATTAATTATTATTATTATTAATGTATTATTATTATTATTAATTATTATGATTGTTATTATTATTATTAATTATTATTATTATTATTAATTATTATTATTGTTATTATTAATTATTATTATTGTTATTATTATTAAAAATTGTTTTAGTTAAAAATAATTATAATTAAATTAAAAATTATTATAATTAAAATAAGAAATTATTATAATAATACATTGATAATAATAATAATAATTATTATTATTATATTAATTATTAATAATAATTATTATTAATAAGAAAATACATTAATAATAATAATTATATTAATAAGACAAATTACATTAATAACATAAAACAAAATTCATTAAATTAAAATAGGAAATACATTAAATTAAAATAAGAAAATACATTAAATTAAAATAAGAAAATACATTAAATAGAAATTATAATCAAATTTGAGTAGATGTGCCCGCAGCATTTGGATAATGTTTCCTAGTATGACCAGATACCCGACATAATCCACATTTTTTTTTACTCTTTCTGGATTGTCCGACATAATGCTTTTTGGACGATCTTTCTTGACTCTGCGGTGGATTGTGACACAACTTAATACCTTCAGCCAATATCTTTTGTTTGGTATGGGTGTGAAGGCTTCATCGTAGACTTTTAATACTGTTTCCTCTTTGTACACATCAGGTATAAAATATGATTATTGGAGTCTTATACCTGATGTGTACCAATAATCTTATTAATATAATTATTATTATTATTAATGTATTTTCTTATTAATAATAATAATAATAATAATAATAATTAATAACAATAATAATTAATAAGAATAATAATTAATAATTATAATAATAATTAATAATAATAATAATTATTATTATTATTATTATTATTATCAATGTATTATTATAATAATTTCTTATTTTAATTATAATTATTTTTAACTAAAACAATTTTTAATAATAATAACAATAACAATAATTAATAATAATAATAATAATTAATAATAATAATAATAACAATCATAATAATTAATAATAATAATAATACATTAATAATAATAATAATTAATAATAATAATAGTAATCATTATTATTATTATTATTGTATTATTATTATTATTATTATAATTATTATTATTATAATTATTATTATTATTATTTAAAAATTACTTAAAATATATAAAAATAATTAAAAAAACATATTTGACATCCCTTTGAGAGGTCGCATCCCTGGCCAGCGACCTCCTACTAGGGGAAATTTTTTTTGCCTCTTTACAAGGTCGCTCTCCTAGGGAGAGTTTTCCCACTAGCCCTAAAAAGTAGGACATTTTGGTAACAACTTTTGAAAGTAGGACATTTTGGTTATGTTTTTGCAAAAAGCGGATATAATGGTAAAAAATCCTAATTAGGAGTTAACATGATAGTCATTAAGGTAGGTATGTAAAAATTTTACTCTGGTAGATTTTCTTAGTGGTGTGTGGGTTCACTGGATTTAATTAGTGGGAGTTGTACTAGTGGATCAATGTTTGGAAGAGGTTGTTCTATTGGAATTTGAATGATTGGTGCAGTGGGGTTAATGCCATGTTTGGGAATGACTAATGAGTGGTTCAAGGTCAGTATAGTGTGTTTGAGGCTGGGGTGAATTGGTGATGATACCATATTAATGTGAAAACAACACTCAGAAATATTGGAAAATACAGCTGAAACTGTTATTGATACTTGACAATTTTATACAATGTAAACTTTACAGACCAAAACTGGTAAATTGACCAAAACATAATGCAAAAGTAAAAATACAAAAAAAAGTTTCAAGAAAATGTAAAAAGTAAACTAATTTGTTTTCTAATTTAACTAATCTAAAGTATTTATACGTAATAGGAAGCGAAACACAGACAATAAAAAGAGAGGAAGAGGAAGACAAAGAAAGTGAAAGTGGAAAATGAAAAAGAAAGAGATAGAAAGAAGAATGGGAAGGGAAATTAGAAAGGAAAGTGCTTGAAAATTTAAAAATGAAGCAAGGGTATTTTTGTCAATTTGGGTTGTAATCTAAACTAAATGGTAAAAGTTCGGAAGCTTAAAGAGTTTTACGTAAGATACAGAGTTGGCGCTAAAAAAATTCCTTCGCTTAAATAATTATTAACCACTAATATTTGTTTATAAATTTTTTTTTTATACTTATAGAAATAACATAAGTGCATATATAAGGCGATTTAGGTACCGACTAGTATATATATTCGTCAAATTTGTAGTTAGTTAATTTTAGATATTTCTTCTTTTCTCAATATTTATCTGGATTTATCAAATTTAAAAGTGTTTTCTATTAATATATATGTTTAAATTGATGAATCAAAACGTATATTTAAGAGTATAAAAAAAGAAAAATTTACCTTAATTTTACTAATGTCAATATCGATTGAGAGGATAATTATTTTACCAGTGATACATAATTTCCATGAGATTCATCACTCATTGACATCTCTTGAAGACTTCCTTTATTTATTTTATTTCCATTTCAAGTCTTATTTTTGATCAATTTTTCCTTTGTATGTAACTTGAGATGAGTATAGACGTTTTCTTCTTTCTTTCTTCAGTTTTGTTTTATATGAATTCTTCCAATTAGGGTAGCTACAAATGCATGTTATCTTGGTTTCATGGTTTGGTGAAATGAGGTGATATATTAAAGACAGCAAATTGTCACTTGAAACATTGAGTCCCTATGGGAGTGCCTAAAAAGAAAAAGTGGAAGAATTTGAGCAGGGGCCTACACTTTGGGGCATAACATGTCTTGTCTTTAATTGCACAAGTCATTCAGCCAACCTGTAAGGATTAAGACTGATTTTATTCATCTCAATTGATCATATCTTACATTAGGACCACTCATGAAAATATACGCAACTCAATTTACCTGGAAAGTACACAAATAAAATATTATAACAAAAATTCAATAACCTTTCATAAGATGGTTCGAATTTCTTTAGGCTTAAACTGAGATTTTAGGATCAAAATCAATTATGGCACTGCAGCAAGATTAATGATGCGTTGGTTATAGTTTTTTTCTTCATAAATAATCACTTTTTTTAACAAAATAATTATTGTTGAAAGTTTACAAAAATGATTTTTGAAAATTTGTATTTGTTTGTTATAGTTTAAACTGAAAATCTAAAAAAATAAATTTAAAAACTGATTTTTTAGAACTTTTTATTTAGTTTTACAAAAAAAAAATAATTGATTTTTTTGAAGTTATTTTTATTATAAAAGACAAGCATAAAGTAATTTTAATTTTTCTAAAATCTTTAAATTATATAATATTTAAATAACTTGTTTTTAGAATCCTTAACAAAAACAAACTAAAAATCTTGAAAGAGAATTTTTCTCACTCGTTATGGCCCTACTCGTTATTGTTCACAAAAAATAACATATTTAAAAGAAAAGATACGAGTTAAAGTGACATAAAAACCCCACCAAAAGTCTCAATTATACAATTTACAATACCATTTAGTTTAGTACTTGTGCCAACTTTGTAACGAAGTTTATAAAGGGAATTATATGCTTTTTTCCTACCCTCAAAGCGTTTACACATGGGTAGAAAAAGAACGAGTTAGTGACAGAAGAGAAGGAGATTCCATACAGCTAAAAAGAATAGACCAATGATTGATGTTTTTTCTTGCATTTTTACCTTTCTTGCCACCCACTCCAACCTAAAAATATCCTTGGGAAGAGAAGCACATTTCTACAACATGGTGGAAATGAGGAAAGTTCCATACTTCCATGTAATAAAAAAAACACGGTTCATGGCTCCAGCACATCACAATTTCCAACCCAACGAATCCACCAATAAGAATAACAATAACTAAAAGATTGGGTAATGTATGTTTGGTATTTAAAACTGATGTATGTAATTTACATTTAATTATATCTATTTTTTTTAAGACAAATACTAATAAGTATATTTATATTAAAGAGTCAAATATAAAAATATTACATTTAAAGTTGTGTTTTTAATTTTTTGAAAGTTCATATATTAGTTTTTTCATCACAATTTTTTTTTTAATTACTTAACAAGAAAAGATATATGTTACTAAGATTAAGGTTGTTAATGGTGTAAAAACTGAGATGAATGGACCAATTAGTGGTTTAATTTAGTTTTTAAAAACCAAATTCGAATCAAGTTCAGTGCAATTCTCAATCGATTTGAAATTGGCTTATAAATATAAATCGATTTAATATTTTGAATAAGTGTTTAGTTAAAATAGATTTTGAACTAATTCTTAAGAAAAATAATTTTGAAAAGAAAATATATATTTTTTTTTTGAGAAAAATAGATTAAAAAATTTCTCGATAAAAAAAAGGAATTTAAGATAAAAAGTTTCGATTATTTTTCAAAAAGAAAATTCATGTTTCTTTTG
>JBBPBR010000007.1:35890178-35908048 GCA_037974775.1 Cicer pinnatifidum | reverse complement strand
ATTCATTAATCTATTTTATTTTATTAATAGTTTTTGAATTTTTAAATATTTTAATTATTTATAATTTATTAAATAATAGTTAACATAATTAATAAAATAGCAAAAAAAAAATATAAATATTACATTATAGTCGCATATGCGTGATGGAACCTTCTGTTAACAATAAAAATAAAACATTTATGCATTATTTTTTTAAAGTGTGATATTTTGGTCAAAATTAAAAAAAATATATATAAAAGAAAATAAGTAAAAAAATATTGGATACAAAATCCTCACATCAACACAGTGTGTATATATATTTTCTGAATTTTATATTTTTTTCACTTTCATTCTAACTTCACACACATTTCAATTTGTATTTTATAAGGTGTAAGATACGATTTGCAACTTTTGTGTCTTCAAATAACACACCTCCTTAGTTAGCAAAAAGTGATACCCCTCGTAAGAGTTTGTATTACAGATTCCCACCTTCCCATGTTACACCTTCTCCTTTACCTGTCCTGTCCCCACCATCTCCATCCACACATTTTATAAAACCCCAATTCCCTCTCTTCCCTCTCTTCTCATCACAACATCCTTCATTTCTTACACACCTTCCCCTTTCATCATTATTTCATCATCCATTATACACTCTCTTCCTTTTCAATTAATCAAACAAAAATGTGCAGCTCCAAGGCCAAAGTAACAGTAGGCATGGAAATCACAGCCACAGCCACATCACATGTGTCCAGAATCAATGGAAGACCTGTTCTTCAACCAACTTGCAATAGAGTTCCTAACCTAGAAAAAAGAAATTCAATTAAAAAAATTCAACCAAAATCACTTTCACCACCATCATCACCATTTCCAAGCAAGATTAATTCATTGACACCTCCAATTTCACCAAAGTTAAAGTCACCAAGGCTTCAAGCAACAAAGAGAGGAAATGAAAGTAATAATGTGTTGAACACAAGTTGTGAAAAGATTGTTGTAACACCAACAACAAGAAAGAGTTGTTCAAGTTTAGAGAGGAAAAAGTCAAAGAGTTTTAAAGAAGGGTCAACAACATGTGAGGCATCTTCATTGAGTTACTGTTCTAGTTTGATCACTGAGTCACCAGGGAGTATTGCTGCTGTGAGGAGAGAACAGATGGCATTGCAGAATGCTCAGAGAAAAATGAAGATTGCACATTATGGAAGATCAAAATCTGCAAAGTTTGAAACTGCTGTTCCTATTGATACTTCAAATAATCTTTCTTCAAAAACAACTGAAGAGGAAAAAAGATGCAGCTTTATCACACCCAACTCAGGTAATTCAAAGAGTACAAATTTTAATACAAATTGATAGTATTAATACACATTTATATATAAAATAGTATTTTAGGAATCATTATAGAAAACAGACTTATTAAATACACTAATTATTTTTTAATATATGTAAAAAGTATTGTAGGTATTTATAATAGACACAAAGGTAATATTGATGTTTTAGTTTATTATTGTTATTTTGTTTTAAAACATTAATGTTTTAGAAATCTGAAGTCTGATTAATTTATTTTTTGTTAGATATATACTTATTTAATAATCACATAAAAAACATAAACAATTAGTATAAATTAAACTAATTAATTTGTAGACAGATTGATGATCTATGATTTTTTTTTTTTCTGTCAAAATAAAATGGTTCTTTGATTTTTACCAGACTCTTATAGTAGACTGCTAATTAGGATTAAAAAGGGTACTTTAATTCATATTTTTACATATTTTTAATTTATATACTAGTATTAAACATCAATAGTTATGAAACTCTTTTGATAAAAAAGTGCTAATCTCAATGTGTTTTATAATCTTCAAGCTGTCAATTTAGTGGTAAGAGTTTATTGTAATATCAGAAAACATAATTCAACTCTCGTATAAAATAATTGGAAAATAATCATCAGTTTTATTGATAACAATAATAATAATGTGTTTTATATGAATAACAGAATGTGCTAATCTCAATGTGTTTGTTTTAATAAATAGATCCAATCTATATTGCTTATCATGATGAGGAATGGGGAGTTCCAGTTCATGATGACAAGTAAGCATCCAGTTCTCTTTCTCATCACACACAACACAATTCAATGAGATCATACACAAAATACTATGAAAGGCAAACTCAGATACAAACATCCATACTTTTATATATATATATATATATTAACACGGATAATAATATAAAAAAAGTCATTTGTATCGATGTTTATGTGAAATATTAAACACATCTTAATTTGAAATATCATGTTATATATCAAAAATATTTTCAAATAAATGATAATTGACAAAAACACTATTGCACATGCAGGATGTTGTTTGAACTTCTAGTTTTAAGTGGTGCTCAAGTTGGATCTGATTGGACATCAATCTTAAAGAAACGCCAAGATTTCAGGTTGGATTAATTCTACTATAATATATATGTATATGTATATGCAATTATATTTGTACTTCTGTTTTCATTTGAGGGAACTAATGATGAAATTTTAAATTATTTACAGGGTTGCATTTTCAGAATTTAATGCATCAACTTTGGCCAACTTAACTGATAAGCAAATGATGTCAATTAGTTTGGAATATGGCATTGATATAAGCAGAGTTCGAGGAGTTGTAGATAATGCTAATCGAATTTTAGAGGTAAACAGTCTCAAAAACTGTACCCTTTTCATTTTTTTACTTGGTCTCTCTTTTTCGCATCAATTTTAAATTGCAGTTGTAACTGCAGTTATATTGCGTAATTTGATATTACGGTAAAATACAGACAAATACAATTGATGAAGATGCAATTGTAGGTTGTAGAGACCTCTAAAACTTTTATATTGTGACTGCAATTCAAAACTATAATCCAGAAGACAAGATTACATGTTTTTAGTGAATATTCTAAAGAAAATAGCAGATTAGTTAGTGACTTAAAAAGAGTATCAATGATGAAAAGTACACTAATGTCTTTTATGAAAAACTTCATTTTAATATTTTCTCTTTGCTTCACCCATGACAAGAAAGTTTGCACTTTGCATATATTTATAAGTCCTTACAGGATGAAAATTTTAATTCCTGACCCCATATGTTCTGATTGATCTCTATGCACAATTTTAGTCACCAAGATCACAATTTTTATATTTGATAAAATTGTAATGTTAGAAATTAATAGTTGTGTTAGTTTTCCTGACTATGAATTTGGAACCTCTTTCTTAACACGTATTCGATTTTCCTTAACTCACCAATTGAGCTACCTAAGTAGGACACATTCGCCTTGTTTTTATTATTTTATAGTTATTATTTTATTTTTTGACTTGTTATAATTTATTTTTACTTTTAAATTAAAAAGAACATAATGTATGTAATGTAATGTAGTGAAATTCTGCTGATAATGATATTCGCTTTGTAAATTGGTGCATTACATTTACAGGTTAACAAGGACTTTGGTTCATTTAACAAATACATTTGGGGTTTTGTGAATCACAAACCAATTTCAACACAATACAAGGTTGGCCACAAGATTCCAGTGAAGACATCAAAATCAGAGAGCATAAGCAAAGACATGATCAGAAGAGGGTTTAGGTTTGTAGGCCCAACAGTGGTTCATTCATTTATGCAAGCAGCTGGCCTCACCAATGACCACTTAATCACTTGCCATAGGCACTTGCAATGCACCTTATTGGCATGCTGAAGACCATATTTGATGTGCTAACTATAGTTTACTTTCAATTTATGTGTTGTGTATAATATTAGCTAGGAACAAAGAATGGTTTTCTTAGTTATGAGATGTTAGAGGGCTTTAATGACATATTGAGTGTGGTTTGTAATAGATAAATGAGAGAAAAAGTGGATTATTTTTTATATTAAAAAAGTTTAGATGAGTTAAGTCTCAAGATTAAAGCAAGCTTCAAGGTTGAAAAAGTGTTTGAAGATACTTAAGGATTACCTAAAACAAGATCATCATGTTGAGGGTAAAAGTTGAACTTATCTTTAAGAAGTATGAGTCAATTTCTTATTAAGAAAAAAAATTGTTTATTAGAATGATGTAAAAAGTTTAAGGATTGTAGTAGTAGTGGTTGAAAGATTAGGAGACAATCACCATGTGCATGTGCAATAGTGAGACAAGTGCATGTGTTGTGTCAGTTTGCTTTTTAGGCCATGTGACATATAAAACTTTGCATTATTTGATTCCCTTTAACAGTCTTGTAGAGGGGGGTGTAGGACCATATATACACCTCCTCATACTTTCATTCTATTGCTTTGTTTATGGAGTTGTTTCTCTAACTTTTTGGTTTAGGTTGTCCCACAATATGTTTTGGAGTTTGTGTGGAGATCTTTTGAGTGGCTTTCAAAACACATGTCATGTGCTTATGTACTACATATGATTAATATGATTATTACTAATGCATACATTTTGAGATGTTAACAAGATAAGTATCTTCTACAATGTGCTACTCTTTCTTCTTGATAGAGTACTCTTCCTCTATTTATTACTTTCTTTCTTTATCTTCTATAGTTAGTTGCTTCTTCAAAGAGTTAAGGCTTTTTATGAAACTCGTGGCTATCATCACTAGCACATGCAAAAAGATACTTGGAATTTATCAAGAGGTTACCACTATTATAAGTTATTATAGTGTCTTTCTAGACAAGAATGCTTAAAATTGATAATTGCACAATGAATGTAAGGTTGTTCACAATACCAAAAATTGGTAAAGAATTAAAAATTACTTTAGTATTAAAGTTTTGGAACATCTACAACAATTGCAGGTTGCAACTATGTAGATTTTTAGAGATAAATTTTCTCCACATCTATTACATCCATTTTCTAGTATTTAGGAAACCTCCGTCCTTTTCTTATGTAATGAAAGTAGTGAGAATTGAGGGTTTTTTTTTTTATTTTTATTTTTTATTTTTTTTTATTACCTTTTCTTTCTAAAAAAATTATTAAAATATTTCCTTTTCAAAACTATACATCAACCTACACTATTTTTATATTCACTTATAAGTTGTCTTTGTAAATGAAGACTTCGTTAAGGAATCTTGAGTTTACAAAGACGATTTCTTTAAAAAATATTTTAAAAAAGAATTTTAATTTCTTTTTTCAAATTAACAATTCATAAAAAGACAAAAACACAAATTTTAAATTACATAAATTGAATATAGTTTTTTATCATATTTAGACAATGTTTTTTAGTATGACTAGTTAACGGACATAATATCCAAGTCTCTAGTCTTTATTTCTCTACCTCTAGCAAGCTTATAAATACATTTGTCTCCATCCTTGGTGCCTAAGGATTTGTATAACCCATCAAAAGCTTTAGATCTCCCTTATCCCAAAGCCTTGTTAGTCTCTTTCTTAGCTTTCTTATATTCTTTCCAATTTTCTGAACTTTTACATTGTCCCCCTTTTTATAGGGTATTTGACATGTCTATTTGTTTAAGTAAATCTTATGAAATTGAAATTATTACCTTCATGTTTACAATAAGTTACAATGGACAATTTTTAAACCAAACCTAGTGTATGGCTTTTGCTGGTAGAGTCCAACATTTGCACCATTAACTATGGTTTCATAATAGTCATGTTTCTCAAGCCAGCCCTTGCAGTTGCCATAGAGAGAACACATGAGGAAACGTGTCAAAACCAAGTTACAATTATAACTTTAAAGAATGTTAACGGTGCTCTCTCTATTACTGATGCATTATGTAAAAGGATTGGCACACTGTTTATAAGCTTTTGTATTTATGAAACATTTAAATCGATTATTTGATAAACAATCATGATAACAACAGCAATTCTATTTGATATGAAGAAAAGTCACACAGTTATGTTCGAAAAATGGGAATGCATATCAATACATTATGGAGTCCACCAAAATTAGTTTTAAAAGATCTACCTCACCTTCGTGCCTTTAATCAATCATATGTTTTGTCACGACCCGAAAACTAAATGTTGTGACCGACGCACAAGCTATACTTCTAGCTTGACAAACCTATCAACTAACTTAACAATTAAACAACTAAATCATTTTCTAACTATTTAAATATATATATATATATATATATATATATATATATATATATATATATATATATATATATATATATATATATATATGTTTTTTCTTGAAATTTCGATAGAGTATCCTCTCTGTAACTTCAACATTCTTAAATTTATAAAATCTCTGTTTAACTTTCAATTCAGTCATAATTCAAATAACATAATCTAATTGATTTATTCCTGAGTTATAAAATATTTAAATATTGAATTGATGTACAGTTAAATATGTTTTTCATGAATTATGATGGAATGAGAAATGATTTTTAAATTTGTGTTTTGAAAATTGTTGTTTTAAGTAACAAATGGTTAACCGAGGTAGGTGCACTTAGTTACATCATTTTGATTGGGAAGAATTACTCGTAAGTTCTCTAATTGATGTGTTGCATGATAGAGAGGAGATGACTATCCGTTAGATGAAGCTACCCCTAAGGGAAATGTCACCCTTATGAGGAGAAGACTATCAATGACATGAAATCGCCTCTTGATTATCAAAAATTTAAGTTTTTACTCGTTAGATTTTCTATGACCATTTTAAGGTTGCTTATTTTGATTTTATTTCTTTATGAATTGGATTTTAAACATTTCTACCTAAACAACTACATTATAACTTTAATGATTATATCATGTGTATACTTTATTTTAGAATTATCTAAATTTCAGGTAGTATTATTTAACATAATTGTTACAAGATTTTCAAACAATTATTTAAGTCTTTTTGTGTGTTTGCCTTTTAGATGATGGTGGTTGTTATCTCTTCACTAAGTCTTTGTGATTTACCCTTTCATGTTGTTCATTTTTTTTCTCTCCAGATTTACAAGCGGCCAAATAGTAAGATGTTAGTAGATTCAAGTCTCAATCAGATTTTTTGTAGGCCTTTTTTATCAAAGACCCATTTGTTAAGTATCTATTGAATCGTGATGTATTTCGCAACTATTTTGAGTCTAGAAAATCATTTGAAAATGTATTAAATATTTAAATTCACTTTTTTGAAATAGTGGTTGAGTTAAAAGTTTGAAACATGATTTTATATTTGGAAATGTTGAAATTACATATGATACTCCGTCAAAATATCGAGAAATAATATATATATATATATATATATATATATATATATATATATATATATATTTGAAATGGTTATTTAGAACTATTTAATTGTTAAGTTGATTGAAATGTTTGCCAATATATGAGTATAGTTTGGGTGTCAACCATGACATTCGATTTTCGGGTCATGACAAAGTTTGTATATAGATCTTAGTCGTAGGTCCTAATAGTTGGAAATATGAGGTGATAATAGATTTTTGTCAGTAAATTGTGTAAACGGGCACAACTTACTTGCAAGAGCTATTAGCAATCTAGGATAGTTATGGTGTTTCAACCACACGATGTTTTGTTTGTAGTAGGTTTCACTTTGAAAATTGTTTCAGATATGGTAAGGTGGGCTATCAATGTGGTCAAATAGGTCAGATATGGAGAGATTTTCTTGTATATCAGGCACACTCATCCTCTAGTTATGCATCACAATTACAACTTTGGCATCTTCTTAGGCTAAATATGCATTTGTGCGATAAAATGGAAATTCTTCTGTAAAAGGTTCAGGGATGTCTCAATAGGAAGGTAGAGGTCAACCACTATTAGGAATAGGCCAGACTCGAGTGTTTGCTTTGACTTGTTAGGATGCTCAGACATCCAATGGAGTAGTTACAAGTATACTTTCTATTTGTTCCAAAGATGTTCATGTTTTGTTTGATCCTAGAGCTACACATTATTTTGTATCCTCGTGTTTTTCTACTCGACTTGGTAAACTTTCACCTTTTCTTGAGGACGCTTTAGTTGTGGCTATACCTGTTGGAGGAAATTTGTTTGCTAAGTCAGTGTATCATTCTTATGATATAGCTATTGAGGGCAAGGTGTTGCCAGTTGATTTAGTAGTTATTGGTTCGATAGATTTTGATGTGATTTTGGGTATGGATTGGTTGGCAAGGGTTTGATAGAACCAAGTCTTGTGATTTAACAAAGTTGTGAAGTTTGAGTTATTGGGGCAATAACTCTTCTTGTTTCAAGGATAACATTGTTAGGTACCACATAATCAAATCTCATCTTAAGAGCAATCAAGTTAATGAGAAGAGGTTGTCAATGTACTTAGCCTTGGTAATGGATACACAAGTGGCCGAGGAGAAATTGGAAAAAATTCCAATAGCGTGTGAATTTTTAGATTGAGTTCTCTATAGACTTGGTTCCTGACAGTCATCCCATATCTATATCTCCTTATCGTATGGCCCCAATATTAGAACTTAAGGAGTTAAGGGAGCAACTTCAAGATCTTCTTGATGAGGGTTTTATTTTCCCAAGCACTTCTTCTTGGGGAGTGAAAGTGCAAACACGATAATTGGGGGTTGAATTGTGTTTGACTAAGTTGATAACTTTTTCATTATTTGATTAAATTGGTTCATATTGATGATTTACTTGGAGTAGAAGCAATAACAAAACTAAGGAATGCAGAAATAAAGTAACATAAGTAATTTATCTTGGTTCACCATTAACTTGGCTACATCCAGTCCCTTCACTTAGAAGAATTTAATCCACTAATTCAACAATTGGACTTACAAAGCACCTGCCCTCCAAGTCAGTCTTCTCAAACAACCTAACAACCCCAAACTATTAAGGAACACATACACATTGACTCTACCAACCAACCAAGTCTTCTCCATACAATTTGACAACCCTAGATTGTTGAAGGCACACTAACACCACTATTGAGTTTGAATACAAAGATTTTGAACTTGAGTAGTTACTTCTAACAAGCTGATTATAACAATGACTATCACACTTTGAGAAAAACAAGTGTTTCTATCTTTGAACTCTAAGACGAATTTGGAATTTTGAGCTTGAGTTCTTCTACTCTTTTCTAATTTTTTATTATCTTCTTCTTCAGCCTCGAGTATCTATTCATTTATAAAATTAGGGCTTCAATTTAGTCATTTTTTAATTTTGAATTATATATTCATTCCTAGCTTGGTCAACAATGATCTTATTAAAAAATAATTTTGAACAATATGTTTTTTGATAATATTTGTTTTAGCCAATTCTTTATTTCTAAATCCAATATGAGCAACTCTTCTAGATTGGTTCTATTCATATTTTATTTAGATTGATATTATTCCCATTTTGTTAAGATTGAGTTTGTCAATTTTTCATATTGATATTGTTCGTATTTTGTTAAGATTGAGTTTGTAAATTCTTCATATTGATATTGTTTGTATTTTATTAAGATTTTTTCGAAGCTTCTTAAAATGAATCTTTCTTCCGATTGCTTGCTTTGATTTGAGCGGGAATATAGTGTTGGACCGGTTCTTGAAATTTTACAAGTAGGAATATAACTAAGTCTAATTCAATATTTTTTCATTTCTCAAAAACTGAATCATATATTTGCAAGTAATAAATGTATTTTCTTATGAGTTTTTCTTCTTGTAACAATTCTTGATCACATCTTGTTGTAAATAGTTCATATCTTCTTGTAGATATATCTTGATCAATTCTTCTTGTAAATAATTCATATCTTCTTGTGATAAATCTTGATCAAATCTTCTTGTGATAAATTTTGATGAAAACTTCTTATAAATAATTCATATCTTCATGTAGATAAGATGTTGATCATATCTTCTTCGAATCTTGACCATATTGTTTTTTCAACTTGGGTAAATATTTTCTTCAATTATAAATCTGAATCAAATATTATTTTAGATTGTCTTCAAAAACTCGAATCTTCTTTCGTACTTTGTGAAGTCAAATGTATTCTTATCATAAAATACTTTTGTTAACATCAAAACTCTAAGTATAAAACAACCTTGGTTCCAACAGAGAGCACCAATATTATTTGTAATGAAGAAAGATGGATCTATGCGATTGTGTGTAGACTATATTCAGTTGAATAAAGTAATTGTAAAGAATAAATACCGTTTACCCCGCATTGATGAGTTGTTTGATCAACTTTAGAGAGCTCAATATTTTTCTAAGATTAATTTGCGATCGTGGTATCACCAACGGAAGATTAAGTGGGATGATATAACAAAGACAACTTTCCGCATATGTTATGGATATTATGAATATCTGGTTATGTGTTTTGGGCTTACTAATGCCCTAACAACTTTTAAGGATTTGATGAATTGCATTTTTAAACCCTTCTTGGATCAATTTTTGATTGTGTTCATTGATGATATCCTAGTTTATTCCAAGATTATAGTATTCATATGGCTCTATTTGAGAATTATAAGATTATAGCCCTTGATGGAATTTGCGTACAATAATAACTATCAATATTGTATTCATATGGCACTATTTGAGAATTTTTTATGAAAGACGGTGTAGGTCTCCGATAGGATGGTTTGAAGTTCGAGATTGCTCAATAACAACTTAGAGTAAACATAAACTTATTTTTATAAGAGGCGTCGTCCCTTGGAATTTTCAGCGGAAGAACATGTATTTCACGTGTTTCACCAATGAAATGAGTTTTACAGTTTGGTAAAAAGGGAAAACTAAGTCCAAGAATCATTGGACCATTTGGAATTTTAGATAGGATTGGACTAGTAGCTTATCGCTTGGGACTTCCACCAGATCTCTCATAAGTTCAGTCATTCTTTCATATTTCGATGCTTCAGAAGTATCTACATGACCTTTCTCATGTGATAAATTATGAAGATGGGCAATTAGATGAGAGTCTATCATATGTTGAGCATCCGATAGCTATATTAGATCACCAAGAGAGACATTTACGCTCAAAACATATCGTTTCAATAAAGATTTTTTGGCATGGTCCAAATGGTGAAGAAACAACTTGGGAATTCGAAGAAATCATACATGCAAAGTTTCCACACTTAGTTTGAAACTCAAGGTCAGTAGTGAAAGATGACATACTTAGGAGGAGATGACTATCAACGAGATGTAAGCTCCTTAATTGATGAGTTATGGTGCGTTGCAACATTGAGAGGAGAAAGCTATTCGTTAGGTGGAGCCACCCCTAAGGAAAATGCCACCCTTTGGTGGAGAGGTCTATCAATAAGATGAAATTATCTCTTGGTTCTAAAAAAATTAGGTTTTTACTCGTTATATTTTCTATGACCCTTTTAAGGTTTCTCGTTTTAATTTCACTTCTTTATTAATTGGATTTTAAATATTTTTTCCTAAACAGATAAATTATAAGTTTAATGATTTGATCATGTGTACATTTTATTTGAGAATTATTTATATTTCTGGTAATATTTTTACCAAAATTCTCACTAGATTGTAAAACAATTATTCGTTTCGTTTTTTTTTTGTTTACCTTTTAGTTGGTGGTAGTTGTTGTCTCTTCACTAAGTCTTTGTGACTTACCTCTTCACGTTGTTCATTTTTTTTTATTCCCAAGCAGTTGAGTAGTAAGCTCTTAGTAGATTCAAGTCTTAATCATATTTTTTTGATAAGCCTCTTTGATCGATGGTCCTTTTGTTAAGTATTTGTTGAGTCGTGATATATTTTGCCGCTATTTTTAGTATAGAAAGTCATTTGGAAATGTGTTAAATATTTAGATTTTCTCTTTTCAAATATTGACTAAATTAAGTTTGAAACATGATTTTATATTTGAAAACATGGAAATCACAAGGGATACTCCGTCGAAATCTGGAGAAATATTATATACATTTTTTTGAAATGGTTATTTAGAACTAATTAATTATTTAATTGTTAAGTTAGTTGATATGTTTGTTAGGCTCGAAGTATAACTTATGCATCGATCATGACGTTCGATTTAAGATCGTGAAAAAGGCCTCATTGATGGCATTAGACAACAATTTTCCACAATATTAAGGATTACCATCACCAAACCTTGATGTTATTAGAAATTATTATGCATTTTGTCACTCACTCACTCGCATGAAATTCCCTAAAATTTGCCTTGTCCTCACACTCCACAAACATTGTAGCAATAGATCGACAAAGCAAATTTATGCATCTCTTTGTCATCGATATCAACACAAACCAATTGCTCACCACATCCACAACAAATCCCATCACCATCAACACTCATTCTAGACACAACCCACTCCCCTTTACCATTCCACCCTCATCCATTCCTTAGAACCCTTTCTCTAACTCTCATCACATTTTAAATCCCTCCCCCCTACCCCCTCGCCCCACCCCAACACCAACCTCACGCACCTAACCACTTTGAAACCATTCCTCAATAATTTTTGTTATCGGTCCCCCTACACCCCTCACACTGCTCCTCAGTTTCTAAAGATACTTATAAACTCTATCAACCCTGTTAAAACTTAGCTACTAAGAAAACTTACTAACTAAGTAAACTTAGTAACCAAGTAAGATAGCTTATCCAAAAATCACGTTTCTTAACCATGAAGGAAGTTGCTTAGCCATGAAGTAACTTGGACATTAAGAAACTTGCGTATGAAGAAAGTGATCTAAATCACCTATAAATAGAGGTGATGGATGAAGATTGAAATTCAATCCAACCTGAAGAGAATCCAAAAATTGAGAGAATCTCAAGAGAGCTAGAAATATTTCTAGGAGCCACATAAGTCTCATCATCATATCGTGGTTAAAGTCACCGAGAAGGTATGTTTACTAATATGCGTTTGAGTTCATTTTTTCATCAAAATCTGATAATTTTACATGAACTCAGTTCACATATGTTGAAAATAATATATTGTACGTAAACTTAAATCACATATCCTAATGTGATTTGTTTTCATGTATGTTATTCAATTTAAGAAATCACAAGCAGTACATGAATCCAGTTCACGTAAGGATACATGATTTAAGTTTGTGTATGCAATGAGTTTAAGAATTTATAGGAACTACATGAATATAGTTCTCACACATCTACGTGAATTGAATTCAAGTAGTTTGCGTGAATTCGGATCACGTAAACGTATGCGAATTCAATTCATGTATACATGATCTCAGTTCAGTATGTAAGATCTACGTGAACTCAGTTCATGTAGTCTGTTTGAATTTAGTTCACGTACGATACGGTAATTGCAATCACGTAAACAATGTTTCTGAATTTTTTATATTTTCTTATTGAATGCAAATAAATGGACCAATGGGAAGACAATAGTGATGAAATGTATGATGGTTTGGACCCTGATTTTGACGAAATGTATGATTTGGAACTTGATTTTAAGGAAATGTATGATGGTTTGGAACCTGATTTTGAGACAATGAATGATAGTGTAGAACTCAAAATTGACGACACTAAGAATGGCGATGTTGAACCTGGTATGGTGAATTTGATTGATGTGTTTACCACCGACATGATGTTTGATACACAAGATGATTTATTGAGATGAGCTAGAAATGTTGGAAGGGAAAATTGAATTGTTGTTATTTTTAAATCTGAAACTGTAAGACCCATAATTTTAAATTATACCTTATGTATGTTAATGGATTTTGGTATTGAACTCAGGGGCTTTTTAGCCAAGTTATTAATATTTTGGAGTTTATATGATCAAAAAGATATTTTGATGCCCGATTAGAGTTACTCGTCGATAAATAAATTAAATTAACTGCGGTGAATCTTTTACGAATAGTTTAATGTGTTTTGGGTAAAAGAGTAATTTAATAAATATCTAAAGAGTTTGATATATTTGTTAATTATTATTAATATATATATATATATATATATATATATATATATATATATATATATATATTTGTATTTATATATAAAGAAAAGGAAAAGAAAGAAATAAGGAGAAGAGAAGTAGAAAGGAAAGAAAAAGAGAGAAAGGAAATACAAAGGAGAGAAAATCAGAATTTTCCATCTCCTTCCTCACTGCCTCGCGCAAGAAGTTTCAATATCTCCCTTCCTCCATTGTTGCTCGTTTTTGCTTCCTTTTCTTTCCTTTGAGTTCAAAATTGATAGTGGGTGATAGGACAAGGATCTCTCAACTTCATTCTCCCTCTTTGATTCGAAAACGGAGAAAAACGGTATTAGGGATTCAAACACAAACCTCCCCGTTTCATCTAGATCTAAGCCTCCTTTCAAGAAGTGATAGAAGGGAAGGTTGCTCACCTCCGTGCTACGGTGCTTGTGGACCAACTTTGGAAGCGGCGTTGCGAGCGGGAAATTTACCGGATTTACTCACGGTACCGTAATCGAACGAAAAAGCTAACGTTAAGGTAAGGGCTCCTTCCAAACTTTTAGTTTGCATTTAGGGACTTACTTGTGGTTGTGTGGAAAAGAATTTGGTTAGGGTTTAAGTAATGTTTTGTGGAGAATGAATTTTAAACCCATTATGTATGATTTCGAGTATATGAAACTTGTTGTGTTTGAGTGATGGATTGTGTTAATTTGTGTCGTCGTACTTGGCGTGTTCTTACTTGATGATTGTTGATTGATGTGATTTGGTGTGAATCGTTCATTGATTTGGATATTATGTTCGAGTTTGTTTGGTGTGAAATTTGAAAACCATTAGAGTTAAACGAGTATTAAGAATGGGGAATCTCTTAACGTCTCGTTTACTTAATGTGTGTTTTGGAAAATCGTTCAAGTTAAATGAGAATTTAGAATGGGGAATCTCTTAATGTCTTATTTACTTGAAGTTTGTTTTGAAAATCGTTTAAGTTAACTGAGCGTTAAGAATGGGGAATCTCTTAATGTCTTGGTTACTTAATGTTGTTTTGAAAACCATTAAGTTAAATGAGTATTAAGAATGGGGAATCTCTTAATGTCTTGTTTATCTAATGTGTACTTGTGAAAATCGTTTAAGTTAATTGGACGTTAAGAATGGGGAATCTCTTAATGTCTCGGTTACTTAACGTTTGTTTTGGAAAAAATCGTTTAAGTTAAATGAGAATTAAGAATGGGGAATCTCTTAATGTCTTGTTTGCTTAATGTTTGTTTTTGAAAATCGTTTCAGTAAATGAGCATTAAGAATGGGGAATCTCTTAATGTTTTGTTTACTGAATGTTTTGTTGTGGAAATCGTTTAAGTCAAAAGTATATTAAGAATGGGGAATCTCTTAATATGTCTGTTTGCTTAACGTTTGGCGTGCAAATCGTTAAGTTAAATGAGTATTAAAAATGGGGAATCTTTTAATATCTGCATTTACTTAACGATTGTTGTGAATGGAGTTAGTGTATGCTCATGCATTTCATTTGGTAAATTATGCTGACCTGTGATAGGTGGCACCTCGGTAAACTGTATTGACCCGTGATAGGTGGTACGTTTATGATTTACTTTTTGGTAAGTTGTGCTGACCCGTGATAGGTGGCACCTCGGTAAGTAGTATTTTGGCCTGTGATAGGCGGTACCCTTACGACTTACGCTTTTTCTTTTAGTAAATCGTGCTGACCCGTGATAGGTGGCACCTCGGTAAACAGTACTGACCCGTGATAGGTGGTACGTTTATGATTTACGCTTTTTAGTAAATCATGCTGACCCGTGATAGGTGGCACCTCGGTAATTGGTACTTTGGTCTGCGATAGGCGGTACAATTATGATTTATGGCCCTTCGAGGAGGGTTTTGGTTTGGAATTCCGAGTCCATGCATTTTGGCATATACGCATTGCATTAGGGTGCTTGGCACACGATTCGTGCTTGATTCAAATTATGATTGTGTTGATTTTGCTAAGTGTTATGTTTTGAACTTATGTGTAAGTGTGTTTGATTCAAATTATGATTGTGTTGATTTTTGCTAAGTGTTATGTTTTGAACTTATGTGTAAGTGTGTTTGATTCAAATTATGATTGTGTTGATTTTTGCTAAGTGTTATGGTTTGAAACTATGTGTAAGTATGTTTGATTCAAATTGTGATTGTGTTGATTGTACTAAGAGTTATGTTTTGGATTTGTGTGATAGTATGTTAGATTGTAAAACGTCTTCGAACCTCGTAATGTCGTGGTGATCGTACGGGTATTGCTAAGTGTTAAGGTTTGGAGTGGTGTTTGAATATGATTGAGTTGGTTTATGTATTTTTGAAAGAATATACAGGGAAATCGATTTACCCAATCGATTTGATGAGTTACAGGGGCTCTATTTTGCACGAAATCGATTTACCCAATCGATTTTGTAAGTTATATTTCAAAATCATTTAAGAAATCGATTTGGTAAAACGATTGGATTCAATTGGATTCAAGTCAGGGGCTTTGTTTTCCAAAAATCGATTTGTCCAATCGATTGGATTCATTACAGGGGCTCTGTCTTGTCTGTCAATCGATTTACCCAATCGATTGAGTCAATCGATTTACCCAATCGATTGATTTAAGCCCAGAGTTCAATTTTCACTAAAAACTTTCAGGAAATTGATTTCCCCAATCGATTGGCTTAGTGGAAAATCTTATTTTGAGTTAGATAATTGATTTTTCAATTGATTTATCAATGTTTTGGTTAGTTGTATATTACTTGATATTTTGAGAACTTTATTTGACTTCATTTACATTTGGAAAGCATTATATGAACTTTTAGCATATGGGAAAATCCTTCTAAGATGCATGATAAGTTGAGAAGGTTATTTGTGCATTTAAAAGCTTAAATGTTTTGTGTTAACTGTTAATTTTCGGTTGGTGACCCTTTACAACTATTGTGGAAATCTGGGCTTTGCCCTCAGATGAGAGTCAGGATGATCCTACCGGTTTGTACCCTCCGGATGAGAATGTGGATGGGAGTGCTTGATTGGAGCTATGTTAGGAGAATCTCACGGGGCGCGTGGAGATTACTCAAGACATATAGTTTTGTTATGTATAGAATGATCAGACTAGGTTGTCACCCAGGACACATATGTCTTTCTTTTGGGCTACATTTATGTTAAGTTGGAAGGATGTACATGTACTATTGTTGATATCAGGACATGCTTTGGATTTATATTTTGAAAAACTTTTCCACTGTTTGTAAATTATAATGACTAAATTATGTATCCAAAGGCTTTTCCTTACGTACTTACTCTATTTTATTTAAGTTCTTTTAAAAAAAAAATACACCCTCGCTTAGAAAAACGGGGTGTTATAGAAACTGCGACAACACAACTAAGAACAAATACAAAATTAATTATTGGTCGCCAAAGAAGCAACATAGATCCTAGAAGAATTCTAAATCTGTGAGGAGTACTTGGACTAAAAAATGTGTATGTCCATTTAGATTGAGAGGAAAACCATAAAGTATTAGTGACCAATGGTATTTGCATGTAGCATGTGGTCTCCATAACCACGAGTTGGCCAAAAAGTTGACTGGTCATTCTTTCTTAGGCTGATTGTCTCATGAAGAGAAAAATGTATTTGGTGATATGACGAAGAACATGTTCAAACCAAAAAATATATTGATGACATTAAAGGATCATAATATTGAAATATTAACGACAATCAAGCAAATTTACAGTACATGGCATGCATATTGTTCATCGCTTAGAGGAAACAAAATAAAAATGAAACATCTAATGACATTAATGGAACGCGAAAAATATATGTATCAATATAAGAAGGTATAGAGTTTAGATGAATTGAAAGACATATTATGGGCCTATCCACACTACACCAAAATATAGATTTTATAACGCACATTTAACAGCGCTTGTTTAACTAAAAGCGTTGTTGTATTATTTTTAAAAATATTCGGAGGCTAAGACATTGTTTTTTTAAAATCCAATGACTAAGTTGACCATACTTTTGAAGGAAAAATGTTGTTTAAGAATGACACCAACTTTTATATATCAATTTTAATATATAAGATAGAAAGATAATCAAATTATAGTTTTTTTAATTTGTTTATGATAAAAATAGTTGACTAAGTTGACTATACTTTTTGAGGAAAAATGTTGCTTAACATTGACATT
>JBBPBR010000007.1:35874133-35889659 GCA_037974775.1 Cicer pinnatifidum | reverse complement strand
GTCTTCTCCATTAATGTGACGATGAGAAGTGTTTCGTAAGAATATCTTTAGAATCATTCACAAATGACATATTTCTTTTATGATGATCATATTTTACCTTTCTATCTATGAAGTTTCTTCTAAGATTTTCCATGATCTTGAATTATAAATGTCTAATGAAATACATTCATTAGATATTGTTCATTAACAAAAGTGAAAATATGTTCATTTTGATTACAATCTACATAACTAGAGAAGTCGATTCCAATAAAATGATGGTGCTCACTTTCTTTCATTGTTTTTATCTAAAATATATTATTTCATTATTTCTTTTTAGATATTCATTCTCTAAATTTTTAACTTTACGTTAAGTATATGATTTCTTTTATTTTAATATATATAAATTTCAATTTTCTAAGTTTGAGATCGTATAAAGTCGCACTTTATTCACAAAAATTATTATTTCAAAATTAAGTACAAATTAATTCAATCTTTATTTTATCCATAAAATAAACAATGAGAACCTCCATACAGCCCCTAAAAATATCAAAGAAGTGGCCGTTATTAATATGATATAATTCCTAAAATTCATGTATACATGGAGTTCAACTTTAGCTGTGACAACACTATACTATACTTGAATGTGATGATGTAAATTGCTTTAGAACTAGACAAGTGGAAGATGGTTAGCAAAAACAAAACCATTACCTCATAGAGAATAAGACGCCTATCCATCCGTAATCATGGCAACGACCATTTCCTTAATTTCTCTCTCTTCTTCCATTTGATGTATGTGTATTGTTTGCTTATAAACACATTATAATATTTTAATTTACTATTTTAATACATAGATATATAAATGTGTGTTTTCCAAAAATTGGGTTTGTTATGATCTTCTCCCTTTTAATTCACATTTTCCTCATGTTTGGTGTGGTGCTGGTCCAATCAAGAACTAGCCAATTTTCATCTCCTGCCTAATATCATAACATTTAATCACATATCTCTCTCCTCTTTCTTATTTTCTCTCTATTTTTTTTCTTTCAATTCTCAATGTTGCAAAATTAATTATTAAATTCTCATGATCATTCTAAGAGAGCTTGAGAAGTTATCAAGTTTTGCTGATATTTTTTACTTTCAGGTTTGACCTGCATTCCCCTTGATACATTTTTATGAGGGTTTTATTCTCTTCTTATCACTACAATGTACAATATATATATTGCACAATGGTTTTTCTTGTTATTGAAGAAATAGATTAAAAAAATTCATATTTAATTTGTGATTTTGATATATTGCACAAAAAAAATCATAGATAAATAATGCTGATGTAGCCAAAATTACAATTACAATGTTGTTGCAGACACCCCTAAAACCTTTGTGCAATTTGGTCACATATATGGGAGACTTTATTATATATTTGTTACCTAAATTGTGACAGATCTAAAAAAAATACATTTGACATTATGATGATTCATTTTTTACTCTATTATTTTCATAAACAAAGTGTTAAACACCACTTGAAACTCACTTTTTGACTCAATATTAAGATGATTCATTAGTTCTTCAAATTTTTTCATTTGAATGTGCATTGAATGTAACATTAAGTAATTTTCATGTTATCTTGCAGAAATTCCTCCTGAGGGGTGTTATTGTGTTATCCATTGACGGCATCAAAGCCAATCAAAATGCCTGATGATTTGCCTCAAGTAAGAAATTTCATATATCAGTACTTGAATTTGAAAAGGGAAGAATTTGGTCCTAAGAAAAACCTGATATTGTTTTGTAACGGACAAAATTAATTATTTATGATTATGTGAAGTGATTATGATTAAAAAACCTTCTATTTTACACAATAAATGCAGATGAGTAACAACATTTTATCAGAAGAAGCTCAGAAGACAGATCAAAGTTGTTCAAATGATCATCATACAGAAAGTGATGATGCTAGAAAGTTGAATAATAATCAAGATGGTTTAAAAAACAACAATACAAACAATGTAGCTGAACAAAACAACAACATAGACCAAAATCCTAAAAACAATGCAAAGAAGAACACAAGTAGTAAAGATAAACCACTATCATCATCAAGGCCTCAAAAGTTAGAATCACTTATGAGGAATTTCTCTGAATTTTCCACTACTTCAAGACCAAGTCCAAGTCCACATTCAAGAACCCCTTCAAATTCAGACATATTATCAGGGGTAACAAGGGGATTTCCAGCACAACAAACAAAGACTAGTGGTACTAGTTCACGTAGTGATAGTCTAGAGAGCACAAGCAGTGCATCACATCTTAAGCCACATACAGGAGGTGATGTTAGATGGGATGCAATCAACATTGTTTCAAGAGGGTGTAATTCAAGTCTCAACCTTAGTCATTTTAAGCTCGTGAAGCGTGTCGGGTACGGCGACATTGGAAGTGTATACCTTGTTGAGCTTAAAGGGACAGGTACATTCTATGCTATGAAAGTGATGGATAAGGCTTCTCTTGCTAGTAGGAATAAGCTTCTTAGAGCACAGACTGAAAGGGAGATTCTTGGACTTCTTGATCACCCTTTCTTGCCAACTTTGTATTCTTATTTTGAAACTGAAAAGTATTACTGTTTGGTTATGGAATTCTGTAGTTGTGGTAGTTTGCATTCCTTGAGATTGAGGCAACCCAACAAGCATTTCACTGAAGAAGCTGCAAGGTTAGTCACTTTTTCTTTGTAGTTCAATCACATTATTAGACTTGAACAATGTAGCACCGACACTTTGAACTAAAGAGTGTCTGACACAACACCAACACATGTAGTTATATTCAGCCAATTCTATTTTCTTAAATTGTAAATCTCGTGTTTGGAGTTTGTGTCTAGAGTTGGTGTATGGGTCATGTTCGGAGTCTTGGTGCTTCATATCATTTGGAATAATTCTAACAAAGTGGCATAAACGTGACATTTGTTTTTGATGAGTAGAATCCAACTCAATATCCTAAGTTTATAGCACTTACACTCATTGTTCCCCATCACTTGCGTGTTAGGCTAGGTTATATTTGCAGCACTTAGTTGATGGCTATCTGCTATCAATTTATAGTAAAATCTGTAAAAAAATGTGACATGAAAATAAATGATTAAATGTGGTAGTTTTATCATTTCTTGTTATGAAATAAGGTGTCTGACAATTTCAGTGAAACAAATTCAGTTCACTATTATTGTTTCTTATTTCGTCTTAACTCTTAATTAAGGCTGTAAGATTACAACACTAGCAGTTGAGACTCTTTTGTCTCCTCTTTGGGACCAAATTTGTTTACTGCATCAGTCTATGTTTCTATGTAATTCTGATGAAAAATTTCAGAAGTAGTTGTGATTTGTTTGTTTGTTTCTTTTCTGATTACTTAAAAATGTAACTGCATCTGAAAAGAATACTGCATATACTTCTCTAGTTTTCAGTGATATTAAGTAATAGTATGCATGCATTTCCATTTATTATAATCCCAATTTATTCTTAGATGTGTGGGGAAAAAAGTACTGCTAAGAAGAATAAACCATATTAAACGCAGTCCAATATTAGAAGGAGGCTAAGAAATACTATATAGGCTAAATCATCAAATTCAACTAACTGGAACAAACTTTATTTTTATTGTTGTTTTGTTTAGTTGCCCTAAATAAACATTGAAATAAGATGAAGTTAGAAAAATTCTATGACAAATCACTTTGAAAGAAGGTTTCTTTAGAACAGCAATTGAGGCAATGATTTGATTAGTATTCGTTTAATAAAAATGAAGAAAAACAGATATGTGTATTCAAAATTCATTTGTATTTATTTGTTTTTTTTCGAACAACACAAATTTAATCGTAGTCTCAACTGTAAGAATTAGAAGGGATAGTGAGATGCACTTAAAGTGGTCCACATCCACCACATAACACATCTATAAAGTTAGGATTTTCAAACTGATTTATATGAGTTTATTTACTAATATAAATACTTATAAAATAATTAAGAAGAATTTATCAAAACAACCTACAACATATTCATAAATTATTTTCAAAATAAACTCTCTAAAATAACTTATTTTGAAAAATTCAATTTTATTTTATTTTTTGTCTTAAAAATAACATATACATAATAAATGATTATGTTTAGGTGTTTAATAAATTGTTTATCCAAATATAGCTTTAATACAATTTTACCAAAACCAATATTTAAAAAGAAAAAAAGTTGAGTATATTACTAAATGGTAATTAATGAATTTATTATTGTTTCAGGTTTTATTGTTCAGAGATTTTAGTAGCACTGGAGTACCTCCACATGTTAGGAATAGTATACAGAGACTTAAAACCAGAAAACGTTCTAGTCCGTGACGAAGGCCACATTATGCTCTCAGATTTCGACTTATCCCTCCGCTGTTCCGTCAATCCAACACTCGTCAAATCCTCCTCCGCCCACGTAACCACCACCTCCTCCGCAATCCTCGACGACGATCACGTCGTCCAAGGTTGCATGCAACCTTCAAGTTTCTTCTTCCCACGTATCCTCCCTTCAAAAAAGAACCGAAAATCAAAATCAGATTTCGGCCTTGTACGACTTCCGGAACTGATGGCGGAACCAACGAACGTTAAATCAATGTCGTTCGTTGGGACACACGAGTATCTGGCTCCGGAAATTGTACGTGGCGAAGGACACGGAAGTGCTGTTGATTGGTGGACGTTTGGGATATTTTTATACGAACTTTTATATGGAACGACGCCGTTTAAAGGTAATGGTAACCGTGCTACGCTTTTTAATGTTGTGGGACAGCCTTTAAGGTTTCCTGAGAATCCTTCTTGTAGTTCTGTGGCTAGGGATCTTATTAAAGGGTTGTTGGTTAAAGAGCCTCATAAAAGAATTGCTTATAAAAGAGGTGCTACTGAGATTAAACAACATCCTTTTTTTGAAGGGGTTAATTGGGCTTTGATTAGAAGCTCTACGCCTCCTATTATTCCTGAATTGTTTGATTTTTCTCAGTATGTTAGTAAGGAAACTGTTGATAAGAAGATTGCGGAAATTTCTACTGATAATAATAATAATAATAACAATAATAATAATAGTAGTAAGACGCAGCAGCAACATGATTCTTCTTATGAAGATTTTGAGTATTTTTAGAGGTAGAGATCAGATGATTTTTAGCCGTGGTTGTAGACATTGTATACATTCAGATTTCAGTTTCAATAATATTACTTTTTTTGTCTTTTGATGCTTGAGTTTCTTATTTTACTGTCATTATATTTCCTGCATGAATTCATATTTCTACCCGAGACTATTTTTTATGGGAGTTTCTACTTGAGACTTTAACTTTTATTAACTTGAGAATCAGAAACTAATTTCATGAATGCACCTCATTATCGTTGAATCATAAGAATGTATTGATTACAATTGGAGGAGGAGGATACTCCGTTTATATGAAATCTGAAGTGGTAAACTAACAGAATAGTAAACAACTTAACTAATTCTATCCTATGGTATAACAAACTACTAACTCTAAGGTGAATACAGAAACAGAAAAATAAAAACAGGAATAGAGGGTTTGAGTGAAAGCTATATTTGTGATATTTTTAACAAATGATTGGAGTAATATAATACATGGAGAATTTTACTAAAAAGGAGGAACCTTACTTGTATCTATAGTGTTGCTAACTCCATAACATTATTACTAGGGAATTGTAGGAGGTCAACCATGCATAGAGTTACAATCCATTTTCAATAAGAATTTTTCCTACTTGACTAGGTAATAGGCATTGCAGAGTATATAAAAGACATAAAGCTTCACCCATTGTTACAAGAAGACATTGGGGTACTGTGTAAGTGTTAGCAACTTTGAAGACATCTCAACTGTTGCTGATAAAAAAATTGCATCCAATCTTCAGGTGGGGGTTCCCAAATGAAATTTGTACCATTCAGGTGATGCTGTCTACTGCTGTGGGAGCCATCCTACATTGCACTCCAATACTGGAAAAAATTAGCAACATTAGCACAAATTTGTTGTGATGTGATACCATTCTCTTCCATTTGTGAGAGTTTCAAAATTTCCACAAGCTCCAAATTTGCAATGCAAAGCTAACACGATGCTCAGAATTCATTGATGCGTGACATTTGAAGATAATGCGTGGGCATGAACCCGCTGACTGAACTGATGGGATGCATCCTCTAGGTTGTGTCGACACCAAACACATGTTGGACGGTCAATGCAGCCACGACTTAAATTCATACTTGTATGAATACTTTCACTTTCACGGAACCTTCAAGCTCCATATGGCATTCCAGTCACCTTTCATGCATAAACTAAAAGAATCTACAAAGAGAAGATGACTAAGTGATAAGCACTCTTATTCGAATACTTTTCATCCTTTGAATAGTACCGAAGGCTTTTGCCTTCCCTAGCTAACAGTCATGACAAGAGGGGTCTGAAAGAATTTTTTCCGCTCTTACTTGACCAAATAAAGTGTATGTTGTTTTTAAGTTTCGAAAAACTATTTTAACATAAATTTCAGCCACGAACTAGACTATTCACTACGCGAAAAATGGTATTTTATAGCGTTTTTTTTAAGCCATTTACAGCGCTTTTTAAAAAAATTAAGCGCTGTAGTATCCAGCGTTGTAAAAAGATACAACAACGTTCTTTAAAATAAAAAAAGCGTTGTAAATCTCTTCTAAAAACGCGCTGCTTGTTGTATTAGTTTTACGGCGCTTTTTAAAAAAAGCGCTGTAATAGGTGCATTCCTTTATTTCAATTAGATCTCTTTCTGAGATTATATCAACAATGTCCTTCCTAAATCACAATATACAGTACCTGCAGTCTATGTTGTTAATTTGACAAGAGCACTAAAAAATAAAACATATAAGTCAATAAATATTTGTGCATTAATTGTTAATGAAATTTTAAAGGCATATATTTCAAACCTTTATTGGAATCCATGTGATTTATTTGATTTTTGCTTCGACACTGTAGCACCCATTTGAGCTCAAAAAACTTGTAAAGCACTATCAAATAAATGTGATTATTAGCATTAACAAACATATTATATATATATATATATATATATATATATATATATATATATATATATATATATATGTAAGAAATAAATGTATAAATAAATACAATACTTGAAGAGTGCGAAGAAATACGTAGGGTTCATAGGGTTACGGTTTCGTTTAAGAAGGAACAACGAAAATGCGCAGAAATACGAACGGTTCTGTAAGAGCCTTAATTTTAAATTCTAATTTATGTATTTTGGGGAATTTTGTGCTAAATTTCTGAGGTTTTTTAGCCGATTTTATGACATTTTTTTGAGTTAAATGCTAAAAATATTTTTGGAGACCCGATTAAAATTATTTTTCGATGAATAATTTTATTTAATTACGGTGAATATTTTGTCGAAGAAATTTTTTTTTGAGATGCAGTATTTTTCAGAAAAAATTATCTGCCCATTGAATTACGGCGAGAGTAGATATTTTTTTGAAAAAGTGGTTTGTGATGTGATGCGAGGTGGCAGGCGTAATAATGATTTTTATAAAAATATCTAGATATTTGTAAATATCTAGATATTTGTTTAGATATTTATTATTATTATTATTATTATTATTATTATTATTATTATTATTATTATTATTATTATTATTATTATTATTATTATTATTATTATTATTATTATTATTATATATGTGTGTGGGAAGTCAAGCAAGGAAACAAAGAGAAACAGAAAAGCCTCGTTCTTTCTTCTTCCTCCATCTCTGTTTCTAGATTTGAGTTATTTTCAAAACCCACAAACACAAAAACTTTCACTTTTCTCCTAGGTCTAAGCTTCGTTTCGAGAAGTGACAGAAGAGAAAGTTGCTCCTTGCCACGGTACGGTGCTAGTGGGCTAGTTTTCGATGCAACGTCACGAACTTAAATTTTACCGGAATTAATTACGGTACGGTAATCGCGTGTTAGAGCTATCGTTAAGGTAAGGGCTCCTTCCAAACTTTTAGTTTGCATTTAGGACATTATTTGTGATTTTGTGGAAAAGAAATTTGATGTATTTGAGGTGTGATTTTGTGAAAAATTAATTTAATGTGATTATGTGTAATTTAGTGGAATTTAAATTTGAGGTGTGGTTTGTGGTGATTCAAGTTTGTTGTGATTTATATGTTCATAATTATTATTATGAATTTTTTTGATGTGATTTATTTGTGGATTTTGTAGAAAATGAATTGATGAAATTTGGTGGTTTGTGTGTAAAAATGTGGAGTTTTGAAATTGGGTGAATTATGTTTGAATTGTGGAAATTTAATTGAGGTGTTATATGTGTGTTGTGGAATTGAATTGATTGTTGTTGGTGTGAATTGACGATAATTAAATTTGATGAGTTTGAGTTACGTAATGAGTTATTTTCAAATAAATGAGTTTGAACTGAAATTGAAATTTTACAAAAAAATTAGCGTTGTTAAAGTTGTGAAAAAATTCAAATTTTAACTAAGTTAAAGAGTTTGAACAAAAAGATAGATTGAAATTAAAAATGGTTAGAGTTTAAAATGTTACTCTTTTAATTACTCTTTGATTGAGTTTAAAAAGAAAAAAAAGTTTAGAGTATTTTATTAACTCAAAAATTTCGGTGCTTTAATAGTCGAGTGTGTGTATGGGAAATTTTGACGATATTTGTTTTATTTAGTTTTAAGTAAATAATATAGATTATTTGGTTTTAAAACTTTGGTGTGTGAGAAATATTTAATTTTGGGAATTTTGTTGTGTTTGGATTAGTTTTATTGTGAACAAGTTGTTATAAATATTCATGTTTATGTAGTTAGCTCCTTGAGTCTCGAAAAGGAATCGAGACCGTTGGCACCGAGATAGCGGTGGGGAGAACTCTGATATATTAATGTTGTTGTGGTGATTTATGGTTGAAAATTTTGGAGATTGAATATAGTGATTTATGGTTGAAATTTGTGGAGATTAAATTTAGTGATTAACGTTTGAAAATTTTGGAGATTAATATGGGTGATATATGTTGAATTTGGGGAGAATTAAATTTAATTTGATTATGTGTTCATAATTGATATTATGAATGTTTGATGTGTGTTTGAGGTGTGGGTTGTGGTGATTTACGGTTGATGTGATTTATGTGTTCATAACGATTATTATGAATTTTTGGAGATGTGATTTATGTGTGGTTGTGGAAATTTTAATTGGTGTGAATAAATATGTTTGAGTATGCTCTATGTTGTGTTTGAAAAATCATTAGTGTTAAATGAGTATTAAAAATGGGGAATCTTTTAATAGCTGCATTTACTTAATGATTATGGTAAAAAGAGTCAGAGTACGCTCATGCATTTCATAGTACATGGTGACCGCGATGGGGCCATGGTGATAGTGGTGACTGTGATGGGCCACGAGATAATGCCATGTGAATTGTTGGTTCATCTTATCCTTGCGGGGATTGTCGCGTCGTGCTGATCTGTGAGAGATTGCACTCTAGAATGTGCTGATCTGTGAGAGATTGCACTCTAGAAAATAGTGTTGGTCTGTGAGCGACTGCACTCTTGTATGTCGTGCTGGTCTGTGAGAGATTGGACGCTAGTAAATCGTGCTGATCCGTGGGAGATTGCACCTCGGTAATTAGTACTGGTCTGTGAGAGGCTGTACAATTATGATTTATGCCCCTCGAGGAGGGTTTTGGTTTGGAATCCTGGAATGATGCATTTTGGCATATACGCATTGCATTAGGGTGCTTGGCATGCGAGTCATGTTTGTTATACTTTGATGATTGTATATACATATTCGGTTGTTGTTGTGATTTATCGTAATTGCTTTGAGGTGTGAAGTTGGGTTGATTAAGTTTTGATGTATTTATGTGTTCATAATTGATTTAATGAATATTCGATGTGTGATTGAGGTGTGAATTTGTGGAGATTAATTTGGAATTGAAAATCTGTCTTTTCTCAATTGTATTCAACTACGACAATGCAGTTTATCAAAACTTCATTTTTCAACATTGTTTATGCATTTTCGGACATATGAAAATCCTTTCGAGGAGTATGATAAGACGAAAGGTTCTTTTGAGCATTTGAAAATATAAGAATTTTGTTATGTGATGTTTGTTAATTTCGATTGGTGACCTTTACAATTACTGTGGAAATATGGGCTTTGTCCTCAGATAAGAACCAGAATCATCATACCGATTAGTACCCTGGAGATGGAAAGTAGTTAGTCATACTTGACCAAAGCTGTGTCAAGAGGATCTTGCGGGGCGCGTGGAGATCACCATTGTGGTGTAGTTTTGTAGCATGATCAGATTAGGTGATTGTATAAGGACTAGATGTCTTTCTCTTGGAATTGTATTTATTTCATTTTGGAAGATTGTATCTATGCTTAAACTGTCTTATGACTTTTTCTTTTAATGGGTCCATGTTCCACATTTTGATGTGATGAGGGGAAAGTAGAGATTTTTGGGGCAGTGCTTTTATGCAGGTGTCTGCCGAGAATACTCCAAGGGTATGAGCTATGCCTGATAGGTCTCATAGCCCCGTTGTATTTTTCTATTTAAATACTTTGGATTTTGTTTCAAAAACTATTTCCGTTGTTTGTAAATATTGTTAACTTTTGTCGTTGTGTTACGACTTAAATATTTATCCAAAAGTATTTTCTTCTTTAATTCTTTGTTTTATTTTCTTCGTTTTATGAATTTGTTTAGGAAAAAAAATACACCTGCGCTGTTAAAAATCGGGGTGTTACAGGTTCGTAGGACAGAGTAGGGTTCACAATGAGAAGAGTACGTAATAATGTTCGTAGGGATAGTAACAAATATGGAGATGATTTGCAATGGAGATGGTTAACAATATGGTTCGTAGGGACAGTAGGGTTCGCAATGAGAAGGATAATGAAGAGGAGAAGGACACTGAAGCGTAGTGAAATTTATGTAATAAAGAGGAAACTGAAACGATTTACTGTTATATATAAAATCCTATTACAGCGCTTTTTTAAAGAGCGCTGTAAAAGACCTCCTTAAAATCCTATTACAGCGCTTTTTTAAAGAACGCTGTAAAAGACCTCCTTATTTTATTTTTTAAAAGCCTATTACAGCATTTTTTTAAACAGCGCTGTAAAAGACCTCCTTATTTTATTTTTTAAAAGCCTATTACAACGCTTTTTTACAGGCTTTTTAAAGCGCTTGTCCAAAAGCGCTGTAAAAGACCTCCTTATTTTTTTTTTAAAAGCCTTTTCATTATTATGTAGAAAGTTCTGCATAAACCTGACTCAAAACAGTGCCAACTGACATGTGACAACTCATCCACTCACTCATTCACGTTTTCCATGAGACCCAAAAGCAAGAACGTTATGGATAACAAATAAAGACAAGTTTAATTGCTTTAAAATATATCTAACACTTGGGAAGTGTGTCTAGTGGATATATTCATTTTAAAATGAATATTCAAAGCCTTTTAACATCTATATATTGAAGATCAATTGGAATATGAAGGCAATAGTTCAATTTACAAATCTACCAACATTTGTTCAAGTAACAAGTCAAAAAGCTCTTCAAGCAAACTCCAGCTCTTTTCATTATATCTTTGTATCATTATTTACTGAGTTTGTCTTTCATTAATCTCAAACAAATGTTGAAAATTTTCAATATCCCAAACACTTTAATCATACACATCATTTGTAACTCAAGTCTATATTTTATGTTAGATTGAGTGTGTTTGTAAAAATCATTTCAATGCGGAAATGTGATTGTAAAAATCTTTAATAGGTTGAAAGGTGAAGATTGTATCAAATCAAGGTTGATCTAGACTAGTGGTGTAAAAATCAAGAACACTCTCCATTTTGAACACTTAGTGAAAAATCTCACGGTTGTGAGGACTGTACGTAACCCGGGTTGGGTGAACCAGGATATATATATATATATATATATATATATATACGTGCGTTCGTGCGTGCGTGTGTGGGTGTGTGTGTGTGTGTGTGATATCTTTTCTCTTATCTCTATTCTTCTGATTTTATCAAATTAAGTTATGTGTTTTTCGCTAACCAAAAACGTTCTTCGTTTTCTATTTTCATAATCAAAACTAATGTTGAGTTAAATTCTTTACGTTTTAATAGGAAATTTTAAAAAGGTGAAATCACAATTCAAACCTCCATTTCTTGTGACTGACATTGCTACTTCAAGTTGATCAACACTATCAGTAATATATAAAAGGTTTAGCTATGTGGATGAATGTTTATTCAAAGCTTATTAAAGTTGAAAGGAATATTGTAATTCTTTGACGAAAAAGTTGACAAATTCGAAGATGATGTTGAAGTCATAGAAAACATCATTAGGGATGTGATACATGCTCGTATCTATATAATCACCAATAGTGGAAACGATCAACTCATATATGAGTAATATCAAGTCTCGAATTCAACAATGAAAGTACACTAATAGAGTGATTGAAATACTAATAGATACATCCCAAAGGATAAAATTACTTGGACCATAAAATAAAAATGATATGATGAGATCTCTTCTTAATGGACATATGACATTTATCTGTTGGAATGTATAATTATGAGTGCATTTATGATAAATCCACCTATATGAGAATGGAGTGAGTTGGTTCATAGAGTTCAAGGGCTTTATTCATAAATTATGTGTCATAATTATATTTCGATCAAAGGTACCGAGATTTCATGTGTATGTTATGCACACTTGTTCTAATGAATAGTTGGTTCAAAGCTTATCTACAAGTGTTGATTCCCTAGTTATTCTCAGGAATATAGGTGAAGACATGTTTTCGTGAGTGGACTATATGTTTCCCCTTTACTGACCCAGAGCCAATAGAGGAAAGATCTTGTTATAGGATCCTTGGGTCTGAGATATTACTGTATAGGTATCGTCCGGACATATCATTCAGGAGTTAGACTCGGAGAAGTTGGAGGCAGAGGTATCATCAAGAGAGGTCGCGTCTATTTTGATTTGAGTTTTGTGTTGGGGATGTCTTTGTTATTGTAGTGATTAGTCTATCTAGAATACCCTAATGGTATGAGCGATGACTAATTCTATCTCTCATATGTATATTTGGGGGATGTTTATGGTTCATACTACTTTATGGTATGAGCGATGACTAATTATTTTTTTCGTGTCTTGTTGTAACACTTTTTAATTTTTCAATCTTGTTGTGATGTTTATGTGGTCCAAATTGACATAGTAGTTTTGACTCATGACAAATTTCAATCAATAACTTTGATGTCACCAATGCTACAGATTCATAGTCATGGACATTTCATACACTTGGATTTTGTCATATTTATAGTAATGTTGTTGTTTTATTCTATTTTGTCATTTTGTGCTATTAACTTGAATATTGTGAGTTTGTTCGCATATTTAACCTTTTAAGTTTTAGCGAACTGTGATTTGTGTTGTATTCTATCAATTTGAATGAATGCATATCATTTTATTCTAGTAAAAAAATAAAATAAGTCATCATATATTAAAACAAAATTATTTTTAACGTTGGTGGCATGTATAAACACGAAAACGTGATTACTATTTTAGTATCACAATTGGATAAGTTTAGTGCCATTTGAAGTTTGAAGAGTATATTGTTTGTATTGATTTTAGAGAGAATACAAGAACAAATATACAGCCAAGGTTCCCCAACAAATTGGAGTAGATCGTGGCAATCCAAAGGCAACAAAAGAATTGATACTATAACTCTATAAAGAAGGAAACAATTAACAAAAATTTCTACCAACACCCCCCAAGAAGGTATGTTTGTTCTGTTTTTGAGTTCATCTTTTTTCTCTAAATCTGAGGATTTTACGTGAACTCAGTTCACGTACGTTGTAATGTTACGTGAATTGAATTCACGTACATTGCAAAAATGTATAAATCTCAAGATGTACGCAATATTAATTCATGCAACCGTACGCCATTTAAGATTGCGTAATTAATGAATTTTGAATATTAGAGGTGCTACGTTAACTCAGTTCATGTACATTTACGTGAACTAAGTTAACGTAGCAGTATCCTGAATTTTTTGTGTTCCTTTTTGGATGCAGAAATATGAGCCAAGGGAGAGACAACATTGACAAAATCTATGAAAGTTTGGGACCTGATTTTGGAATATGGATGATGGATTGGAATGTGATTTCAACGAAATGTAAGATGATTTGGAACCTGATTTCGATGCAATGAATGATGGTGTTGAACGTGAAATTGAAGACGCTATGAACAACGGAGGTGAACCTGTTATGGTTGATTTGACTGATGTGTTTAGCATCGGCATGATGTTTGTACAAGATGATTTATTAACTTATGTGTTTAACACCAGGATAATTGTTTCCAATCAAAGAAACAAGAATCACTATGTAATTGTTGACTTATTTGAGTGGTTACAATACGCCCTCGCTTGATGAAGGTACCAATAGGGACTTTCATCTTGGTTGTAAGCTAGCAAAATTTGGACAGTGCCAACGGTTTAGTAAGCACATTTTCAAGTTGGTCCTTGATTGCGATATAACGTACTTGAGTTCTATAATGATAGTCCATATAGATATGTTTCATGCGAGAGTGCATAATTGGATTTCAACAAATATAAGTAGCACCTACATTGTCACAAAGAAGTTTCGATGAGCGAGGGACATTTATATGCGAAGTTCATCTAGGATATATGCGATCCACATAACTGTTAGGTATTGTGTTGGAGGTATACTGCAAATTTTAAATAAAAAGAAAATGAAAATAATGATGACGAAGGTTACACAGATAAAATTACAAAGCATGTGTATCACACAAAATATTAATTTTGATTTATCCCACCAATCTATATATATTGGATGCAAATGAGTTAATCGACAAAACGTTTTTAGGATACTTTAGAACCTTTGACATAAATTCCACATTCATATCAAGTATATCCATTAATGTTATTTTACGGAAAAGGTTTTCTTAATTATTGTCGTGCACTAGACAAAGGAGTAATTACTCAAAAATATTTTTGACTGAAATTTGACTTATGTAATACATGAAAATTGGATCTCTTTATGTCTATGGTGTAACTCTATTTATAAAGAAACTCATACCAATTGATGAAGAGAAACAACTCTTGAAATATTTTCAGTTGTATGGATTCAAATGGTTATATATCACAAATATTCTAAAAATAATATAAGAAATGTTATGGACTCAGATCAACATAGTTCTAATAATGAAACAAACATGAAACCAAATTAAACCTTTAGCCAAATATATTTTGAAAATTAATTAATACATGATATGTTTATATTAATTAATTATATTAATACATGATATGAGATGTTTGATATAAATGCTTGAATACAGTAATTTGGTTATGATAGAATTGTTGGAACTTGTGTTGGATTATGCTACAAATCTCTAACAAGAAGAAGATTAAAATGATGCTAATGAAAGTTATACAAATAAATTTCAAAACGTGTGTATAACATTAAACTTTAGGTTAGATTGACCATAGCCAATATATATATATATATATATATATATATATATATATATATATATATATATATATATATATATATATATATATATATA
>JBBPBR010000007.1:35838091-35867162 GCA_037974775.1 Cicer pinnatifidum | reverse complement strand
GGTTAAGCTCTATGTGATTAAAATTAAAATATGAATTAACAATTTTGTCGTCATCAAAAAGGGGGAGATTGTTGAGACAAAATCTCAAATTAATGTTTTAATGGTAATGAAACTAAAGTTAATTAAGACTTATAATTATGATTATAAGTTTTTTGGTATTTAACATGTGTGTTTGAGTGTGTTAATCAAAGATACGTACCCAACATTACAAGCAAAATCACATTAAAGAGAAAGCAAAAATCAACAAACAGAACGAAGAACGTTCTTGACAAAAGTCTTGAAAACGGAGAACGTTCCCCACAGTTTTGAAATTTCAAGCACAAATGATATCCTCTGTTGAAGAAGAAATTACTCATAGATTTCACAATCATTGCTTCTCGGAATATAAGGGATTCATCTAAACAAAGAATCAACTCAAAATACAAAGTCGAAAAGCTATGGAATATGATGAACCAAGCAAGTTCAAACAAGACTGGTCATTCTCCAGCTTGACTGTCAAGAACGAAGAATGTTCTTGAAACATATGCTTCAGCTACATATCTGAGATGCATGCACATATAAAGAAAGGTACATGGAATATTGTCCACATATCAACATTCAAGGAAAAAACGAAGAATGATCATATCTATCTCCAGAATGATCATATCTATCTCCAGAATGATCATATTTATCTCCAGAATGATCAAATCAGTGTTCAGAATTATCAGACCAGTCTCTAGAATGATTATTAGTCTCTAGAATGATTAAACAGTCTCTAGATTGTTAAACAATCATTCTCTAGCAAATTGACAATATTCTCCAATTTGTTTTGTGCAAATCAAAACACTGTCTTGAACTGAATGCATCAATCATATATCTGAGAATCAAATGATCATTAAACACAGTCAAAGTTTTCCAAGAATGAGAAGCTTCAAACCATTCATTTCGAATCATATAAGCAGAACGTATAATGTTCGAAGACATGCACATTTTTTAATTAATAAAGTCTGATCTTTGGTCAAAATCTAACACATTACAGCAGATCACTTTCCAACGGCTCTTTTGGGTGTCCTGAACCTTCCTAAAGCCTATAAAAGGAAGATCAAGCTCAAAGGAAAAATAATAACTTCAAGAGCTAAGAAAACTCATCAATTATTCACAATCATATACTTGAAATTCTCTCATTCTCAATAAGAGTCAATTTTAATCATACTTAAATCTTCTGTTATTATTATATTGAATCTCTTGTAAAGAATCGAATCTCAAACATGAGTTGAGATCATTCAAATTCTATCAAACACTCTTATCATTATTGTGTAAAACTCAAAGACTATAAGTGTTGAGTATAGTTTGAGTTGATTGTAAGATGTCATTTTATGGTTAAAAGGTAAAGTGTAAAGTCCTATCTAAAGATTGATAGGTGATCAGTTTAAAAGTCTTTCTGGGTGGAAAGGACTTGGTGTGTAATAGATTAAGGTTGATCTGAACTGGTGGTGTAAACCAAGATTGTTCTCTATTTTGAACAATTAGCGAAAATATCACAATTGTAAGGACTGGACGTAGTCCGAGTTGGGTGAACCAGGATATATTGTTGTGTAGTATCTCTTCTCTTATCTCTATTTACATTAAGTCTGATTAATTATCAAGTTAAATATATAAACTAAGTTGTTGATTTTAACTAATCAAGAAAATTTTCCGTTTTCTGGTTAAAACAAAAAACGTTATCATTTTTCAGTTTTTACAACCAAGATCAATCTTAAGTTAAAATCTTAAGTTCTTACAACATTTACAATTCAAACCTCCTTTTCTTGTAAATCGACATTTTTACTTCACATGCATGATCCTCTGAGACCTTACAGGGATGTAATTCATGAGACGCTAACTCAAATGGTATGAATCTTTCAAATGGTATGAATCTTCAATTTTCCAGTTTAGGGAAGATCCATTCTTCAGCCACAAGGTGGCCGATTATGGATTATGATACTGATGAGAAGTCAATGGCAGCATTAAGACGTCATCTACGGGGAGCTACTAAGGAGTACTACAGATATAAAAGGGAAGAAAATGATTAGCTCAATATTTTAAGCCTGTTGTTAATGGTAATTCAGGTGTTATATTTTTCCTATGAGTATAAATATCTAATAGAGCCATATTCATGTTTTTTTGTTGTTCACATTAATTACAATGCCTATTGTTTACTCCTTTGGCTAATATAAAAAATATATTTCTTAATGGCCCGCATATAATTGCTCTGGTTAAAGGAACTTACTTGAATGGAGGAAAATTTTAGCTTTGGTTCCTAGCTTTTATCTATATGAAAGACCTTATAAAAATTGACTTTCTAATTGTATCCCACTAGGAAATATATATATCACTACGCCAAAAATTGTCATTTAATAGCACTCATTTTACAGCGCTTATTAAATACAAGCGCTGTTGTAAATATATTTTAAAAATAACGGAGCCTATCACAGCGCTTTTTTGACAAGCGCTGTGAAAAAAGCGTTGTTGTAGGGTCATATAGCGTTTGCGCATAATGTTATAAGGCTTTTACAGCGCTTTCCTCACAAGCGTTGTAAAATGAAGCGTCTTCGCGTATTAATTTACAGCGCTTTTTACACAAGCGCTGTAAAAGACATGCGCTTTCAAATAATTTAACTATCTATTACAGCACTTTTTTCACAAGCGCTGTAAAAGACATGCGCTTTCAAATAATCTAACTACCTATTACAGCGCTTTTTTCACAAGCGCTGTAAAAGACATGTGCTTTCAAATAATTTAACTACCTATTACAGTGTTTTTTCACAAGCACTGTAAAAGACATGCGCTTTCAAATAAATATCATTTACTTTTAATTAAATAAAAACAAATTTAAAACAAATTTATGAACCCTCATCACCTCTACTCTGGGAACCCTCATATCCTCTACGTATTGTGCGGCCATCTACGTTGTCTCAGGTATTTTTTAATTTATTTTTGTCATAAAATCTTTAGTTTTTTAATGATTGAAAACTTATAAATTGTCATATATTAAATCTTTTTTTTTTTTTGAAATTTGTTGATCTGTTCTGTTTTGAAATATTTTCTGTTTTGAAATTGTTATTAGATATGTTGATATTGGTTTCTTTTTGAAACTTGTTGATATGTTTTGAAAGCTTATTATTTTTGTAACTACATTTATATAGGTCGTATAAAATGGATAGGAAATGGATGACTGCCAATCGATTGTCAAAAGAGTATGAAATTGGAGTGAAGGAGTTTGTTGAGTTTGCAGTGAAGAATGCAAAAGATCCAAATAGAGTCGTTTGTCCTTGTTTAAAATGTTGTTTTGGAAAACGCGTTAGAGAAGATGAATTAGAAGGACATTTAGTATGTAATGGAATTGATCAAAGCTACACATGTTGGATAAGACATGGTGAGAAAAAAAAAGGAAACATTAATTTGGAGAATGGTTCGATATATGCTTCAACTGACTTCGATACAGATACATATCAGCCGGACCGAGTTAGTGAGATCGCAAAAGCAGTTGAAGAAGATCTTCGAGATTGTCCTAAAATGTTTGAAAGTTTGTTGAGTAATGCAGAGAAACCATTATATAATGGTTATACTAAATTCACAAGACTGTCGGCGATATTAAAGTTGTACAACTTAAAAGCGAGTAATGGATGGTCTGATAAAAGCTTCACAGAATTATTAACACTCATAAAAGATATGTTGCCAGATGATAATAAACTTCCCAGTCGAACCTACGAGGCTAAACGGATTTTGTGTTCTATTGGCATGAGTTACAAAGGGATTCATGTGTGTCCTAACGATTGCATCTTATTTCGAAACGAATATGAATTACTTAAGGCGTGTCCGAAATGCAATGTCTCTTTATATAAGAAGAAAGAATCTACTCCAGCAAAAGTCGTGTGGTATTTTCCTATAATACCAAGATTTAGGCGCATGTATCGCAGTGAAGAAGATTCAAAACACTTGACATGGCATGCAGATTGAAAGAATTAGAGATGGAATGTTTCGACACCCTATAGATTCCCCACAATGGGCAAAAATTGATCACGAGTATCTTGAAATCGGGATAGAGTCAAGAAATCTAAGACTTGCCCTTTCTACTGATGCAATGAATCCACATGGTCTTCAAAGCATCTCACACAGCATGTGGCCTGTGATTTTGGTGATATATAACCTACCTCCATGGTTATGTATTAAACGTAAGTTTATGATGTTGTCTCTGTTAATTTATGGACCCAAACAACCGGGGAATGATATCGACGTATACTTGACTCCTTTAATTGAAGATTTAAAACTTATGTGGGAGACAGGTGTGGAAGTTTACGATGGGTATAAGAAAGAATGTTTCAATTTGAGGGCTATGTTGTTCGGCACAATTAATGATTTTCCAGCATATGGTAATTTATCAGGATATAGCATTAAAGGTCAGTGTGCATGTCCTATATGTGAAGAGAGTACAAATTGGATGCGGTTGAAAAATTGTAAGAAGAATATGTTTCTTGGACATCGTAGATTTTTACCTTATAGTCGTCAGTATCGTGGGTGGAGAAATGCATTCAATGGAAAATCAGAGGAAGGTAAAGTTCCTTTAGCACCGACTGGATATCAAATACTTGAAAAAGTACAAGGTTTGACCAATAAATTTGGCAAACCTTTTGCGGGAGAGCTGGTCAAAACTGGATGGAAGAAAAAGTCAATTTTCTTTGAATTGTCATATTAGAAGTCATTGTATATAAGACATTTCCTCGATGTGATGCATATTGAAAAAAATATATTTGATAGTGTTATTGGTACGTTACTCAATATTCCAGGAAAGTCTAAATATGACATCAACGCAAGATTTGACTTGGTTGATATAGGAATAAGAAATGAATTGGGTCCCGTAAAGAAAGGAAATCGCACATATCTACCTCCAGCCGCTCATACTCTATCTAGAAAGGAAAAAATTGTTTTATGTAAATTTCTACACGAAGTTAAAGTTCCAGAAGGATACTCTTCAAACATTAAAAATTTGGTTTGTATGAAAGACCTCAAGTTAAAAGGTTTGAAGACCCATGATTGTCATATTCTAATGGAGCATTTGCTACCAATAGGTATACGTTCCATTTTACCTGAAAAAGTTCAACTAACCTTAACTAGATTATGTTTCTTCTTCAAGGAAATTTGTAGTAAAGTGATCGACCCTCAGAAATTACCGACATTACAGGGGGAAATTGTTGTTACTTTGTGTGAGCTTGAAATGTATTTCCCACCCTCATTTTTTGATATAATGGTTCACCTTACTGTTCATCTGGTTAAGAAGACACACCTTTGTGGGCCAGCTTATATGAGATGGATGTATCCGATAGAACGATATATGAAAATATTAAAAGGGTACGTAAAAAGTAGAAGTCGACCAGAAGGTTGTATTGCTGAACGATACATTGTTGAAGAGGCTGCTGAATTTTGTACTGAATATCTTTCCAATGTTGAATCCATAGGGCTTCCCATGTCTCGTCATTCGGAAAGAATATCAGGAGAAGGGATAATTGGAAGGAGACTACTTACTATATTAAGGACAGAATAGGAGCAGGCACAATTGTATGTTCTGCACAATGATGATGAGGTTCAACCGTATGTTACAATACACATGGATCAGTTATCTCGTTTGAACATGAATAGGAATCAAAATTGGATAATTCGAGAGCACAATCGAAGTTTTATAACATGGTTAAAAAATCACATAAAGTCAAAGTTTGATATAGACCCCGGATCAATTTCACAGAGATTGAGGTGGCTAGCAAATTGTCTGAGCTTACATGTCTTTTCTTACACTGGTTATGTTATTAACGACTACACATTTTATACCAAAGAATAAGATGATCAGACCACTATGCAAAATAGCGGAGTCACTCTCGTAGCTGAAGTGATGCATGTCTCAAGTGCAAAAGACAAAAACCCAATATATGCAAATCTATCATATTTTGGGGTTATCGAGTGCATATGGGAGTTAGACTACACAATGTTTCGTGTTCCCATATTTGGTTGCAAGTGGGTCGATAATAATAATGGCGTTCGGATTGATGAGTCAGGGTTCTTGCTTGTCGATTTTAATAGGGTGGGATACAAAGACGAGCCTTTTATTTTAGCGTCGCAAGCTCAACAAGTGTTTTATGTCACTGATCCTTCTGATGATAAATGGTCTGTTGTCCTATCCACCAATAAAATAAGTGATGAAAACAATAATGATGAAGATGTTGGTAATGATCTTTTATTTGCAACATCATAACAACCACATGAAATTGTTTCAATTGATGATGGTTTATATCTTAGAGATGATCATGATGAGGGAATTTGGATTAATCCATCGTTTCGTATTGTAAATGGACAAACAAATGTGAATCCCACCAGGAAAAGAAGAAGGGCATCTTAATGTTTAATTGTATTATATAAGCCATGCATGTAATCTGAACTGTGTTAATGTAAATATGTATGTAATCTGAATTGTGTTAATGTAAATATGCATGTACTCTGAATTGAGTGTTTTATAATAAGTTCTGATTAATATATTATCTGATTAATTTATTTTCTACTTATATTTAGCTTGATTTGAGTGTTTTATACTAAGTTCATGTAATTTAATATAAACTAGTAGTTTACATGAACTGAACTGAATATAAATTAGTAATTTACATGAACTGAACTGAACTGAAAAATAGCCTTAAATATAAAAATAAAACAATGAGGCATTTTACAGCGCTTATTTGAATAAGCGCTGTAAAAGACCATTTTAAAAATCAAATAAAGAGACCTTTTAGAGCGCTTATTTGAAAAAGCGATGTAAAAGGCTTTAAGAAAAACATTCATATAACATAATAAAACAAGGAGGACTTTTACAACGCTTTTTCAAACAAGCGCTGTAAAAGTCCCTTTTAAAAATAAAATAAAGAGACATTTTAGAGCACTTCAATGAAAAAGCGCTGTAAAAAAGCGTTGTAAAAATAGCATTCATACAACATTACAAAACAATGAGGCCTTTTACAAACATTCATCAGACACCTAACAGGACTTTCTCTAACAGGACTTTCTTCAAACACCTTGTACGCATCATGGGAATCCCCAAAAACACAATAATACTGCAAAAGAGCATTGTTAACAAAAACATCAGACTTAAAGAGAGAGAAAGGGTGTTGAGGTGGAGATTGAATTGTGAGAGAGTAAGCTTTAATGATAGCATTCCATCCAATGACACAAACACACCTATTGGATGCACAAGATTGGTTAGAAACCCTAATTGGACAAGAATAAGCCTTGGGAGGACGAAAATGACCTAATTGTTCATCCAATGACAAAAATGAACTTATTGGATGCACAAGATTGGTTAAAAACCCTAATTGGACAAGAATAAGCCTAGGGAGGACGAAAATGACCTAAATGTTCATCCAATGACACAAACACACCTATTGGATGCACAAGATTGGTTAAAAACCCTAATTGGACAAGAATAAGCCTAGGGATGACGAAAATGACCTAAATGTTAATCCAATGACACAACTCAACTTATTGGATGCACAAGATTGGTTAAAAACCCTAATTGGACAAGAATAAGCCTAGGGAGGAAGAAAATGACCTAATTGATCATCCAATGACACAAACACACCTATTGGATGCACAAGATTGGTTATAGGTGTGTTTGTGTCATTGGATAATCAATTTATGTCATTTTCGTCCTCCCTAGGCATATTCTTGTCGAATTAGGGTTTTTAACCAATCTTGTGCATCCAATAAGTTCATTTGTGTCATTGGATGAACAATTAGGTCATTTTCGTCCTCCCAAGGCTTATTCTTGTCCAATTAGGGTTTTTAACCAATCTTGTGCATCCAATAGGTGTGTTTGTGTCATTGGATGAACATTTAGGTCATTTTTGTCCTCCCTAGGCTTATTGTTGAGGTGGAGATTGGTTTCTAACCAATCTTGTGCATCCAATAGGTGTGTTTGGGTCGTCATATATTGTGGAAGGTAGCGCGTGTAAATAAAGACGGAGTGATTGACAATGAAAATGTTCAAAAAGTAGTAGAACTTTGTGTAAGTATATTATCACTTTAATATTTTTTAATATTGTATTTTATCACTTGAATACTTTTTAATATTGTATTTTAAAAATGCTATTGAACTTATCTTTTTAATCCTACATGTATTTTAGGAGACTATCGAACAAAGTTCTGAAAATCAAGAGGGCAACAAGGATAGTTGCAAGGACATTCTGGGTAAAGTGTTTAATGTCCCTGAGTATTCCGATTGGGTTAGGGGGAAAGGATTTGGGGTAACTCCCAAAAGCTATGTTTCTCAAGAGAACCGCCAAAAACCTTCCAATGAGGAAGTATTAGAGAAGCTCAAAATCCTTACAGAGCAAGTGGCACTTTTGGTGAATACGAACAAAGCCAAGCAACTCTCGGATCAGCTCCAACATGAAATACAAATAGAGAGTGAAACCGCGAGTTGCAACGTTGGTCTCAAAAGTATTCCCGAGGTAATTAATTACTTACTTACTTATGTAATTACTTATGTATTAAACAAACTTATATATTAACCATACTTATATTTTAACTATTGATTTAAGGTGTCACTCCTTGCGTGCTATACTTGTCCTCGCCTACTCATCAGAAGGTGGGAAAAGGAAAATTGTACAATACTTCGGGAGAAGTATTGCACAATACTCTGATCCCTGCAGGCCATGTCAAAGTATCACCTGTTGTTGCTTTTGAACCAACTGCACCGTTGCCGATACCGGACAATGATGGAGATATGCAGTTATTGGGCAAAGCTATTGGTAGTTATGTGGCATGGTCCACACATCTTGTTGCCCTCGATAAGGTATATTTAATTAATTGAAATGTATGTTTAATTGATATGTATATTTAATAGCTGATTTTTTTCTGCTCCTAACTTTAATTTCACATTTATATTTAGATGCTGAAAAAGCCTAAAGGGAATGATAAAGAGATTCCCATAAACGAATCAATTACATCTCCCAAAAAGGTTGGTCACATTTATTCCCTAAGGTTTGTCATTTTTTCAGATTCAATAAACTAACATTTAACCTCATTTTTGTAGATCCAATTAAATAAACCACCCGTACAGCCAAAAAAAGGCAACAAACCTCAAAAATTGGAGGGTAATAGAGCTGGCAAACTACAAAGGCTGGAGGATAATAAAGCTGCCAAAGTTGCAGCAAGAAAACTGGATCGGGGAAAATCGGTCGCTATTGCTGCTGCTCCTAAAATAAGTCAGCCATGCCTTGGTAAATACGGGGCGTGTCTTGACATCCAAGTAAAAAGGAACATGGACAGCAACGATGATTCGCGCATCATACCCATGAATAAAGCTATATTCGAAGATGAGTATGATGAATTTCTCGAAAAGGAGCACATTTACGAACTTCTCAACCATAAGGAGCTTAGTGCTACTATCATGAGCTTGTACATAAGGTAAAAAAAAATACTTTTAATTGCATTTATTGGTAATTAATTAAATGTATTGGTAATTAATCTAGTTTAAAATTTTCATTGAAGGTTTTTGTATGAGAAGGTTGTGTGCACGCGCAAATTGTCAAATAAATACTCATTCTTATCTCCGCATAAGCTGTCGATGCGCAAACTCGATCCAGTAAATGTAAAGAATTACATTGTAGATATGTTATTAGGAAATATAGAAAAGGATAAATTGTTCTTCGCACCATATAATTCAGGGTACGTAATTATTTATTTATATCTTTTTTAATTGATGAGATTTTAATTTATTAGTTGTGTATAAACCAAATTTTTATTGTTGTAGGGCACATTGGGTGCTATTTGCAATCAATGCGGTCTCTGAAGTTATATACTATTTGGATCCCTTGCATGGCAATTACAACAATCACTCCGATATGAAGACTATGTTCGACACGTAAGTAATATTCATTTATTTCTTACATATATATATATAAATAATATGTTTGTTAATGCTATAATAATCACATTTATACATTCGATAGTGCCTTACAAGTTTTTCGAGCTCAAAGAGGTGCAACAATGTCGAAGCAAAAGTCTAATAACATCACATGGATCCCAATAAAGGTTTGAAATATATGCCTTTAAATTTTCATTTACAAATATATGCCTTTACGATTAATGCACAAATATTTTATTGACTTATATGTTTTATTTTACAGTGCCCTCGTCAAACAAACAACATCGATTGTGGGTACTACATATTGCAATTCATGAAGGAGATTGTTGACAAGAATAAAACTATTATCCCAGAAACGGTACGGTATTTTCATTATATGATTTTCATATATAAATTATCTATATATTTGATACTAACTTAATATGTTCAATTTTTATATTGCAGTACTTTGACAATTCCAGTCCATCATACTCTGAGGAAGATCTAATGGAATTAAAGGAAGACTGGTGTCAGTATGTGCTTGATATGAAAATTATTTGATTTTCTGGAAAATAGCATGCTGCTGGGCAAGGGATCTGAATATTATATGGTAGCTAGTGCATATTCTGTATATTCTGTTAGTTATTATATGTATATGATCATAGGACACAATATATGAACATGTATATGAATATGTAGTTAATTAGGTTGTAAATTAGGTTATATATATGTATCTAAATGTAGTTAATTAGGTTGTAAATTACAGAGTTATAGAGTTACATCTATGTTAATTAAATTACATTCTGTTTTTTGTCTACTGATTGTGTGAACTGCTTATGGTATTTGAATATGTTTTGTTGTTGTGTGAACTGATTGTGAACTGATTATGGATCAAAATAATTTTGGATAAAAAGATAAAAGACAGCGCTTTCTAAAAAAAAATGCCATAAAAAACTAAAAAGCGCTTTTCAAAAATTAAATTTACAACGTTTTAAAAAAAAAATTGCACATTTTACAGCGTTTTTTTACAAAAGCGCTGTAAAATGTGCACCTATAATTCAAATATTGGGTGTACATTTTACAGCGCTTTCTAAAAAAAGCGCTGTAAAATGTACACCCAAAAGCGTTGTAAAATGCACACCTATAATTGATATAGTGGGTGTGCATTTTACAGCGTTTGTTCAAAAAAGCGTTGTAAAATGTGCACCTATAATGCATATACTGGGTGCACATTTTACAACGCTTTTTTGAATAAGCGCTGTAAAAGGTGCACCCAATATATGAATTATATGTGTGCATTTTACAACGCTTTTTCAAATAAGCGCTGTAAAATGTGCATAATAATGAATATTATGTGCGCACATTTTACAGCGTTTTTTTGAAAAGCGTTGTAAAATGTGCATAACAAGCATGCATTATATCTACGTGTTTTATAGCGCTTTTTGAAAGCGCTGTTGTATCTTTTACAGCGCTTTTTTTTTTTTTTGAAAAAGCGCTGTAAATATATTAAAAAAAACACTGTAAAATGCTATTTTTCGCGTAGTGTATACATTACTTTTTGCCACGTATAAGATGAGTATTGAAGAGATCATGGAGTTAATGGATGCATCTTCACATAAGAAAATATTCCAATGCCAAGACCAAAAGAAAATGAGAAGACAAGGTGTTGACCATATTGAAGGTGACATAATTGTTAGTGCTTTTGTGTGTATAAATAAACATGCAATAAAATAAACAAGTAACTCCTCAAGTTGTGGATTTGGATGCAGGGATTATTAAGTGCGATAAGTTGCAATTGTCGAGATATGAGTAGCATGCACACTATTTTCATCCGTAATTGCCTAGCATGGAATTAAAAACCACTTTGTTACATTTTTTTCACTTTTCTTCTTTCTTTTTTTTTTAATTTAATTCAAGAAATAATAAAGTAGCAAAAACTATTGGTCGTATGTTGCACAACAACCATGATGAATTCAAGTGATTTTGGAAATAGTTTTCTTGATAAGTGATTACACTTCTCCAAGGCTAAATTTCATAGTCACTCACACAGACTTCAATTGCATGAAGGGAAAGCCCTAAGGCCTAAGGCTCATATATGAATATAGATGACATAGAAATTAATCGGCAATATCAATCTGAATATAGATGATATATTTATTATTTTAAACTGTAAGAGTATTTTATTTTCTTGTTTTTACAAGTTCGATAGAGCTTTCAAGAAGAAAACCCATGTAGCCACTCAAACTTTTGATAGAAGTCACTTCATTTATTGATATTTACCATAATGGTGATGAAGTTTGATATGGTCGAATTTTTTATTTGTTAATAAAAATATTTTATATATTTTTATGGTTAAAATATTTTATAGACATATTAAATTATAATACATTTACCTACCTTTGTTATCGTATATTCAATTATTTTTTTAAATTAAATTATACAATAAAAAGTTTAATTGGAGTTGTTGTCATCGTGCGAAATTTATTAATGTTTAGTTGATTAGTTGTATATGAGATGATTAATCTTTGTTTTTGGTTTATTTGTGATCTTTGTTTTTGGTTTATTTATGTGATCTTTGAGAATATGAGATATTTGTCATATTTTTAACTCATTAATTCACATATTAAATCATATAAGATTATGACTAACTATATTAATATAAATAACTACCCTAACGACATAGTTACAAAAAAAAAAAAAAATCACCTTATTGACTAAGTTGTTAATTTCAATATCAACTCACCATGACCTCCTTCGCCTTAATATCAAGGAAATATTCCTTTATGCATCTTCTAGACTTAATAGGTTTAATATCTTGCACATCCAGATGAGTTGGGGGCAAAATTTTTTGCAGTTAATTGTTCGTCAAGTACCTATGTTCTCCACATGTTTTTTGGATCAATTTTTAGATTGGTTTGGATGTGAACATCCTTACAAGCCACATATCTAGGAAAATCGAATATACATTTTGACTTGGTCAATTCTTTCTTAAAGACTCTAGGGCTCATATTCAACATCACCAATAACTCAATAAGACCTAATATATTTAAATCTATTTAGATTTTGTAGCCACTTTCAGTCAATAGTTGATTCGAATGTCTATCAACTTTGCATTAGCTGTCACGGATTTGGTATCACTTGCCAAGAAGATACTAATAACCTACGATCCTATTTAGACTTGATAGCCACATTTAGCCGACAATTGATTCTCCATCAACTGATTATGCATTAGTTAATTATGATGCAACTGGTATCCTAGTCATTTAACTTTAGTCAAGTGACCAATACATGATCGATTCAATTATTTTCGGTGTAAAACATACAATTAGAAGAAATAAATGTTACGCCATAACTTAATATTTATTTAATAAAAGTATACGTATATGAAAATTTTGGTTATTTAATTAAATAAAGAAGGATGAAATTGAAAATAAAATAGACTATATAAAAGGTAAAATTAAAATGAAAAAAAAAAACCATATTTCTATCCTAAAAAAAATGAAAAAATTATATGAAAACTTTGTATTCTTTTTTCCTTTATAGATATAGATATAAATTATACTTTATACTTTATTTTCTAAAAACCAGATAAAATTGAGTTAAAAAAATTGAATAAAATTTAAATTATATACATAATATTATACTGTAAATAAATTATAACTATTCAAATATTAAATTTTTTATTAAAGATTATACTATCACTAAATTATAAATATTCGATGGTTAAATTTTTTATTGAAGTTATATTTACAATGAAAAAAAAAAAACACAGTTACATTAATAATTGATAGTCTATCTATGCATATAAAACTTCTCACCTTACATCAAAATTAAACTCTTAATTGAATGTAATTATAAATTTTGGATATAGTTACGAAGCCAAAATCCATTACCACTAGGTACAAATGAAAATGCATTATGAGCAGCAGCAATCATATATACTCATGCTTCTCCTCTCAGTTTTGACTGACCTGATTCGAACCAATTTCGTGTTGACAGTACCATCATTTTCTCATTTCTCTTCAAAATAAATCCAAATTAAAAAAAAAAAAAATGGAAAATCGCATCTACTCTTCCTACAGCCCTACCAACTACAGAGTGGGTGGAGCAACATCAACCTCCCCGACCCGATACTACGACCCGGATAGCATGTTCCTTTCTCGCTATCGCCGAACCGCCGAAGCCGCCGCCGCAGCCTCCGCTCTCCGCTACTCATCTATCTCCGACATCGACATTGCTCCGCCTGGTGTTGCTTCTAGAATCTCCTCTTCCTCAACCGCTAACTACCTATCTCAAACTTCCCCTTGGTCTTCCGCCTTCCCCGCCGCAAATGCCGGCTCTCTTTCGCTTGACCTCAAACGCTCTTCCGACGGTTAGTTTCGTTTTTTTCTCCCATCTTTTTTCTTCTTCTTTAACTTTTCATTTTTTATTTATCATTTCTTTCTCAATAATTCTTGAATATAAATTTATTTGATAAATGATTTGTTTTTATAATTGAGTTATGTGGACTATGATTTATGACTCTCAGATTAGAATATTTTTTAGGTTTTTTTTTTTTTTCACTTGATGATTGATTCTTGGAACGGGTTTGGTATTATTGGATCTTCTATTAAATTGAATTAAATGAATAATAAATATAATGAAGTGCATTGAACTCTTCAGTGTTGTGTGCTTATAAATGTCAAAATAAATGTTTGACGTGTTCAGTTTTCTTGAACGGTTATGTTTGTGTTGCGTGAGGATTAGGGCGAGGAATTGAGAATGTAAAATCACAGCATTCTACTGTTTGTGCATTGGTTATTGCATATTTCATAGTATACTATACTTTTTTCCCCATTGATGTGTACTTTTTGAATGTTTACTAATTAATTTTCTGTGATTATGGCTATAGTGGCATTGGCTTAAGTAGGATTTATGTAGTTCTAGGAATTGCGGTGCATGGGGCAAATTTGTTGCCTGTGTATAAGATGAGAAATGATACCAGTGAAATCTTAACCTTTTGAAAAAATAAAAGAGTTTTTAAAGATGGAGTGTTTTAATGGAGATTGTAACTGGAGAAAAATCTAGATTAACCCCAAATTTAGAGAATCTGAACTTGTAAATATATACACAGGATAGAAGATGTGTGGTCGTTAAATACAATGTTGTCAAATAGCGGCGCTATAGCGGAGTGGAATTTGAATAAATCGATATTGTCAGTGTTGTCAAATACCACTGTAGCATAGCAGAATTTGAACAGACCACTATTTTTGCAATTCATGGTTTTAAAACTCTGATTAAACGTGAGCTATATGACGTGAAGTTGTGAACAATGAATCAGTAGCAACAGAAAATGAAACCCGCTAGAGTTGGCTTCTTTTTGAGTGTTTCGCACTTTCACTACTTACTAACCAAGTTAATTTGACCTTCTGACATCAAATAGAGGGCACAGTGTTGCTATTTAACATATTTTCTGGATTATGTTGTTTTATACGCTAGATAGTTATTTTGATATAATTCTAACAAACTTATACTTCGGCTTTTATACAATTTTAATGAACTTTGGTCATCTCAGTTTTTAGTTAAAATATATTGCTTATAGTTATTACTAAGCTTATGCTTTTTGTCAAACTTATTTTCGAAGTAAAACTTATAAAATAACATTATACATTTACTAAGCTTATGCTCCTTTGTATATACACTTCTATTATGTATTATAGCGCTCTACCATCCAACCATTTTGAGTACAATTGGGCAAAACGAAGCTTGGTATACTACAAACTCACTGACCAAGCGCCCTAGATATGAAACTGGAAGCACTTTGCCTATTTATCCACAGAGGCTAGGAGAGAAGGATTGTTCCCACTATATGCTAACAAGAACCTGTAAATTTGGAGAGAGCTGCAAGTTTGACCATCCTATTTGGGTTCCTGAGGGTGGAATCCCAGATTGGAAAGAGGTGACTATTGTTATTATTTATATGCCTATAAAAAATTATATTTTTATTGTATAGTACATTTAGTATTGGTTATTGCAAAGTGATATGTATTTTACAAAGCATATATGAATATATCTATATATATAATGGTGTGGCGTGCTGGTTTATTATATACTAGTTTAACCTATTCTATTTCTTACAGTATTATATAATGTATTATTTTTGTAGTAAAACTCTTGATTTCTATCTGTACATGTATCCAACAGTGTAAAGGTATTAATGAATTATAATGGTATAAAAAGTAGCAAGCACAGATATGCCAAGTACAATAGTACTTGCAGTACAACAAAATACAAACTAATAATATTAAAGACTAATAGCTAATCCTCTATCTCAATGTTTTGCCCATGATGGAGCATATAAATCGTATATGCATCAAACTTGTTATAGATTTAAGCATTTCACTAGCATGGTGTCTTCTGAGAAACTGAATAACGAGTAAAGACTTATGTTTCAAAGTCGTCAATAACAACAACAACCAAACCTTATCACACTAAGTAGGGTCGGCTATATAGATCAAACGACGCCACTTATGTTTCAAAGTCATTTGAACTGAAAAAACTAGTAGAGATCAATACTTGACAAGATCTACTTGTGGATAAAAATAAAGTCCGCTTTATGTCCGGTCCTCTTGTTAAATACTTAGTTGAATGCAATCTGTAAGGCAGCTTGGTTATTACATCAGTTTCATCTGTATTACTTCCCCAAATTTTCTATCTTGGACCATCTGTTTTACCCACATCAATTTACTAGTAGCCCATGTCTTGGATCACCTGTTTGATAATCCAGTAATATCAGCAGTAGTCAAGGATCTTTGCATTTCTAAATTTAGCATAACATATTTAATTTCTGGGTTCCTGTCAATTGGAATAAGAGCTTATGATTTAGCATAACATATTTTAATGAAGCTGTTTTTTATGGCGTCGCATGATTGTTTACAACTATTTCACGAATTTGAAGTTGAGCAACTCAGCATATATCTGTCTATGAAATTGTGAATGGAGTAGTAAACTGTGTAACTGTATTAGAATAATATTTTGGTGATTGCTCATCTAGCCCCCCATGTTTTCTCATTTTTCCGCCTTTTTACCGGATCCTAGCTTCCGGTAGTCTAAAATTGAGTACAATACACTACCGGATCCTAGCTTCCGGTAGTATATTTGGGGGTGGATGAGCAAACATGGGGGATTGATAAGCAACCTTCTTATATTTTATCATGTTGTCAACTTGTCGATCAATTTTTGCTCTACTAGTATCGAGTGCCCAATGAAATTCAAGGTGTGTGTAAGAGGTTATGTTAAACCATACGTTAGGAATTAGGATAACTCCGTTCCAGTTAGTTCATATAATCAGCTTAATATGTTATGATGTTTCTTTCCATTTTTATCTTTCCTGATTTGTGCCTGCTGGCAATTGGTTTTGGTCGCAAAGGAATATGTTATGATGTTTCTTTCCATTTTTATCTTTCCTGATTTGTGCCTGCTGGCAATTGGTTTTGGTCGCAAAGGATGCATTATAATCACCTAGCAATTTGAATTCTTAATAGAAAATGGTTTTACTGATTTATTATGATACATATGATTTATTTAAAACTGAATTAGGTTCCAAATATTGTTCCAAGTGAAATTCTTCCCGAGAGACCAGGAGAACCAGATTGTCCGGTGAGTAGAATTTGCAATTATTCTTTTTCCTTTTTTTTTTCAGATGTATTTGATCCTTTTCTAATCATTGAGTTAAATACATTGCAGTACTTTCTGAAAACTAAAAAATGCAAGTTTGGTTCACGGTGCAAATTTAATCATCCAAATGTTCCCTCTGAAAATGCTGATGTTTCTGGCTTACCCGAGAGGCCTCTAGAGACCCCTTGTGCGGTTAGACATTTACCTTTTGCATGAATACTTGAGAGTTGACACAATTCATATATGGCTTATTTATTTTTTACATTTACACAGTTCTACTTGAAAACTGGATTATGTAAGTATGGTGCTGCGTGCAAATTCCATCACCCCAAAGATATCCAGATTCAGGTCTCTGATGAATTGAGCCATACCGTTGAGCAGACTCAAACAAATTCTGCGTTGGACGGTGCAACAGGAGATACACAACCAATTAATCCTCTTATACCTCCACTGTTGCATAATAGCAAAGGGCTTCCTGTGAGACTGGTATTAATTTTCTCTTTTAAGTTTTTTGGGGTTCATTCTCTGTTGCATAATAGCTAAAACGCAAATAGTCGACATTGCCTAAGCCTTGTTTTTCACTGTTCAAATCTCTGCTGACAGGGGGAAGTGGATTGTCCATTCTACATGAAAACTGGAAGGTAAATATTGATTTTTCTTTTAACTGAAGTGGAAATATTGATTTCTGTTTAATTGGTTAATAGAAGTACTTACATTTTTCTACCATTTATATTTAAACCAGTTGCAAGTTTGGTGCCACTTGCCGCTACAATCATCCCGCCATGAACGGTATGCTCGTGTTGAATGTTAACACTTTTTCTTGTTTCTTAAACAATCATTTCATATGTTTGTTCTTCGGTGCAGCAATTAATCCAACTATTTCTACATTGGCTCCTTCTGTTTTGGCATCTTCAGCAGCTAATCTTAACATTGGAGTTATTAACCCAGCTGCATGTCTTTATCAAACTTTTGACCCTAGGCTGTCAAACCCAGTGGTAATGTGGAAGTTTTTACTTACTTATTCTCATAGAGGTTTGACTGATGCAAATTGCAAATAATGCAATCAAACACCTTCATTCTTGTGGGGTATTTAAACATTAAATTTACGATTGACCTCAAAGTTGTTTTTTTTGGATGTACTACTTTTGCACTGGCTCTACATAGTAAGATATGGAGTGGTTGTTTAAACTGTCAATTTTCTCTCTATATGATTGTCAACATACTTGCCATATAATAAAATGTGAATTAGCATCTATGTTTTATACGTCTTATGTCTCCTGTTATCAACCGAAAACACACACTGAAGTTTTAAGAAACATGTGCGTATAATGAACAGAAGCGTAGAGAAAAAAAAACTGTGAGCAATATACAGAGAAGTGTTATCAGCTTAGAAAAGTTGCCCCTCTTATGTTACGGTAAATTGGGTTTCCAAGATGTATCATCCATTGAACATAAAGTCAATGCATCTCATGTGGCTATTTGTTTTCCAGTCTCAGGTGGGAACAACACAGACTGTCTTTCCTCAGCGCCCTGGACAGATTGAATGTGATGTAAGCAAACTTGCTTTTTTTCTCCCTTTAACAATTAAGATCTGATCTGGTTTTCAAAAATTTGATTCTTACAAAATGACACTTGTTTTAACTTCACGCAACTGACGCAAGCTTATATTACTTGATTAACTCTGCATGCAAAGCCCTAGTCTTTGCATAAAACATCGGATTACCTCTGACATTTCTATTTAATGATTTGCCATGTAGTATTATATGAAAACTGGCATATGTAAATTTGGGGAAAGATGCAAGTACCATCACCCACTCGACCGCTCAACACCACCAATGTCAAAACTGCAATCAACTGTTAAACTCACTCCTGCAGGGTTACCAAGAAGAGAGGTATGTTTGCTCTTTTTCACATTCATACACGTTACAAAATGGCAAAGTATTTGCATTTCCTTTCCATAGTAAATAGATTTTGTATTGTCAAAAATGGGCACGATTACTTGGATTGTTATGCAAGTGTGGTGGAAGTTTTAAGTAATTATTCGTAGATGCATGAGTTGAGTGTTCAAACAAAGTGGCCAAGGACGTGGCACTTGTGTCATTAACTTCAGTTTTTAGTAGCCTCAAATTTCTGTCTAAGATTCATGAATATACTAGTGAAAATTTCATATTAAATATTTAGTGATGTATAAAAAACTATTGACATATCATGACTTTTTGTATGTTTTCTTGAAGGGTGTTGAGATCTGCCCATACTATTTGAAAACTGGAACGTGCAAGTTTGGTGTAACCTGTAAGTTTGACCATCCACCACCAGGTGAAGTGATGGAGATGGCTAAGTCATCACACGGAACTTCTACAAACAATGGAGGAGAAACAGATACTAATGAAATTGTGCTTGGTTCTGATCCAGAAGAAGATCATGCTTGAAATTTCACTCTATTTTTCGAGTCTTTTTCACCTTTATTTTTTCATATCATGACTGGAGAAGATCTGTTTTATTTCCTCTTATGGTAAATTTATCTGTATTGGTACTACTGCGTATTAAATGGTTATGACCTATGAAAATTATGTTCAACGATAACTTTGACTTTTATAATCATTAATGTAAATTCAGACTATTTTTTTTTTATTTTTTTAATAAATCAGTGGACCCAAAAACTAACTTTTATAATCTAACTTTTTATTTTTTTTCTAATTCCCTTGGTTTTTGCATGGTACTAAAAATGTATAAACTAGTTGGTCTATCATACTTTGAATTTGATCAATTTCATATAAAATAAATTTATAGAAAGTGTCTACGAGTGCCTTGTGATTTCTGAAGCTACCGGTGTGATAACGACCTATACTTCAAGTCTTCAACCATTGTAACTTCAAAGTTATGAAGTTTTCATAAAAAAAGTTGAAAACAAATACGTGAAAATTTCATGTTTCTCCTCAGAGGATTCATTGAAAGACACCCAAACACCTAATAGTTTTTGACAATATTCAAGAATTAGATTAACACTAAATCATCTCATGTTCTCTACATGCTGAGGCTATATAGTAATTGCATTTGTATTAGATTGTATGTTACATTGCTGAATATTGATGATAACTAAGTTAATAGAGCAATCCTTGAAATAGTAATTAGTGAGTCTGACAATGAACCTCAACAATATGAAGGAGACAAAACTGTTCTATTGTTTGGCTATGCAATAGCTACATAACTTAGTGATTTTGACAAAAACATTGTGTATAAGATTTAGACATAATCATGTGCTTCTTGCATAAGAATATCAAAGAACTAGAATGCCAAATGTTGCAGCTGCATAATCAGATTCCAAATGTTTTTCCTCCAAATGTTTGAAACTTGTTCCATTTGTCCATTTGTTATGTTCCTCCAGAATCAGAGCCCACGATATTCAGGAATAAGAAAAAATGAAAACAAAAGGAAAGTGGTTTTTTCCCTGTAAAGTAAGGAGAAAGAGTTTAAAATTCATCACATTATTTATTACAGGGAAAAAACCACTCTTTTAATCCATTGTGTAAAATAAAATAAATAAAAACAAATATTATCCATAAGCATCACCTATCTGCTTTGAAACAAAAGCTGTTACACCCAAAATTTGCTTCATGCTGGAAACAAAAGCAATAGATAGAGCTCAAAGTTATCTAACCAACCACTTCAAACTGTACAAGCTAACCAAGGACAAAAATGTGCTAGGAGAAAACCAAAGCACAATTGTAGGGTAAAAAAGTTGGTATTACTAAACTTCCCCATCAACATAGACACCATTGCCATTGGGATATACACCATTTAAGGAACCATTGGAAGATATGAACCCATTTCCATTCTGTGATTTCGACGTTGGCGAGTGTGCTTCAAGTACCCCATTGGTTAAATTCGCATTCCCTTTGCTTTTTAACACAACTGTCCTCTCACATGCTGCTTCTATTAATCCTGTTGTTATAGTGAGGCATTCATTGAGTGTGTTAAATGCTTCTCTTGCTATTCTCACAAAACACATCATAGATAAATTAACAGAGCAGACGAAACATATTCAAAGAAATAGTAACAACTTTCCAGTATCTTAAAACACATGGTTGTCGTATTTTGATTTGATACAAAACTGAACCTAATCTATGAATCTCTGATGTGTATTTATTTTGATTGTGAATCTCATTTTGAATTCAGATTCATTATGACAAATCCCAAATCACTATGATGAATTCCAAATCATTATGATGAATCACGGCTTAAATTTAGTGTAGTCAACCACATTTTTAGCCAACTTTGTATAGCCACCACTTTCTTTTGTCATTCAATTTATGACTTGAATTATTTTGAAGGGCAGATATGATATATTAACCTATAATTTTGTTGTCACTTATTTTTATTTAAAAATGTAATTTTTTATTGGTAATGTATCTTACAACTCAAAATAAGATTCGATTCACCATTCATAAAATAGGTCTTGAAATTCATAATTTGAATCTCCATTTGATAACCATAACAACTGCACCTTAATAACCATATTCTACTACTCTGCATTATTATTAACTAGGGAAAATTGAACCACCATCCAAACCTAGGGAACAGATTCTCTGTGTTACATATTTAATTTATTATGTCACACAAGCATGTGAAAAGTTCAACTACGGTCCTATAGAAATCTGTGAATGTCTGAAGAGATGCACCCATTTTGAATTGAGTTTATCAGTATTTATTCCCCAGAACCTTATTCAGTGAGAGGAGATTAAGCTAAGTTTTATACAATTCGGTCAAACTAGAGACGATAGCACAAAAGATACATGCATAGAACGGTAGGAAACATAAATAATAGAAACATAGCATTTATAAAATGATGAAAAGAGGAGGGGATTACAAAGGCATGGCCTAGATAGGTGAAGAATTAAAAGGGACACAGAATAAAGTTTATAGAAAAATACCGGAGAATAGTGGAGAAGGTTTCCCAGGCCTTGACTTAAACTCTGGGTGAAACTGAGCCCCAATAAAGAAAGGATGACCAGGCATTTCAACTATCTGCAATTGTATCATCAGCATAATTACAAAATAAAAATTGTAGTTAGAAATTGTTTGTCTCAAGATCAAGATTTTCACTTGCATGCAAATACACACCTCCATACGTCTCCCAGTTTCGTCTTTGCCAACAAAGGAAAGACCAGCAGTTTCAAGTTGTGATATCATGTCAGGATTAACCTGTACATTGCAACCAACCACTTATGTACATGTAAAATGTTGATTTTCTCATAAAGGAAGATTTCACATGCAAACACAACTTACCTCGTATCTATGGCGATGTCGCTCATCGATAAAGTTTACATTGCCATACCTATACACATTTCAAATACAGTATCAAAAATTAGAGATAAATGTTTGGTGGAGATCCATAGCATCCATTTTGAATTAATTTTTAGTATACATGTGAAGATGAAATATTGTGTTGGATTAAATTAAGGATGAAAACATTTTTTTCTCATAAATTTAAATACTGGAACACATTCATCAGTCTGTAACCCTTAATAGATGATAGCAAAAGCAACATATCAATAAACTGGAGTTTGGTTATTAGTTCTTACAACTTGGCTGATTTGCACTCATCAACATGGAAGTATGTTCTCCTCGAACCAAGACGCATAGTTCCACCCATATGAGTCTTTGAACCCTATAATAGAAAAAAAGGTTTTAACTAAATTCTAAAAGGAACAATGTTATCATGATGTAACAGCATAAAAACTGGAGTATCAGAAATTATACTTCTGGCATAAATATCACACAAGGATTTTTTGTTTCAGGATCAAATTCTGTGCTATTAGCATCATCAAGACCAAGAACAGATCTTGCAAATTCAATGACAGCAATTTGCATCCCCAAGCAAATGCCCAGAAATGGAACACTATTTTCTCGAGCATACTTAGCAGCAAAAGTTTTCCCTTGTACTCCTCTATCACCAAAACCTCCTGGAACTAGGATCCCATTAGCACCCTGTAACAGAAAACCATTTAGGTAAATTCTGAATATAATATCACATTCTATGAAACACCAACACTGACACCGGTAATAATTTACAAAAATGAAAGTCATTGAGTGTAATCACATGTGTCAATGCAGTGTCGGTGTCGGACATTGCACTTGTCAGACACTAGACACACATTCAATTGTTGGTTTTGGTATATTTTAGTTGATGTAGTATTCACAGAGGAAAAGTGAAGAAATACATTTAGTGCATAAAAGTGTAAACAGTATAAACAATCGAAAACCTCTAAAAGACTCCAAGCAGCTTTATATGCATCAGGATCCTGCAAGCAGTAAATTAATCATCAGAGGTTTGGAATAAAGCAAAACAAAACAGTTAACTAACATATGTATCAACAGTAGAAAGATCGATAATCACCTCTTTAAAGGTATCATCTTCCAGATCCCCAGCAGGAACCCAGTCCACAATGAGCTTGCGATTGCAAGCAACAGAAGCATGCATAAGTGCCTGGACAGAATACCAATTATATAAGATTTTTCCTTTAAGCATATCATATCACACATGTTTCATGACACTCACCAAAACAAAGTTCATATTGGCAACTGAAACAGGAGATAACACACAATACACACCCAAAGCAATCCATGCCAATCATTTGTGAATTACTACATGCATTTTATTGAACAGCATCTCACTGGTTTATCCTCACAACATACATAAAATCTTGCTACAGGAAAATGACAATGAAGCACTAACAACAAAGAAATGAGTCAATGACCCATAGTATTGCGGACAACCCCCAAAACGCTATAGTGTGTAGCGGTAAGGCAGCTATGCCGAAGTCTAGGGGTGAGAAAAAACAGGGGAGACGAGATTTGGCGGCGCAGAGAAAAGAAAGGGGTAGAAACGATCGCGCCAGAGGCGGCGGCAGCCACACCGGAGTTGCACAGCTGCAAACGTAGTCTTGTGGCGGAGAGGGATGTTTCCATATAGAAGATAGGAGAGGTAGCAAGGTCAAATACCTCTATTGACTACAGCGGTTTTAACTTTCAATGAAACAACAAAATTCCTAATCTCCATCAATCATCACAAGTCTCCCAGATATTGGGATAAAATTCAGGTTTTCATGCATCAGACATGAAGCTAGTCATATAGATAATCATTACTGCACATCAACCATCCTAAGTGTATGTAAACTCGAGATAACAGCATCAGAACCAAAAGCAATATATTTGTGATTAAACTATTTCAAGAGCTACAGAATAAAGACAGTGAATAGAGGCCACTGATACTACATTAGATGAGACACCTTACTCTGCCTTTTTTAACAAAATCAACAACTACTAAAACTGCAAATTGGTGAAAATGAAAAAGGAGTAATGCACCTTCAGCACAGAAAGATATGCATCAGAAAGGCCTGTATATTTTCCCACCATTGCAATTCTGACCTGTGAAGAACATAATCAGGGAGGTGAATATCTAGTCGTGTATTATAATTTTTTTAATGATATATCAGAAATATAGAAACTCACAGATTCATTAAAATTGTCATAAACTTTTGTTCGAGTGATCCACTCCTTAAAATTAGGCTCTGTAGCAACACTGCAAAAAATAACGCCATCAGTTCCAACGCAATCATTTTAAGGTAACTGTGGGTACAGTAGCTAATAATAAATTCTCAAAAAATCAACACAACAGGATAAGGATTCTTCTAAGGGTAGGGATGAAGATTACAACAAAACAAGAATGAGTTTGTCATACAAACCCTTGCAGGTTCAATGTTTTCAGGATTGCTTCATGTGCCTTCTGGTCCTATTTGTAACAGAACAATATCAAAAGAAAAAATTCTAGTTAGTGGATGAACCAGATAACGTAACAGAAAAATAACACGATTCAACTACCTTGGCAAAAAGATACTAAATTCGAAGCTTAAAAATCTGAAACTTTGTAAACAAGGTTTAAACACTAGGGAGACAATAGAAAGAAGTTTCATAAAATATGGTAGAGTTACTTACTCTTAACAGCAAAGGAATGTGCCAAATATTTGGAACATCACATAGAGTGAGTATATTTGATAACTGCAGATACATAAGTTTGGTTTGAGAAGGCTTTTAAGGATAAGCAAAGTGAAAAAGTTTCAACAATTATGTTGTGTTAGTTACCGGCACATGACAAAATTGAGCAAGTTTTGCCTTAACATTATCATCAAGTTCCTGGTAAGGACAACATAAAAAGCTTCAATCATTATTTTTGGGAACCATCGAGAATGAAAAGAAAAATAAAACAGTCAAGAGACAGACGGACCTTTGAACTGCGACAAGCAAGAAGATTTGGGATCAATCCTAAACCTCGAAGTTGACGGACACTGTGCTGGGTTGGTTTTGTTTTCTGTTGATTAAAACTTCCATTAAGTAAAAATATACTATTAAATTACAATGTCCATTGATAATATACAGTTTGCGGTGTACCTGTTCGCCAACAACATTGAGAACAGGCACCAGGCTGACATGAACCAAACAGAAGTTGCAAGGACCTATAGAGAGAACAAAAAAAAAATGAACAATCAGATAGAACTCCTTTGCCAAAGAACGCCCAACCAAAATATGTTCATATAATTCAGTATACTATAAGGTCTCGGCATGACAAACATTACCTACACGGTATGAAAATTGTCCAAGTGCTTCAATAAAAGGCATAGATTCAATATCACCTATATCAAAGTAAAGTCATTTTATATTACTACTAAAATTAAAAATCAAAGCTTCACAATTATTATTTGCCAGATAGAACAAGCCTGGTTTTCTAATTCAGCTTCGTCTAAGATTTTCAAAATATAGAAAAGAAAAAAATATCCAAAATATAATAATTTACCTATAGTTCCACCCAATTCAATAACACAAACATCAGCTGGGCCTTCTTTTCCATCAACAGGTACCTGTGCAACACGTTCTATCCACTCTTGGATGGCATCTGTAATGTGTGGAACAACCTAACAGTACACCAAAGATAAAATCAAAACAAAGAGACAATCAACCAGTGTTAACAATAATGGATCGCAAAAAGTAGCAATTTGTTCAAATTCCACTATACTAGAGTGCTATAGCTGCTATTTGTCAACATTTTGTACTAAATAGCGTATCCATTTTAGTAAAATTCCGCTAAACCATAGCCACTACCTAACAACACTGCAATCAACCATAACAAATGTCAAATAGATTCGGAAGGAAAAATAAGATAGACCAAATATACCTGGACAGTTTTGCCAAGATAATCTCCTCTTCTTTCCTTCTCAACAACAGACTATTAAGAATTCAAAAAACATAATAATAATAATTAAGAAACCCTGTTATTACAAACAAAAGAAAATAAAAAAAATCAGACATTGAAATAGAAGAAACAGACACTTTGTCCACCTGATAAATTTTTCCAGTTGTGATATTATTGTCGCGAGTTAATTTGATGTCCAAGAAACGTTCATAGTTTCCAAGATCAAGATCAACCTTCAACCAAGAAACAAAAATGAAAACAGAACATGAGTAAGAAGGGAATGATACTACCCTGTTATTACGTTATAACAGAAAAACGACTCACGTGACCTCAGAAAAAAAAATAAGCTACAAAAAGAAGGATGCACACTACATAAGTTAGAATTCAAATTAAAATCGTTGATTGATGCTATAATATTGAGAATGTGATTGATACAATCTCAAGTAATATTAATTAATATATGTACCTCACCACCATCATCTAAGACAAACACCTCCCCATGCTCAAAAGGAGACATTGTCCCTGCATCAGTGTTCAGGTACGGATCTGAAAGTAATAGAAATTTGCATGTCATTCAAATTCAAATTCAAATGTTGAAGAAAAAGGGAGAAAAAGTAAAAGAAAAGAGTGAGAAATGAATTTCTTTAAAAAAGGGAAAATACCAATTTTGATGGAAGTAACACGAAAACCACAAGCTTGAAGGAGTACGCCAATGCTGCTTGCAGTGACTCCTTTTCCAAGTCCACTAACAACTCCACCAGTCACCAAAACGTACTTCATTTTTACTCCAAAAAAACTCCTCTTCTACAGCTTATCCTAAGCAACATGCACAAAACCATATATCAGTGTCATTATATAAACAGCATTTCACTAAAGCACTTATATCATAAGCACTTAACATATAACTGTATATTTCGATTGACGGTTAGTGTTTGGCAAAATTACAGAGGATCGTCGTGCTTAATCGTAGAAGCGCTGAAATCGTGCGTTTCTCGGTTGCAGAAATGTTACAGCGTGAGATTTTTGTGGGTCGGGTGAGCGACCCGGTTGCTTAAAACCCTGTTTGTTAAAAACCCTGCATTCAATTCTATTCAAACTATTCATGCTATGTTCTCATTTCTATTGAGTTTTAAGATGGGCTTCGTTTTGGGCCTCCATTTAACCTCATTCTATATCACTCGGATGGTTTTTTTTTTCTTTTATTAGTAACTATTAGAAATTAAAATCAATATTAAAATATTATTGTAAAATAAATATGTATACTATTATTTGAATTTTATTTATATTAATATCTATTAATTAATTACATTTATAAAAAAATTATTAAAATATATTTAAATAATTTTGACAGGATCTTACAATTCGTTTTACGATTCACTGATTTACAATTATGTGACCTTTTATGATCCCATGTAGGATCTTGATTTTGGCTATTTTGGTTGGAGCTCCAAATTCTAGCTTTTGTTAACTTATAGTGACTTGTGTCAATCTCACAGTAAGTAATGAGATGTTTGCATCAACTCTTTCAAATTATTTTACAAGTGTTTATGTCAATATATAAGTTTAAATAAGTCAATCAAAACAGACTCTAACGTAATAATTCAATTCCTTTTTTCCTTTTGAATTATTTTAAAATATAACCTATTACACTTTTAATTAATCTTTTTAAAAATCTTACATCTTTTTCTAGAGAACCCTAAAAGTTGGTTATCTTTTAAATATGTTTTTCGGTTATATTTAGATTTAACTACAGTTTTGGTCTCATATTTTAATCATTTCACGGAGTTGGTCTCATTATTTTAAAACATTAATTTTAATTGGTCCCTCTCTAAGATTTTTGAACTAAAAAATGACGATTTGACAAATTTTAAATGATGTGACATACAATTTCATGACATAGAATTCATCTAGATGCATTAATTATTCATATGTCATCAATTATATTACAAAAATAAAAAATTTCTAAAGTCAAAAGTTAAGTTTTTATAGGATTTTATTGCAATTTTATAGGTGTTAATCATTCTACATCATTGTATCATATGTCATATTATTTAAAGTGTATAACGTCGCTATTTTATAGTTAAAAAATCAAAATCAAGACTCAAAACTGTCAAATTTTAAAATAGAGGGACTAAATTTAGAATTAATAAAAATTAAAAGACTAAAACTACAATTAAACTTTATATTTATTATTCACTAATAAAAAGATGAATAAAAATAATAAAGCAAACATTAACAAACAATTATGCCATTAAGAGAATAATAAT
>JBBPBR010000007.1:35815770-35837581 GCA_037974775.1 Cicer pinnatifidum | reverse complement strand
AATAATGGGATAGATTTCATATTAAATAATCAATGAAGGAAATGAGATGCAATGTGTATGCAAATAATGAATTAGGTCTCAAGTTTGAATATAAAACATAATATTTATTTTAGTAATATTAATATTTGTCATTTAAAGTAAGTCTTATTAATAAATTCTTTTTAAATTTTATTTCTATATGTTGTATGTCACGTGTGTTTGGAATATTATGGTAAAATGTCATTTTATTTATTTTCATCGTATTGTATTATAGTAGGTTTTAGTATTAATTTTATTCTGTATATGCATATATGAACAATATTCAAATATATGGACAATATTCAAATGGGTTTGAACTAAATAGTATTATATTTTCTTTTGTTGATAAGTTAAGCGGGGAAAGAAATTTGCGGCAATTGTTTTAATGCACAATAAACACATTCCTTCAAAAGAGAATGCGGACATTTCTGAATTGATTAATTTTGAATAGGCTACCAAAATAATACAATTAATTACCTTATTACCATGCATTTGTAGAAAAGATTTTGATTGGTTTTGTAATTAACAAAATATTACTCTCGTGGTTGAACTTTGATTTTTTTATTTTATTTTGGACACATACTCATAAATAGTAAATTTAGGTTTTATTTTTTATTTTTTTATGTTTTATTCATTAAATAAAATAAAATTCATTCAATATATATTTTTGGATTTTTAAAGATACAAAACAAAAAATGTTATTAATTATATCTTGATTTTTGTAAAAGAACCAAAACTTTAGACAAAATTAAAATACTTAAAAAGACCAAATATTAGAGGCGAATGAAGTAATATATTATTCTTTTATGTTTTATTCAAAAAATAATAATTTTATTTTTTATTAATTTACTATTTTATTTTATTTTTTAAATTTTGTGTAGGTGCTATTATTGCGATTATGTATGGAGGCATGTGGTGCAAGGAGAATTGTGGAAGCGGAACATGTACATTTTTCTTTATGGAGATCGTTTTAACGGTTAATAAAAAATTACACACGCACACAACATTAAATTTTAGCCTATTTTATGATGGATAATCTTCAATGTATATTTGAAATATCTTTCTAAGACTCCATTTTTCTACGAGAGTTATCTATGCCGCTGTCCACTTATGATGGATATGTGTTTGTTTGAGTTTGCGGTGAGATTGGTGGAATCACAATAAATCATTGTGATTTAATAAAAGCTACAACTCAAAGCTTCAACAAAATCACGGTACCATTGTGATTTTGTCAAATTTAATGTCAATCCAAACTCATAGTTCTCGTCAATGATGATTATTTATTTATATTTAGGTGATGGACAATCAAATGCAAAATGTGTTAGGGAAAATCCGCTTATACACATAGGACCTTTTATTAGAACACAACACAAACAAAGAAATACGAAAACACACGGTAATTTACATGGTTCAACATCTTTTTGTTATGTCCACATAAACAACACACCATAACATGTACATTTTTCTTTATGGAGATCGTTTTAACGGTTAATAAAAAATTACACACGCACACAATATTAAATTTTAGCCTATTTTATGATGGATAATCTTCAATGTATGTTTGGAATATCTTTCTAAGACTCCATTTTTCTACGAGAGTTATCTATGTCTCTGTCCACTTATGATGGATATGTGTTTGTTTGAGTTTGCGGTGAGATTGGTGGAATCACGATAAATCATTGTGATTTAATAAAAGCTACAATTCAAAGCTTCAACAAAATCACGGTACCATTGTGATTTTGTCAAATTTAATGTCAATCCAAACTCATAGTTCTCGTCAATGATGATTATTTATTTATATTTAGGTGATGGACAATCAAATGCAAAATATGTTGGGAAATTCCGCTTATACACATAGGACCTTTTATAAGAACACAACACAAACAAAGAAATAAGAAAATACACTGTAATTTACATGGTTCAACATCTTTTTGTTATGTCCACATAAATACTTCAACAATTATTTGACTATCTCAAAATAAGATTAAATTGATTTGTAACCTAACCCCAAATTGTTTATGATTACTCTACAAATACTTTTAATGTTAAGAGCTACGAAAAATGATAAGAGTCTCACTATAAAAGATTATCTCAAGTATTCTCACACACATTTGTTCTTGGATGACATGATACATCACTTTACAAAACTTCCTATGGATAAAGATAAATTTGACTTCTTCCAAAAAGATATCAATACTATGCAATTCTAGTGATCTCAATTAACTCTTAATTCATTTTTTAAAATTGAATGTGCAAGTCTTAATGGTCAAATTTTAATATTTTTGATTATTCTTCCCTTTGTCTATGCATTGTAATTCAACACTTTTAAAATTTGAATTGACTCCTAATAAAATATGTGATTGGTGGAAAGATTTTGAGATAAATCACAAAATATTTGATCATGTGATGTGATTTTTTAGGCCTTTGGATTACACAAAATGAAGGGATGAGATTTAGTGTCAAACTCAACTTTTACATTTAACCCAATAGTGTTGGCTGATCCCATCCAATTTAATTAATTCCTCCAAAGTAAATTCCCTATATATATATAGACTCGAAAAAACTACACTGATGTAATGTCATACCAATTTGAAATCAAAGGAGAGACTAAAAAAACAGAGAGCCTACAAGTCATTGTCAAACCTTAACATGTAGAAATGGAATTTAACTCTTTCCTATGTTAATTCAACCACATAATTCAAACAAATAACTTCATGCAAGTTCATGCATTGTAATAGAAGAGATTTAACGGAATAAAAAAATACGTCTTATAATTTTGATTATATTTTTGTCTATATGTAAATTTTATGACTAAATAATTTACCTTTACAATTTCATAGACAAGTTTAATAATTTACAATGAATTGAGCTTTTGATAAATGCTTTGGGGTTTTGACTCTTCAAGAAATTCTTCTCAATATTTGAGTATTTTTATATAACAAAAAAAAATATTGTATAATATAAAATGCAGTTTTAGAGAATATGTTCTCTAATTTTTAACATATAGATACACTATGTGCCAAAATAACCTATATTTACACTAAGAATTCTATGATGTATGTATTGGATCTTTTGTTGGGGGTACGTTGCAAATCTTGAGTAAGAAGATGATGAAATTGATGATGAAGAAGGTTGCACAAATAAATTCTAAAATGTGTGTATCACACTAAGCATTAGTTTCGATTCACCCTACCAATCTATATATATATTAGATGCAAACGGGTTAACCGACGAATTCCTTTCAAGATACTTTAGAATCCTTGAAGTAAGTTGCACATTCACATCAAGTCTATCGATCAATGATAGTTTACATAATAAAGTTTCTACGTTTACTTTTGTACACTAGAGAAAAGAAGAAATTACTCAGAAATATTTTTGACAAGATATTGACTCATGTAACATGAATTTTGTCTTGTTTATCTTGTGTTCTTTCTGCCTCTGATGTATCTCTATTTATAGAGATATTTATACCAATTGGTGAAAGAAAACAACTCTTCAACTTATACCAATTGGTGAAAGAAAACAACTCTTGAGAAAGATTGTAACTTTTGATAACTTAATAGATGCATTGGTTTGAATTAAACATAAGCACTGCAAACACTTGACCAAGTGATACATTAAGTTATTTAATTTTGCTACATTAATATAGTTATTAGAGAATTCCAAATATATTTTGGAAATTTCCCTCACAATCCCCCACCATTTTCAAAATATATCTAAGTCCGCTATTTTGGAAATCTCATGGTTTCAGATAAAGGCATCTTACGATTTGAACCATTACTTAGTAAATTATGTTTTCACTCATCCCCGAATAGATTGGTCAACAAGCTTTGAACCAATCATTCATTAGAACAAATGTGCATAACTAACACATGAAATATCGGTACCATTGATCAAATTATAAAAATGATACATTTGATAAGGCCATGTGTCTCATCCTTTTCGTGAGAATTTAAGAGTCAAGCTCCTGAACTCTACGAAGGGACCACTTCATTCTCATATAGGTGGGCTATATCAGAAATGCACCCATAATTATACATTCCAGCAAATACATGATATATGTCCATTAAGATGAGACCTCATCCTACCACTTTTATTTTATGGTCCAAGTACTTTTATCCTTTGGGATGTATCTATTGTCAAGTACTTCAATCACTCTAATAGTCCACTTTCATCATTGAACTCAAGACTTGATGTTGCTCAAGTGTGAGTTGATGTTTCCACCTTTCGTGATTATCTAGATATGAGCTTGTATCACATCTCTAATGATGTTTTCAACACCATGTCCTTTGTCAGACCTTTCGTCAAAGGATATGCAAGATACTTTTCAATTGTTACAAACACTATGGATATCACTCCATTAAATCCTTTACATACCTATGTCTTAAACCAATATGTATTGATTGTCTATTATATATTTTGGCTATATGCTTTTGATAGTGAGTATTTGACTATCACAATGTATGGATATTGATTTCATTCATTTTGGTCAAATTGGTATCTCATACAACAAATTTCTTAGCCATTTTGCCTCTTTACTACCTGTAGCCATGGTGGAATCGGTAATGTAAGTTTGTTTCTTTGATCCACAAGAAACTGCATCTCCACCAAAGTTGAAGATCCATCCACTTGTGAAAGCATGATCCTCAATATAAGTTACCCAACTGACATCTGTATATCATTCAGAAACTGAAGGATATCCATTATAGACTAAACTATAGTTAATTGATCCTTTCAAATATTTTAATACTCTATTAACAACCTGCCAATGTTCTTTACTTGGATTGCTTGCATATCGACATAACCTTCCAACAACATATGTTATATCAGTTTTGGTACAAGTCATGACTTAAATCAAGCATCCGATTACCTTATATATTCTTGATAATATTGATAAACTATAACCGAACCATTACCCTTTTGCCATTTAATCTATTCACATTGTATCACATACAATTAATAAGCATTTACAAACTTTTATGGAATTTTGTCTTTTATTGTATTTAATAAGCATCTCAATTTAAAATTATAATTCTCTTTTCAATATATCTAAGTCCATTATATAATAAATTGAATGCATTAAATATATATTGTCATCAGCTAACAAATTATGATCATAAAAATTTCTCATAATTAAATATCATAAGGTGTATCCAAACATGCAAGTCATCTACTACTTAACAAATAAGAATTCATTTCTATTAAATAAACCATTTCTTCATAGTTATATTATAACTAATACATACACCATGAATTCTATTTGTTAATTCATGTTTCATAGTTAAATATGTTCTATTGTAAATCCAAATAAGTATCATAATAGAAAATTAACAATGAATACAATCATTAAAATTTTCTATCAGTTTCTTCTATAAACATTTGTCAACTTACAATAATTTTAAAATATATATTCAAATCATTTTTAATATTAAAATAAGAAAAAAAATGGTAGAATACTTTTATACTATCATGCACATATAATATGAGTTAATTAGTTTTAAATTTAATAACTTCTCACATAAAGCATCACTATCATTGAGACATACTCTTGATATTTAGGACAATTTATCTACACTATATTAAATAAATTAATGTATTAAATATGCATCTTAAACCATATATATTAAGACTTGTCAAGATTTAAGAAACTAAAATTATAAATAAATTTTCTTCCACCGGTCAATCATAAATTCTTGTTCTTAGTCTAAAAACATCAACCATAGATAAACAAAAACTTCATCAAAATATATTATCTCTAATTCCATATTATTAATTTTCCACATCTTATCTCCATATTATTATATTTATACAGAAAAGGAAAATTTATTATATATGCATTTCAAACATGAATGTAATATATAAATGTATTAATACTAAATAACATCCGGTGTCCAATCATAAATTTATATGATTATTTCCAAGACTTTAATTAATTTTTAAAATCTAAACAAGCAAAATTCATGCATAAACTATATTAAATTCACATACTTGAATATATTCTAAATCATGTATATAAATCTAACCATATGTTAAATTTAACATAAATAAATATAATTACTTTGGAGAATCACATATGAATTTAGAACTTCAAAAACATTACATATATTCATATAAATTAAATGTGTACCTTTCACCATGGTCAAGAAAGTTCATCTCCTTTAAAAGTTGCAGTCATAAATAAATTTGATAATCGAAAATCGAACCTAAAGATTGTTGGATCTTTTGTTGGGGTTATGTTGCAAATCTTGAGTAAGAAGATGATGATATTGATGATGGTGAAGGTTGCACAAATAAATTCCAAAGCATGTGTATCACACTAAGCTTTAGGTTCGATTCGCCCCCAACAATCTAGATATATTGGATGCAAACGGGTTAATCGACGAATCCCTTTCATGATATTTTGGAATCCTTGAAGTGAATTGCACATTCACATCAAACCTATCGACCAATGATAGTTTACAAAATAAAATTCTTTCGTTTACTCTTGTGCACTAGAGAAAAGAAGAAATGACTCAGAAATATTTTTGACAGGATCTTGACTCATGTAACATGAATTTTGTGTTGTTTATCTTGTGTTCTTTCTGCATCTGAAGTATCTCTATTTATAGAGATGTTTATACCAATTGGTGAAAGAAAATAACTTTTCAACTCATACCAATTGGTGAAAGAAAACAACTCTTGAGAAAGATTGTAACTTTTGATAACTTAATAGATGCATTGATTTGAATTAAACTCAAACATTGCAACCACTTGACCAAGTGATACATTAAATTATTTAATTTTGCTACATTAATATAGCTATTAAAGAATTCCAAAATAACCTATATTTACGCTAAGAATTCCATGATGTATATATGGATTAAATCTATATATACAACCATTACTCTTATTTTACACCATAAACTCAATGTAGATTTTCATTTTAAAAATGAAAATAAATGCAACTTTGATGTTTTCTTCAATGAAAATTTGCGAAAGTATGAAAATAATCCCATCATGTGAGAAATGAAGAGAAAGAGTGAGAATAAATGTAGTAAACATCTTAAGAAAATTGGGATACTGCATATTTTAGTAACAAGGTCGGAAAAAAAAAAAGCATACTATTTCTTTAAATCTTATCGTATATTCGTTTTGAAAACATATATACCTTTTGACAAGTGTTTTTGACAATTATTTTTAAATTTATAAATACTATTTTACTCTTTTTTATTTTTTATGTAAAATATTTTTTTACAAAATTTTGACATTTACATGCCACCTTTATAAAAAAATGATCGCACGAAATTTAAAAATTTTGGTTGAATTCAAAAGCTTCAAAATATAAAGTGAGTTTATATTTTTGAAATATTCCAAAGTTTCGAAATTGAGTTTGGTAGACATGTAAAATATATTTGAAGATTTCATCTTAAAATAAAATTTCAAAAGTGTGAATTTTTGGAACTTTAAAACTTTGGAAACAAGATATTTTCGAAAACTAAAATTTCAAAATGTTATTACATTTTGAAACATTCGATGAAGATGAATGTTTTGAAATTTTCAAAAATTTGGGAGAAGATTAATGTTTCGAAATAATTTTTTTTATAAAAAATTACATTAATTTTTTTAAATTATAAATATCAATTAAATTTGATATATTTTTTAACTAATATATTTTTTCAAATTGATTTAGGTATCAGTGGAGTTGATGGTGAAGTCTATGCTACATCGACTGTAAATTCTAGTGATAAATTCACGACTGATCAGACAATCTTAATAATAATTAATATTATTTGTTTTTATGTATACACATATGTCTATGTTCTATCCTAAATATAATTTGTAGATATTTACGTTTTGTGAAACTGTGTTCGAATGTGCAAAAAATATTGGAAGACAAAATTAGATAATAGTTGGAGTACAGGTATTTTGTGTAGTTTTGTTTTATTAGTTTAGTGCAATGCTGAATTTTGGTGAAAAAACAATATCACCTCTGTGAATTATTTTAATTATATCTGGAGTTATAGACGTCCAAATGGATTAAAATTAGTTTTAAATGAAAGTAAACATCAATAGCTACAACTTTCATGAAGACGCTGAAACAAAATTTGAAACGTAAAATGGTTGAAAGTACAAGTCAAATCAGAGGGAGAGTAATTCCAATAGAACAAATGTGTTTATTTAACACTGCAGAGCATTGCACTCAGGGCAGCGCATTGTGCCTAGTTGTGCACTACAGTGCATTTGGTGACACTATTTTATGTCAAGAGGAGAGCAATGTACTCCTACCTAGGAGGCATTGAAGATCATATTGGGCACATCTTAGAGGTTAGGAACTTGAAGATTTCACTCTTGGAAACAAGAAGTGAAAATTCATTTCATCTTTCTCATGTGTAATTTCATCTTCTTCATTGTTACTATATTACTAATCATGAAATAATTCATTTCATCGTTTTGGTTTTTATATACTATTTATGCAATTATAAAATATTTGATTATTCATATATTTTTGTTCTTAATATTTTTGTGTGCTTGATCACCATGGAATTAAACCTAAGTATTATTTCGTTATTGGAAAATAGGCTATAATAACTAGAATCAAAATATATGTTCATGTTTCAATACTGTTATAGGAATATAAAATATTAACATGTGTCTAAGAAATTTACGTTCGTTAATGCGTTGAGTAACAAACTCGATCACCTAAAGAATTAGGGTTCGTTGTTATAAGAAAAATGATTTTGAGCGAAGAAATTGGTCTTAATCTAGTTTGTTAATTTGACATAATCAAAGAAGTTAGATTATTACAATAGTGAATCAATAATTGCATAGTATAAATGATGTGATTTGAATTCCCTAATCGTTTTCTCTTATTGAGTTTTCTTTATTTAAAATTACATTTGTTCAATATTATAAACCAAATCATAAAACCTTTTACTTGTCAAGTGTTATTGACTTTGTTGCGTAGTTAAATGAATAATATTCATTGGAGACCATTTTACTTATCATTATTATTATTTGAATGATTTGGTACAACGACCAACATGTATTTTAATTTAGGGAATACAACGACCAACATATATTTAAATTTATGATTTGTTTTAGAAATATTATTTAGTCATTTATTTGATTTATTTTTATTTGTATTATTTAATTGATTTATAGGGCCGATTCAACTCATTGGAATTTGAAAAATATATTACAAACTAGTAATTGATTTATATGATGTTGAAGAAGCAAATGTGTAGCATCAAAAAGGAAATGTTTAAAAAACTTGCTAATTAGTTAAAGAGAGTGAATATGGTAGGTATTACCAAATCTCCATGTGGTTGCTCAATCAGGACAACTCATGAGTTACCTTGTGCTTGCGAGTTGACATATTGTAGATATCTGGTGTTAGACATATGTTCGTTTTTGATGTTATTGACAAACACACAGTCTGAAATAAATCTAACATTGTCAACTGAGAAAAATTTCAGGAACAACAAATTCAATCCTACATACTCGAGACAATTGCTTGGAACTCAAGAAATCAACAAAAGCTTGAAATCCATGAGCAAATCGATTAGTACAATCGATTCTGTAACAGGGTTGAATCTTTTTATAAAGTCTGGGGTTAACCAATCGATTGACACAATCGATTTGCACATCTTTGAAAAAAATCAAACAGGCTATCAATCGATTAGATCAATCGATTGGTACACTTATTAGAAAATAAATTGTGCAAGTCAGAGAGCCAGTTTGCCACAAATTGATTAGGCAAATCGATTGATTAAATCACCAAGACTGAACTGATTGTTTACATCGATTAGACAAATCGATTGACTTGCTTACTGAAAGTAAAATGTGCAAGTCAGTGGCACGTTTTGCAGGCAATCGATTTGGCAAATCGATTAAACCAATCACATCTTTATTTCTGTTTTGTCTACATCGATTGACACAATTGATTGTAAATGTCCCAGAGCCAAACCAATGTTTACTAAATCGATTAGGCCAATCGATTCACTAAAACAAGTTTCAAAATAACTTTGGTCTGGAACATACACAATCGATTACCACAATCTACTTATATACATCTGTTGTTACAAATGTTGGCATCAATCGACTTGGTAAATCGATTGAATAAACCAACTGATGAAAAGTGCTTCAGACTTAAAGTCCACAATCGATTGACACAATCGATTGGTACAAAAAGTTTTAGAAACAGAGATGACTGAATAGTTGAATCAATTAAGTACATCGATTGTTTTGATCTCGTTGTTTGAACAAAACACATCAAGTCGATTATGCAAATCGATTCAATTATATACTGTCATCAAAGTCTGAAGAACTCCTTAAAATAATCGATTGGGTAAATCAATTAGAATGTACAGTTTCAAGATTCAAGAAAAACAAGATTTGCGAAATCGATTGAGGCAATCGATTAGGCAGCTTTATGACTTTAATGAATCGATTGGGTAAATCGATTCATATGTTATTTTTCCTGAAACTATAAAAACTGCTTTCATTCACTTCTTCTCATAACTTCAACAACTTGATAATATCAATTGCAATCATACACCACTAATTCTTTCTCAACTGATATTACTTTGAATATCCTTTTCAGCCATCAACAAGATACACTTTGTGATCAACAAGGATGGAAAAAGACTGAATTGAGAAAGATTGCTTTGAGAAGAAGAAAGATCAAGAACTTTGTAATATTGATATGTTTCAATTTCTATAAACCATTGTCTGTAACCAAATTACTTTGAGAAAATCCAGTTGTTACTGGTGGTGTTCTTCGAGGTTGAAGGTAGTCAACAAGAAGACGCTTGACTGAATTCTTGGCAAAGTTTATGGGACTTAAACTTGGGAATTCAGGGAGGGAAAGATAGAACAAGTAGAATAAACTGTGTAAAATTGTGTAAACTGATTCTAAGAAGTTCTATAAGAAAGGCTAAGATCTCTTTGGATCTTGGGACTGGATGTAAGTCGTCCAGGGACGGCTGAACCAGTATAAATCTCCGCGTACACTTTTCTTTCCCTTATCTCGTTTAAATTTCTGCAATTATTACGTTTTTGATATTGATTGAATGCATGATAAAGATTCTGTGTTAAGTGCATGAAAATCAATATCTTGAAAGATTGTCTCTGATGCATTTATAAGTTTGATTATCTTAACATGATTGCATGAAAATCAATATCTTGAAAGATTGTCTCTGATGCATTTCTCCATATTTACTGTGATGCATATACTTTGTGCATTCATTAGAATTGTATATTAGGGACCTTGTTTGATGTTGTGTTTAATAAATTTACAATTTGTTAAACTGCTGCGCATATCTCTTAGAACAGGCATTCTTCCGCATATTTTTCATCTAACAGAGGTTACTGGTACCATCAATTGGCATCAAGAGCCTATTTTTGTTAGAGTAACTCTCATCAAAAATCATGACCTCTGATTTCCTAGGAGAGGGTGCATCATTAGCTAGGCCTCCCGCCTTTAACAGGGTCGCATACATGTATTGGAAACAACACATGTTAATTTTTCTTGAAGCTAGTGGTATTGATATTCTAGATGCTGTAGAAAATGGACCTTTTGTGCCAACCATAGCAGGTACAGGTGAATCAGCAATTCTAAAGCCAAAAAGTGACTGGACTGATGAAGACAAAAAGAAGGTTGGGTACAACGCCAAAGCCAAGAACATCATAACTGCAGCCTTGAGTCATGATGAATTCTTCAGAGTCTCAAATTGCAAAACAGCAAAACAAATGTGGGATACACTTCAGCAAACGCATGAAGGAACCACAGACGTAAAGAGAGCTCGGATAAATACTCTCATGCACGAGTACGAATTGTTTAGCATGAAGAAAGAAGAATCAGTAAACGACATGCAGACCCGATTCACGCCCATAGTCAACAACCTGAATGCCTTAGGCAAAGAGATTGATAATGATCAGCAAATTAGTAAAGTGATGAGGTGTTTGACTAGGGAATGGCAGCAAAAAATCACTGCCATTGCAGAATCTAAGGATCTACGAAGCATGACAATAGCTACATTGTTTGGAAAACTGAGAGAGCATGAGATGGAACTACATCGACTCAATGAAGCTGAGCAAGTTGACAGGAAACGTAAAGGATTGTCGTTAAAAGCCCAAACACAACAGTCTAAATCTGAACATGAGACCAGCTCAGATGAATCAAGCAGTGAGGATGATGAGGAACATGAACTGGGGTTACTTGTCAAGAGATTTAAGAAATTTCTGAAAAAGAAAGACAGTAAATTCAGAAAACAATCCAGCTCGAAAAACAATGACGGTAAAACAGTTACATGCTACGAATGTGGCAAACCTGGTCATATAAAAGCTGATTGTTACAAGCTGCAGAACAAGAACAGAAATTCCAAAACTAAAGGCAAGGAACCAACTCAGAAAAACAGAAAAGCATACATTGCGTGGAATGACAACGAAGAATCATCCACATCTTCTGAAACTGAAGAAGCAAATCTGTGCCTCATGGCTAAAACGGATTCTGAATCAGAAAGTGAGGCAAGCTCTCAATATAATCCTTCTTTTGATGAACTGCAAGATGCATTTAACGAACTGCATGCTGAATATGTTAAATCTGTTAAGTAGTTAGTTAGCACTAAGAAAATGCTTGAACAACAATGTAAATTGCATGATCAAATGAAAACTGATTATAAAAAGATTGAGGACTTAGTGAACAATTGAAAAAGGACTCACATGATAAATCTGCCAAATGCATTGATCTTGAGAATTCTGTTGCATTATTGAAGTCTGATTTATTGAAACTCTCTAGTAGCAAGGATAAACTGAATGATATTCTTAGCAACCAGAGAAGTGTCAATATAAAATCTGGACTTGGTTTTAATAGCAAAAAGCATGCAAATCAGAATATGACTAAACATGGCATAGGTTATGGTAATGTTAAACATCACCAAAAATTTGCTAAGTCTAGTCACATGCATAATGTCTTTGTCAAACCGAAACAGTCTGCATCCTCTGCTGTCACTTGTCATTTCTGTTGTAGAAAAGGACATTTTGTTTACAATTGCAAATTTAAAAGACTTGACAATAGAGGATGCAAACAGATTTGGAAGATTAAGACACAAGATGTTAAAATTAACCCCCTAGGATCCAATTTGTATTGGGGACCTAAATTAAAATTCTAATTCTATTGCAGGTATGCTTGAGATCCACAAAACACCAATGGTATCTTGATAGTGGATGCTCAAAGCACATGACAGGGGACAAATCTATGTTCATGTCCCTAAGCCTAAAAGAAGATGGATTTGTTAAATACGGTGACAACAATAAGGGTAAGATCTGCGGAATTGGTGACATAGGCAGCGAATCAACTGTTATCATTAAAAATGTCTTATACGTGGAAGGATTGAAGCACAATCTTCTAAGCATAAGTCAACTCTGTGATAACGGATTTCAAGTTAGTTTTTCACCACTTTCCTGTATCATTGAGTATGAACTTGATAAAAGCATAAAACTCGTTGGTAATAGAGTTAATAATATCTACATGTTGGATTTAACTGCTATGCCTGTTAATTCTGTTTGTTGCTTATTATCTAATGCTGATGAAACATGGTTATGGCATAAACGCATTGCACACATTCATATTGATCATTTGAATAGACTTGTTAGCAAGCAGTTAGTCACAGGCCTTCCCAATAGAAAGTTTTCTAAAGATAGGCTGTGTGACTCCTGTGAGAAAAGCAAGCTTGTTAAGTCTTCTTTTCCCCCAATAGATCTGGTCAAAACCAATAGGGTTTTACAACTTATACACATGGATTTGTTTGGACCATCCCAAGTGAGAAGTTTTGGTGGTAACTTGTATGGATTTATGTTAATCGATGACTATTCTAGATTCACTTGGACCTACTTTCTGACTCATAAAAGTGACACTTTTTCTGTTTTCAAAAAGTTTGCAAAATTAGTTCAAAATGAAACAAGTTAGAAAATTATGTCCATCAAAATTGATCATGGAGGTGAATTCCAAAATGATTCTTTTGATACTTACTGTGAAGAGAATGGCATACATCACATGTTTTCAGCCCCTAGGACACCTCAGCAGAATGGTGTAGTGGAGAGAAAGAATAGGTCTTTAGAAGAGTTGGCTAGGACCATGCTGAAAGACTCAAATACTCCCAAGTATTTCTGGGCTGATGCGATTAACACTGCCACACATGTTATCAATAGGGTGTTGATTAGGCCCATACTTAAGAAAACTCCTTATGAGTTGTTCAAGGGTAGAAAGCCTAATATATCCTATTTTCGAGTGTTCGGTTGCAAGTGCTTTGTTTTGAATAATGGTAAAGAACACCTAGGCAAGTTTGATCCCAAGGCAGATGAGGGTATCTTTCTAGGTTATTCCCAAACTAGCAAAGCCTTTAGAATCTATAACAAGAGAACAAAAACAATTGAAGAGTCAGTTCATGTGAAATTTGATGAGCTTTTAAAAGAAAACTTGAACAAAACTCCTTCTATTGTTGATGCTACTTTGGACGAAGTTATAGAATCTGAACCTTTAGAACCAAAGGAACCTACACCTCCAACAAATAGAGACTGTGTTGAACCCATTAGAAGAGATGAGTTGGGTAAACCAGTGGATGTTACAAGGTATAGAGGCATGATAGGATCATTGCTCTATCTCACAGCAAGCAGGCCTGACATCATGTTCAGTGTTTGTTTGTGTGCGAGATATCAATCAAATCCTAAAGAGTCTCACCTTAGTGCAGTCAAGAGGATTTTCAGGTATTTAGTTGGGACTAGGAGCCTTGGATTATGGTATCCTAAGGGATCAACTTGTTCTTTGGTTGGGTATTCGGATTCAGACTTTGCAGGGTGCAAACTGGATAGGAAGAGTACCTCTGGTACTTGTCATTTGCTGGATAATTCACTTGTATCTTGGTTCAGCAAGAAGCAAACCAGTATCGCTTTGTCAACAGCAGAAGTTGAGTACATTGCAGCTTGAAGTTGCTGTGCTCAGATCATGTGGATGAAACATCATTTGTTAGACTTTGGTGTGAACTTAGGAACTATTCCTATCTTGTGCGACAACACAAGTGCGATCAGTATCACTAAGAACCCAGCTATGCATTCCAGGACCAAGCATATCGAGATTCGGCATCACTTCATTCGAGATCAGTTTCAGTGTGGGAACATCAAGTTGGAATACGTCAACATAACTGAACAGCTAGCAGACATCTTCACCAAAGCATTGCCAAAGGAAAGCTTCCATCACATTAGGATGAAATTAGGCATAATTGATCCTAGTCAGATCTGATTTATGTGTCTAATCGATTCGGTAAATCGATTGTCCTGTGATTACACATGAAAATGTGTTACACAATCGATTGTCCTAATCGACGTGACCCATAATATGTCTATTTTTATCAAACTGTGAACACGAAATCGATTTGGGAAATCGATTGACTTAAACAAATGTGAATTTTTTATTTAAAGAATCGATTTGGTAAATCGATGCTGAGGCAGATATCTTCTGGACTGAGATGAAAGTTCTCTGAACTTACTCGAAATCGATTTGGGAAATTGATTGAGCAAGTTGGTTTGTTTTTTTCTTTTTTAAAGAATCGATTGGGGAAATCGATTCTGAGATGCTTGCTGAGATGGATTCTGAGTTGAACTGGTATGAAAGCTGTTGAGTTAATACGAAATCGATTTGGGAAATCGATTGAGTAACTTAATGAATCGATTTGGGTAATCGATTGACATAGTTATCGTTACAGTTTTTACTAGCCGTTGCAGGATCTAACGGCTCTGTTGGTTGATCTTCCCCAGTAACGGTCATCAAATCGATTGGACCAATCGATTTCTGGATTTTTTTCTATAAAAGGAACAGTGACAATCGATTTCACCCACTTCCAATCACTTCCCCTAATCGATTGCATCTTCAGTTTTCTGCAAATTATCTCAAAATTCTCTGCTTTCAACCCCCAAACACTACATTTCTTCTTTTATCTTTGTCTTTTCACAATCCTTCCTTCACAAATGGCCCGTGTTAAGCAAACTCAACCCCGAACTCCTTCTCTTTCACCTTCATCTTCTTCATCTAGTGGGAGGACTCCGTCTCCACCATCCACTCTTCCAAAACGGGTACCAATACCTACGCACAAAATTGTCGCTCAAGATAAGGGTAAAGGTATTGCCCCTGATCAAGGTAAACCCAAGAAGAGAAAGGAAGCTCCGACTGAGAAATTGCTCGCCGATGCGATGAAGGAAATATCGCACAAGAAGAAGAAAAAGAGTACTCCACAGAAGAAGACTACTCCACAGAAGAAGACTGCTCCTCCACCTAAGCAAGTTGAGGAATTCAAGCTTCCACAAGCTTTCGTCAAACGGAAAATACATGAAGCTCGCATCTTGGACTTCAGTTACTTCGACAGTGATGGTTTCTATTTTCAAAACCATCGCAGGTTTAATGGTTTGGAAGATTTCTTATCCTGCTCACTCGACACGTATTCGAACCTTATTCGGATATTCTACTCTACTTTCAAGATGACAGACACCGGTTTCAAAGCCACAGTTAAAAGGAAGAAGATCTCAATGTCTTTCGAAGAGTTCTCGAATCTGTCAGGACTTCCCTATTTTGGAAATTCAGTGGATGGCAGCACCGAAGCCGACGCTGATGACGACGGATGGGAAGAGTATCTGGATAGGCAAGCAGCTGTGCAGGATCTTATGGTCGAAGGGTTCGTGGAATCTGTTTCACTCCCTATAGGCCAGATGAAGGTTCAACAACGGATGCTGATGTACGCCCTCACCCGGATGCTGGTTCCACGTTTCGGCAATCACGCGGTTGTGCAACGGCTGGATATCGTGCTACTGTGGGGTCTGTGCAAAGAGCTCAAGATGAGCTGGGCATGGATTGTTCTCAGGCACATGCTGGAAGCTGCTCAAGGGAAGCTGATACTTCCGTATCCACAGCTCGTCACAAAGATTCTCACCCACTTCAAGGTATCTCTGAAGGGTGAAGAAGTGTCGAAGACTGTCCTAACATTTGGTGAATCCATCGTGAACCAAATGCAGCTGCGAAAAGTCAATGGCGTTTGGAAGCGACCTCAGACCACTACTGAAAAAACCCAGCAAGGTGTTGAACCACCAGCTGCGGAGACTGTTTCAGCAGAATCGGAGGTGCTCACCAAACTGCTTGAATTTATGGCAGCTCAAGCGGTTCACAACGCCAAGATGGAGGCATCTCATGAAAGGATTGAAGCTGCTATTCAGAAGATTCAAGCGGATCAGAATCAGATGGCGCAAGACGTGGCAGCTATTCAGGAACATCTGGGCATTAAGTTGTCCTTCAGCGATGCTGCTGAAATAGGAAGACAGGCGGCTGAAGAACCTGTTCGAACACAAGTAGAAGTAGCTGCAACTCATGGTGAGGAGACACCTGCTGAGGATAATACAGCGGTCTCAGCCTCATCCCCTGCTAATAATGAGGACTAGCAACTCTAGGCGTTTAGGACTTTAGGTTTCTTAGCTTTCTTGTTTTTGTTTTGCTTTCTTTTTGTAATGAACCTGATGAATTTTTTTTTTTGTATTATTGATTAATGAACTATTTGAGCTTGTTGATCATATTACCTACTGCATTTCTTTTTCATATTGTCTAATGCGCGCCTTAATCTGTTTTATGTTATTGATCTCATCCAAAATTGTTTTCAACTAAGTTTATGTTACTGCTTTTGTTACTAATCTTTTTGAACTTCTTTGTACAGTAGTATCCAGGTTTGCTACCACCTCAGGGGGAGCAACCATTTCTCTTTCACCACTTTTTGCCTTAATTGACAAAGGGGGAGAGAAATTATAACTTGTACTAACATTTTTTTTAACAGTTCTGTTATTGATGCTCTAATCCTTATTTGAATATTGAATTTAGGGGGAGCTTCACTAAAACTGTTACAAATGTTTCCTTTGAAATTTTTTTTCAAGTTAAAATTGCATGTTTGTCACTTAAATCAAAAAGGGGGAGATTGTTAGACATATGTTCGTTTTTGATGTTATTGACAAACATACAGTCTGAAATAAATCTAACATTGTCAACTGAGAAAAATTTCAGGAACAACAAATTCAATCCTACATACTCGAGACAATTGCTTGGAACTCAAGAAATCAACAAAAGCTTGAAGATCCATGAGCAAATCGATTAGTACAATCGATTCTGTAACAGGGTTGAATCTTTTTATAAAGTCTGGGGTTAACCAATCGATTGACATAATCGATTTGCACATCTTTGAAAAAAATCAAACAGGCTATCAATCGATTAGATCAATCGATTGGTACACTTATTAGAAAATAAATTGTGCAAGTCAGAGAGCCAGTTTGCCACAAATCGATTAGGCAAATCTATTGATTAAATCACCAAGACTGAACTGATTGTTTACATCGATTAGACAAATCGATTGACTTACTTACTGAAAGTAAAATGTGCAAGTCAGTGGCACGTTTTGCAGGCAATCGATTTGGCAAATCGATTAAATCAATCACATCTTTATTTTTGTTTTGTCTACATCGATTGACACAATCGATTGTAAATGTCCCAGAGCCAAACCAATGTTTACTAAATCGATTAGGCCAATCGATTCACTAAAACAAGTTTCAAAATAACTTTGGTCTGGAACATACACAATCGATTACCACAATCTACTTATATACATCTGTTGTTACAAATGTTGGCATCAATCGACTTGGTAAATCGATTGAATAAACCAACTGATGAAAAATGCTTCAGACTTAAAGTCCACAATCGATTGGTACAAAAAGTTTTAGAAACAGAGATGACTGAATGGTTGAATCGATTAAGTACATCGATTGTTTTGATCTCGTTGTTTGGACAAAACACATCAAGTCGATTATGCAAATCGATTCAATTATATACTGTCATCAAAGTCTGAAGAACTCCTTAAAATAATCGATTGGGTAAATCGATTAGAATATACAGTTTCAAGATTCAAGAAAAACAAGATTCGCGAAATCGAATGAGGCAATCGATTAGCCAGTTTTATGACTTTAATGAATCGATTGGGTAAATCGATTCATATGTTGTTTTTCCTGAAACTATAAAATCTGCTTTCATTCACTTCTTCTCATAACTTCAACAACTTGATAATATCAATTGCAATCATACACCACTAATTCTTTCTCAACTGATATTACTTTGAATATCCTTTTCAGCCATCAACAAGATACACTTTGTGATCAACAAGGATGAAAAAAGACTGAATTGAGAAAGATTGCTTTGAGAAGAAGAAAGATCAAGAACTTTGTAATATTGATATGTTTCAATTTCTATAAACCATTGTATGTAACCAAATTACTTTGAGAAAATCCAGTTGTTACTGGTGGTGTTCTTTGAGGTTGAAGGTAGTCAACAAGAAGACGCTTGACTGAATTCTTGGCAAAGTTTATGAGACTTAAACTTGGGAATTCAGGGAGGGAAAGATAGAACAAGTAGAATAGTTTAAGATTGGTGCGAGGCACTGTGTAAAATCTGTAAACTGATTCTAAGAAGTTCTATAAGAAAAGCTAAGATCTCTTTGGATCTTGGGACTGGATGTAAGCCGTCGAGGGACGGCTGAACCAGTATAAATCTCCGCGTACACTTTTCTTTCCCTTATCTCGTTTAAATTTCTGCAATTATTACGTTTTTGATATTGATTGAATGCATGATAAAGATTCTGTGTTAAGTGCATTTATATGTTTGATTATCTTAACATGATTGCATGAAAATCAATATCTTGAAAGATTGTCTCTGATGCATTTCTCCATATATACTGTGATCCATATACTTTGTGCATTCATTAGAATTGTATATTAGGGACCTTATTTGATGCTGTATTTAATAAATTTACAATTTGTTAAACTGCTGCGCATATCTCTTAGAACAGGCATTCTTCCGCATATTTTTCATCTAACAGAGGTTACTGGTACCATCATCTGGTACTCTCACCCCTTAAGATACCATTCATGTTTTTTGGAGAAAATTTATCATGGAACATGAATTAGAAGATGTAGAAGCTCTTTAATAGTATGACTTTGTTAGAAGATTGAGAGTCAATGAAGAAATACATGAATATACAAGATGTTGTTGGTCAAATAATATTTAACGCAAAGGTGTGTGAACTTGAATTTCCACATACAACAACAATTCTTCCACCACCTGATAAAGTGGAAACTAAAAGAGCTACTAAGAAAAATCAAAAGCGAAAAGAATTTGATACTCCTCGTGATATTTTATATTGGGAGTTTGTAGATGCTTCTCTGGGATTTGCAAAGCAATCATCTCAACATTTTGCAAAATAACCATATCAAGGATATGCAAAATAACCATATCAATGATTTGGAAATCAACCATCTAAGAAACATTTTCCTATTTTTATTCATCTGTATATTGATGACATAGTAGATGTTCGTCTCGATGGAAACTGTAGCTATCGTGCAATTGCAACATTATTAGATCGGAATGAAGAATCTTGTTCTTTAGTTGAAACAATAGTTGGTATAAAATTAGGGACCAAATAGGAAAATAAAAAATTTTAAACACTAAAAATTGAAATTTTTACTAAAAACTAAAAATAAAATAGTGAAATTTTATAGAGAATAAAGACTTATTTAATATTTTAAAATCAACCAATATTCTTGGACTGAATATATATATATATATATATATATATATATATATATATATATATATATATAATCATAGTCTAAGTATAAATAACTTATTGAGACAATTTTGATTGCAAATAAGATGAAATCCCTCGATTAGAGGCGGACATACAAATTTTGAATAATGGAGACATCATATATCTCTTTCAATTGTTAGCGTATGTAATGTTATAGTCTCTAAATTTATTAAAACTACAAACACATTCTCATACCAAAAAATATTTTTGTTAGTAATATAATAGACTAAAGAGAATAACAAAAAATAAGCACTAAATTAATTAACTAAAGACACATTTAAAGACTAAAATAACTAATAAAATATACATTAAAGTTTATTTTTGTAATTTTAGTATATTAAAGATAACAACAAACATTTATTTTTTAAAAAATAATGGAACCCCAATTTATAATACATGTCTTTTTCTTTATCATATAATTAAATTCTTTTTTATATTAAAATTTTAAAACTAAGTGCATGCCATTCCCTACACCAACTTCTACGTGGATCCGTCCTTGCCCACTTATTTTATTTAAATAAGTAGTTTTTTACACATTTTTTTTTTTTTATGTTTTTTATTTGATTTTATCATTTGAGTGTGACGTTTGGTTTGTTCGTCATCATGATGTGGCGTCGTTTGTTTTCCCTTCCAAGTATGATATTCACAAAGACTTGTTATGTTGGTACCATATTTTAAGTAAGCGATTTATGGAGGCTATCATCAAATTCAACACCCTCACAGCTGTACATATAACTTTTCAACATGTGGTTGGATTGATCATGTCAAAGACTACATATAGCTGATATGAACAAACATCAACAAATATTTTTTTTTTCGAAGATGGATTGGATTAAAGATCGTGGATCTGGAGTTATACTTGACCATTGATTATATCTAGAAGAAATTAATTTGGTTATTGAGAGTAAATTTTTAGTTGATTATCTTTCATTGATTTTTGAAATCTTTATGTGTATTATTGACATATTTTTTTTTTTGTTTTTAAATTAAATTTGATATCAAAATATAGATGAGGAGTATTCCGACTGATGCTATTTTGCTTATATTAGTCTTATTTTTATTTGAATGAAACTTAGACTTTTTTGAAAGAAAAAAAA
>JBBPBR010000007.1:35791643-35803051 GCA_037974775.1 Cicer pinnatifidum | reverse complement strand
TATTCGAATACAGAAGGTTGTATTCGAATACAGACATCCATTTTTTGCTGCTGACTTATGTGTAATCGAATACAGAAGGCTGTATTCAAATACAAACATGTTGTTTTTGCTGCTGACTTATGTGTAGTCGAATATAGAAGGCTGTATTCGAATACATACATGTTGTTTTTGCTGCTGACTTATGAAACAACCTTGTATTCGAATACAGGGATGTTGTATTCGAATACAACAGTGCAGTTTTGTTAAAAACTTCATTTTTCAACTTTGTTTATGCATGTCTAGCATATAGAAACCCTTTCAAGGTGCATGCTAAGTTGAAAGGTTATTTTGTGCATTTAAAAACATAAATATTATGTGTTAATTGTTAATTTCGGTTGGTGACCCTTTACAACTATTGTGGAAATCTGGGCTTTGCCTTCATATGAGAACTAGAATCTTCCCACCGGAGAGTACCCTGTGGATGGGAATGTAGTTGGACACACCTGATTGGAGCTGTGTCAGCAAGATCTTGCGGGGCACGTGAAGATCATCCGGGATGTATAGTTTTTTGTGGAATGATCAGATTAGGTTGACGTATAGGGACTAGATGTCTTTCTTTTTGGATTGTATTTATTTTAATTTTATTAGACTGTACCTATACCAATATTGTCAGCTTGACATTTTATTTTGAGGAGTTCCGTGTACCACTTTTTGATGTGATATGAGGAGTTAAAATTCTTGGGGCGGTGCTTTTGTACAGGCGTCTGCCGAGAATATCCCAGGGGTATGAGCTATGTCTGATAGGCCTCATAGCCCTGGTGTATTTTGATGTTTGAATACTTTGGATTTTGATTTCAAAAACTATTCCGCTGCTTGTAAATATTTGTTGACTTTGTCGTTATGTTACGACTTAAATATTTATCCAAAAGTATTTCCTTCTTTATTTATTTGTTTTTATGAATTTTTTTTAAAAAAAAAAATACACTCGAGCTGTTAAAAATCAGGGTGTTACAAGATACATTTTACTATACGTTAGTTATCCATTCTAGTTTTATTTTAATTACTTGTTTTTGTTCAATTTAATTTTTTATGTTACTGTAATCAGGTGTTAGGTTTGAATCTTAAATTTTTATGTTACTGCAATTACTTGGTGGTTCTTTAGGATAACTGAGACTAGAAATATTACCTGACCAATCTTAATTTTTGTCTTTCAATCAATCAACATTTTTGTGTTTTATGTTTTTTGTGAATTTAAACTATTTGCATGACCAAACAAATATTAATTTAGGAAAAACAATACTAATCACGAATGAGAAAAATAAATTAATAGTTTTAGTAAAAGGATTGTTAATTGAATTTAAAGATAATAATTCAAATAGAACTAGAATAATAGAGTTAACATTGATTTTAGTTTTGACAATCAATCTATCACAAACATCAACAAATGGATGTTTAATGTGGGATCTTGAACAAGTTTAAAAGTAGCTTCAATATGTATTCAAACATTCAAATATGGAGCAAGTTTAATATCATTTTCATGAAGAAAACATTTTTTCAAATAACGAACGAATAAAATGAATGTAATTACATGTAAAAACTACGGATTTTAATGAGAAAATAATGTTGATGACGAATGAAAAAACATATTTGATGTTATAAAATGACAGAATTTAAATTTGACATAAATGCAAAGACATAACAAAATACATAGTCATTAAGTGGAGAATTGTAGGGTTTGGCGGAAAATAAAGATGTATGAAATATAAACCCAACTAATGCAAGATTTAAGAATCATCAATTGACATAGTTATAAATGACTTGATTGAAAGAACTATGAATAAAATTGAGAGAAAAGTTAGGGCATATTTATAATTTAGAGAATCATTTGTAGACTCATATGTCTTGAAAAACAAATAACATCTATTACAAAGCCTTTGACGGCTATTTATAGAGAAATAATCTAATGGCTAGGGGCCTAAAACCTTCCACATAATCTAAAACTTTAATTTTCCCAACTCAACATTCGCTTCTGTTGTTCACGAAATTATATATGTTTCTCAATGCATGCTTCGAATTGCATGCCTATGCCTTTCGAATCTTAGATTTTATCAAAAAAACCTTTTTTTATCTTATAGTAATTTACACATTGATTTTATTTTATTTTGCCCCACTTGAAAAATATTAATTTGTCACGCAACAGATGCCTCCAAAATCTTAAAGCACATTTCTATTGATGCCATCGAGGGTATTGTCATAGATACATTTTGACATTCTAAACATTAGTACCAATATTTTCAATGCCTCTATGAAAATAATTATTACAATTGTTACGTCTACTAATGTAGGAATCATTGGCGAACTTCCCAGGATTGACATCTATGAGCTTAGAGCATCCGCAACCCAAAAATTGGAACATTTCGAACTTGTTATTGTCTTGAATTGCGTATATTTACGTTTATTTACAATGTTTTATGGATTCCCGACTTTATTACTTATTAATTGCATAAAATTGCATCATTGAAGTCTACAATAAACCAAACTTTGGATCATATAAGTTAATTAAACAAGTCCCTCTTGGTGTGTCAATTGGTTAACGTTGATTTTCGTTTTGATAGTGAATCTATCAAAAACATCAACAAATGAATATTTAGTATGAAGTCTTGAAAAAGTTAAAAAAATAAACTTCAATGTGTACAAACATTCAAAGATGGTGCAAGTTTGACCTTGAAGTTTCATATTTTTTTCATGAAAAAATTATTTCGTCAAAGTATGTATAATTGAATGGATGATGAAAGAATGTTATGACATGTAAAAAAGGATCAATTTTAGTCTAAAAATAATGTTGATGAGGAATGACAACAAAAATTTTACGCAATAAAATGAGAAAAGTTAAATTTTACATAAATGTAATGACATATAACATAAAATACAGAATCATAAAGTGCAAAATTGTAGAGTTTGACAAAAACTTAAGATGTATGAAATGTAAAAGCAATGAAAAGTAAGATGTAGGAATCATACATTGACAAAATTATAAATGACTGAATTGAAATAACTTTGAACGAAGATTACATAATCCTTAATTGATAGAAAAGCAAGGGCATACTTCAAATTTAGAGAATAGTTTGTCATTATGTGTAGACTCAAATTTCTAAAAGACAAGAAACCTCCATTACAAAGCCTTCAACAAATATTTATAAAGAAAGAATTGATTGATGAAAACACAAATTACCTATTTCGACATTCTACCATGAACTGTATGCAAATGTCAATCCAATTGAATTTGGTCGAAAGAACTTCTTTCTCTAAAATTTACTTTGACTTATAATATTCTACATTTTGACTCTCTTATGTATTGTCTCTCTCAACAAATATAAATTTGCTACCTAATAGAGGGACAATCAAAGTTACAAGTGATATTATGACCATAAGTTTCTAAACATTGATTTATTATAACTTTGATATTAGTTATGGCAAACAACTCAATCATTTGTTCGACTAAATAACAATCCTAATTAGTTTGATACTTATTGTATAGTTTATATAGACACAATAATCGTTTATACTATTTATTTAATATAATAGACCAACTCTAACGAAATTATGAAATTTGACTTGCATCTTTTTAGAGTGAAGATTTTAATCTTTATCCATTTATCTGTTGTATATTTCACCCTGCCTCATTTATTTGTGTTCTAAAGGAAAATATAGTAAAATTCTTATCTTTAGAACAATCATATATGTAAACTATTTTTAATGACATTTTCTAGTAAAATATGGGAAAAACTTTCATCCCTCCTTTTTCTACTTATTCATTAGTTTATTTGTTTATTGTAGAAAAACAACTAAAAATAGTTGACAAAGTATTTGGGGTTGTCTTTTAAAATATAGAATTACATAACGGGACGAAAGATAAAAATATAAAATATAAAAAAGCAAAGAAAGATAAAAAATGCAAAAATAAATATTTTTGATTTTTCATCATTTCCAGTTTTGTAACGATGACCTTGTAAGTCCATATCCACTTTGTGATATTCACGTTTGAATGAACTCCCAGCCATATCTGATGACAATAAGAGAATTCAACTAATTCAATACTTATAGTAAATATAACACATTACATAAACATGAAAATTTATTTCAGAACTATCATCTTTAATTGCAGTTCGCAATCACAATTGTTGCCGCAATATTACAAATTTTAACATAAGTACAACAATATAGAAACTACAATTTAGAGTTCATTTCTCCATATTTTTCCGCAAGATAAAGATTCCCAATATAACCACAACCACAATTTAAAACCATGTTTTCAACATCTGAGATTTGAAAAATGAATGGATAATAACTGACCATCATTACCAAAGCCATTTAACCCAAGTGGGTTTTGCACATGTTCCTTGTTTTGTAAAGGGAGATTAGGATAGCCCTTTGAAGATCCCAGTGGTTCAATCCACCAAGGACAGACTCTTTCAGGATAAGTACAAGGATTTAGCATGGAATCCCATTGCACCTAAAAGAAAATGTAATTAAATTCATTTAAATCCATCAAGATAAAATAAAAAGATATATTAATCACAACTATAAGGATAGTAAAGTATTTGATTTTACCTTGATACATCTCCATTCTGAACCAGGCCACTTAATGGGATCAATATCTCCATTACCAACTATTGTACCATACCTAGTCACTCAAACCAAAGAGAAAAAAAATAGTTACAAATACTTTCCTTATAAACTACAAGTTCTTAAAACAAGAAAAATATTAACAATACTATGGACCCACAAAAGAAATTTATACAAGACCATATAATTTAGTAGATCCAATTTAAATTTCAACCAATAAAAAAAAATTGTATTAGAAAATATTTTCAAACCGAATGAATTCGGAATTATCATCACCTTCTTGTACTTCCTTCAGCATCAAAGATCATGTGTACCCTCGTTCCAATTGAGTAGTCCTTTTGAGTTGACTCAATATAAGTTTTTAGAGGAATGATAAATTCGAAAGGACTAGCCCTAAAAAAAATGAGTGTTAGTGTTAACATCTATTTCAAAATGTATTCTCAAAAGGCATGTATAAAATTGTTTATTTTAACTATTAAATTGTGAAATCATTAATATCTCACCAAGGATGGTACTTGACAAGGAACATAGTGTTTGTAGCAACAGCATGAGCAGAAGTAACCAATGATTGAAATAGCATGCTTCGAGTTGGTAGTTGAGACAATGTCGTGGAGATATTGCTCTGTTGATTCATCCCTCGACGAATTCCAATACCAATTTCACCATTCTCTCCACTACAATAAATTGAGTACATATATTTGTCTAAGTTAGTGACACTTTCATTGTCGTTGTGATGAATCACTTAATCCATATCACATGGAGTAGTACATTAATGCTTTTTACATTTTTTATAACAACAAATTTGGAAATTAAAAATATTTTTGCTAATAGTGTTTTTTACAAGTGCTACATTGCATTAACTAATTTCTATGACGTAAAATTACTTAACAAAAAATGAGTAATGTTATATTTAGATACAACAATTGACAATCACAAGATCATTTATAGATTGAGAGGCATAAAATTATAAAAAAAACTTATGTTGATATTCTTGATAGAACAACAATTCTTATGAAATACCAATAAACAGAACATTGATTAATGAAGAGAGAACCTGGTAAAAATGCATGAATCTCCAGGAAGAAGCTTTTTGGAATTCACAAACGTGCTCCAACCACTAGTGAGCAAATGTTCTCTCGGATAGCCTGCATTTCATATTAAAAATTCAACTTCAAACACATAAAAATTCATAAACACCTTTCAATCATTAAAGAACCTTATTCCAAAACACTTAAATATTCAATATGAAAACCGAAGCTTATATTCCATAATACCAAGTTGGTCTTTTTCTATCTTACTTGTAAAAATCAATGCTTTGAAGTTGATTTCGTTATCGAAAGAGAGACTAAAACTTAGAGTTACAAACCTAGATGACTAGTAGTTATTGAGAATCAAATATACAAATTCAAATTGAAATGTCATGGATGGATCAAAAGTGAAAGAATAATAGACTCAGTTACGATAACAATGGAGGTTATATCAGTGGAACAAGAAGAGGAAGGTTTGACATAAAATAGCTTCAACTTACTGTGAAGTATATGTCGAAAATTCCATTTAGTTCCATGCAAGTCCTTCGCCACGAAGTCTTGTGTTGGTGGTTGAAGAGTCATATCCTGTAACGAAGGAATGAAGAAAAAAATTCTTTCAAAAAAAAACAAAAGATAAATTCTTTACGAAAATATAAACTCAGATGTAGAGAAATAATATATATAAGCATGATGAAAAGTAGAATGTCAAAAATTGGAAATCATTGGTATTGTTAATTTTTTTATAGCCATAAAGGAATGCTATGATTGGTTTTATTGGAAATGATTGCTTGGTTTTATTTGGCAACAAGTGCATTGATTGTTGGGTGGGGAATCTTCACTTGACAAATAGAATAAAGACATTTGAGGGTTAGATTTTGTAGGAGAGTGATACTAATTCACACTTGTTTCATGGTTGCTTGAATGAGTTTCACATGGTTAATGATATTATTGTTGTTAAGTTGGAGGCTAAAAGGTATTTTGAGATAACGTTTTAGTGCCTAAAACGAAATTTTTGATGGGGTACTAGTGTTCAATGAGTTGTTCGATCAGGCTAAGCGAAGAAAGAACAATTATTTCCTTACGAAGGTGTATTTTAAATGTGCCTATGTAACATTCAATTGAGTATCTGGATAACATGTTGGGAATGGTCATTTTTTGTTGGGTTCGTAGGGAATGAATGAAGGCTTGTGCTTGTTCTGTCTCAATATCACTCTTAATTAATATGAGTCTGGCGTATGAATTTGGAGATGAGAAAGTATTGAACCAAGGAAATATTTTTCACTACTTTTGTTCTTTACTATTATAGAGGGGTAAACATCTTTTGTTTAGAAATTTTTTAAACTCAATATTTTGAGTGGATTCAAAGTGACAACGTGTGAGCAATTAAGTTAATTTCTTTTTCCAATTATGCACTTTCAAGATGCCAATATTTTGGTGTGCATATGGTCCTTTGACATCATGTGGGCAAATAAGTCTATTTTTTGTGGTTTTTAGTTGACGTTAGATTAAAGATTAGTTTTAGGAAGAGTGATACTTTTTGTTTGAATATTGTTATAGTCATGTCTAATGCATCATCCAATTTTTGGGTATTTTGGTTTGGTTCAAATCTTATATGGTGTGTTAGTCTCCTTCAATTGAATCTATGAAGTGAAAGTCATCTTGTTGGAAGGGGGATCATGTTTTAATTTGAAGTAGAGTGGTCTTGGTAATTCGATTTTATCATCTTTACCTCTATTATTTTCCTCTTTTAAAAGCTCCAAAAAATGTTATTTTGGAGCTTAAAAGAATAAAGTGACTATTGTTGTGGCATGGAGGCATATTCTTGATAAGATTTCTTGGGTAAATTGGAATAAAGTTTGCTTACCAAAGGAGGAAGATTGTTTAGAGGTGGAAGACCTAAAGTATTTTAATATTTCTCTATTGTGTGAATGGAAATGGCATTATTTGATGGATGTAATGTGTAGTGGTATGCTTTTCTATCTTTTAGATATGGTGATTTAGCTCGTGTTTACGTTGGTCCTCGTAATGGTAGTTCATTAATAAATGCTTCCCTTTATTGGAAGGATTTGGTTAGAGGATTTGAAGATGTGGGTTGACATAACTTGATTTCTTGCTAATTAGGAAATGGTCTGAAGTAATGTCCTTAGATTGATTTTTTGTTGGGTGATCAGTCATTGTCGATTCTCTATCCTCAACTTTTCCACGTAGCAACAAAACACAATTTTTTGGTTGGTGATATTGGTTAGTTGGTTGTTCTTGGGTGAGGAATTGGAGTTGGAGGTGTGGTTTATATTTGTGGGTGTTGGAAGTGTTGCAACAACTAGAAGATAGTTTAGTTGGTTTTTCAGCTTTTGATGTTGTAGATTTGTGGTAGCAATATAGTTTGATCTTACGGTTCTGCTCATTTTTTTCCATATTTGCACATTCTGACAGTTGAGTTTGCTCAACAGATTTATCACTAATTGTAGCTTATGTCGACTATGTCTAAGGTACTTATATTTTCTTAGAGGTTGCTTATTAGTTAACTAGGGATGCTTTGCAACATAAGGGTGTGTTATTGTTGTCTCAGGATCTTGGTTGTCCATTTTGTTTCTAGGAGGATGAGTTAGTCTCTCATGTGTATTTTAATTGCTAACTTTTGTCTTCTATCTTGTTGAAATTATATGGTTGGTTGGATTTTGTTGGACCTTCTCATTGTGACAAAGTTATCCATTTTGAGCAAGCATGATTTGTGTGGTATGGAGGCATGAGAAAAAATTTAGATATTTCATTTGATTGAGTGTGGTTTGGTGTCTCTTAGGGGTGGACAAAGTTCAGTTATGAATTAGAACCGTTTGAAAATTGAACCGAACTAATTTTCAGTTTGAAAAAACCAAACTGAACCGGTTTCCAGTTCAAAAAACCGAACCGAACAGGTTTTACAAAATGACGAACTGGTTTTTTACTTTGAACCGAACTGAACCGGTATAACTTAGCTTTTTTGTTCATGTAGGTCAAATTTTACATAATTACCCTTAATTACTTCTAAAAAAACAAATTTGGTTCAAGTTTTTTGAAATAAAAACCGATTCTGTTCAGTATTGTCAAACTAAAAACTGATTCGGTTCAGTTTTCTAAACTGAAAACCGATTCGATTCAGTTCTTATTTTAAAAAATCAGTTCGAAAACAGTTCGGTTATCAATTTTTTTAAATCAGTTCAGTTCAAAACCAGTTCGATTTAGTTCAGTTCGACAGTTTGATTCAATTTTTGGTTTTTTTGAACACCCCTAGTTTCTCTAATTATTGCGAAACAAAATATTGTTTAATAATGGAAAAAGTGATTGTGTAGGGATATTTGCTCATATACAAATTTTAGTGTGGAGTTGATTTATAAGTAATGAGGGACGAACCTCTCATATCTTATATTTAAATTGGTACACTTAACCGCTTTTATGCCTAAACTCTGTTGGTTTTTACTTTGTTTTTGTTCTGATTATTGTTTGTTTTGAGTTGGAGTTCACCTTATCTCTAATAAATCAGTTTTTATTATAAAAAATAAAAATGAAACAAACACAAGCATCGACCAAAACAAACCAGTGGGCGGAAGCACTTCTCAGCATGTTGCATTGGAATAGAAAATGCACCATGTTTGCTTGTTTCCATTGAAGTGAGTATCTTGCTAAAAGAGTATACTTCGCTAGGATTTTGAATTGCTTGATTCTCCTCTAAAACAAGTTCTTGTGGCTGTCAATATCCAAAACAATAACAAGAATTTTATTATCATATTAATCATTTCCACTCACACAATAGATGAAGATGAATGAATGTTGATATTAGAACATAACTAACCTCACCCAATGGAAATAAAGTAATTACTGCAAAAACCTCATCTGTGTTTTCCTCCACCTAAAATATCAAATAAATATATAATTTTTGACACCCATTAAACATTTATGACTTAATAAAAACAATACAATTATTCAGTAAATACACCTTAAAAGATAAAAGAGTGCAAATATATTTGATATGTTAGAACATAAATTTGATCGCCACTAGATTTTTTTGGAAAAGAAAAAAATAATAAAATTTGTAAAAAGATAACAACAATACCTTTAATTGAACACCGATAACTACACACAAGATCTTAGAAGGCATGATATGTGGAGGAAGTTCCTTGTAGTGACCATCTTGTTGATGTGGAGTAAGTATAGCAATCTATTCCAAATTTCCATCATTAGTCCCATGAAAGGCAAATAAAATAGACCAAGTGATAGATTTTATATACATAACCATGAAAAGCAAACAAATAACCATCTCCCCTCTAAATAAATCATCATTTTTCAAAAATGATTATTAATGTAATAAAATTTAGGTCTCCAAAATAATTTTTGATAAATGACAATGTTAGGCATAACATGTTAATACAATTATACAAAGTTCCCCACAATGTAACATGGAAATAATAGTTTATTTTTTGACGAAAAAGAAAATTGTTCCTTCAAGAGCATAATAGAATAATTAAGCATAAAAAACATTGTTAATTTAGCATACAAAACTGAATTTTGAAGGCAAAATAAAGTTTGCCTCATTTTTCATATTTGCCCTTTAAGTGCTTTTATTTTGGAATTGTATTTTATGTTACATTTCGTTGGACTATTAATTTTTTGTTTCCCTTTCAATTGTGATTAGTGAAACAAAAGTAGATTGTACAATCAAAATTACAATAATTTAAGAAAATGGTCAAAATTAAATTCTCATAAATATAATTTAATATTCTTTAACAAAAGACTAATTTACAGAAAAATATTAAAAGACAAATTCGAAAAATTGATCAAACATAAAGGTCCACATATATAATTTGAGAAATTGTCAACAAAACTCATTTGACAAGACCGAATAGATGAATTATTTGGGTCTTATATTGCATTTGCATAGTAGAACATAGACAAAGACATTTAAATTTAAAAAGAAAAAAACTATCATTCTATATACAATCATCTCCACAACTAAGTTTGTTTATTTTAGGAGTGGACAAAGTTCAATTCTGAACTACAACCGTGTAAAAATTGAACCGAACTGGTTTTCAGTTTAAAAAAATCGAACCAAAACTGTTTTCAGTTCAAAAAACCGAACCGAACCGTTTTACAAATTGATGAGCCGATTTAACTTAGTGTTTTTGTTCATATAGGCCAAAATTTACATAATTACTCCTAATTACTTCTAAAAAAACAAATTCGATTCAAGTTTTTTGAAATAAAAATCAGTTTGGTTCAGTTTTTTCGAACTGAAAACCGGTTCGGTTTGGTTTTTTAAACTGAATACCGATTTGGTTCAATTCTGGTTTTAAAAAATCAGTTCGAAAACAGTTCGATTCTCAATTCTTTTAAATCAGTTCAGTTCAAAACCAGTTCGGTTCGTTTCAGTTCGAAAATTTAGTTATTTTTTTATGTTTTCGAACACCCTAATTTATTTTATATTTAATTTAATAATATCGATATTATAAATTTAATCGAATATTATGGTCAAATTACTAATAAGTTTTATTCGGCATATTCAAAGTCGGCAAATCAAAATATTTTTTGTCAAGTAGCAACGCTATAACATTTTTTAATTTTTTTGTCAAAATAAAATATATTTTGCTGACAGAGGCAAAATTGTCAATCTATATAATAATAATAATAATAATAATAATAATAATAATAATAATAATAATAATAATAATAATAATAATAATAATAATAATTATTATTATTATTATTATTCTTTTTGTACACAACTATAATATTATTTTAATA
>JBBPBR010000007.1:35763182-35790837 GCA_037974775.1 Cicer pinnatifidum | reverse complement strand
TGAAAATTTATTAAAAAAAAAAAAAACCTAAACAAAACTGGGAGCATAGATCTAACTCAAGACAAGAAAAAAAGATTGACAAAAAATGTTTTCGATTAAAAATCCTTTAACAATAATGAAAAATATAAATACGCAGATTGGGTTATTTATGATTAATAAGGAAAACATCTTATGTATTTCAAGCCCATATCTTTTCAATAAAAATGATATAAAAACTTTGGGAGAATTAACACATTTCTTTACTATATGAACATAAAAGATCCTCTCAAAAGAATAAACATGCAAGAGTTCAAAATATAAAATATAGGAAATAAGATAGAACCTGCTCTAACTGTCCTTGAGGGAAGTAGAAAACCTTGTCCCAAACTTTGGGGATATAAATGGATCCAGCACATGCATGCCAAAGTTCAATAAACAGATTATCTTTCAATCCTATGACAATAAAACCCAAAATAAAATAAAATTAAAAGATGAACTTAATGGTGAAAAAATAAAAAGAAGAAAACATGAGAGAATATATTCAAAACAAAAAAATGAAAATTAATTTACAATCACTGGAAAACAATTACAAGTGGTTGATATGAAGTGTGTGAGTGTTCGAGATCTCGAAAGATCGAGTTTGACTCCTACTAAAAAAAATAATTTATGACTATTACCAGATGTTGATCCATACGCGCCGTCGCTTGGACCATCCATCTTTCTCTTTGTCCTCAATCAATGGTTCTGAATGAAGGCGCAGAAACCAAAATGATGTAATATAGCGAGAGAACAGAAACAATTTCCGATAAAAACAAAAAAATATTTTTCTTATTTTTTTTTTGTGTTTATGTTCTTTATATTTTTTTATATTAAATTTGTTTCTTTTTAGAAAACTTTTTTCCAAAAAAATTATAATAAAATATAAAAAGAACAGAAACATATAAAGAAGCGAGGAAAAAACGACAAACAATATTTAAGAGAGTTGCGTGTTTTATGTCGTAAGCAAAAATAAAACCAATTTAAAAAATAAAAACGTTTTCACACAATGGGACTCATGTTTATGTGGACCCACCCTTCCTTGAAATCCAATATATTTTTTTGGACAAGAATTGTTTGTATTTTCCTCTCTACCTTTCTCTCTATCTCTTTTTACATTTGTTTTCTCTTACGATGCTCCCACAATTTTAAATCTCTCTTACTATATCTTATTTTACGATTAAAATTATCTAAAGTTACTCTACCTTTAAAAGTACAAAGTAAATAATACAATTCCCATTTACGTCATCCCTTACAAGGCAAACTTAAAATTACATTTGAATAATTTATTTTTAAGAATTGTGATTAATAAAAAATAGAAATGAAAATAATGAGGTATGTGATAGAGTGATCTAGACACTACTAAAAGGAATTAGCTTTGAAAATTTACACAAGAAAAATATGATATCTCCCTTTTATTTTCATAAGAAATTTAACCACGAGCAAATTAGTAGCATATTTATTTCACTTCTCACTCCCTAAATTTGGCTACTAATTAAACTTTTTCTGATAATGGAATCACTTTTAAAAAAAAAACACCAACATCCCATATTGCATTAAGAACTTCTGACCATTCTCATAAACCAACACAAGTCTTTTTAACATATATTGTCCTCACTCATATATTTTATGGAAAAATTAACTCAAGGTCACCCATCCAAAGAGTGCTCCTAGTCAAGTACACTTATGCTCTCTGATAATATCATTTGGGCACATGTTCCTATCTTTTTAGTTTGGCATTTTAAAAGCTCTTTGTTGCTTAAAATAATTTTTTTTAGCTTGTTTCTAAACTTTGGGGGAAATTGAATTATAATTTTATTATTTACATTTTGATCCTTGCTCGCTCTGTAGACCATAACTTGAACTTTGGATATCGAATTGGCGCATACAAGCAGGCGTTGGAAAGCTAAAAATTGGAGCTACAACTTTTGTGTTGGAATAAAAGCCTAATGCCGAACTTTACTTGGCCTAAGTTGCAGATTTCTAATATGAACTTTTGTAATAATTTTAACTAGCGGGCCACTTGTTTTTAAAGCCCAAAATCGAGTACTATATATTGGGAGTTTTCTTTCCTTTCTTTGACATAAAATTTTTTGGATTCAGATTGATAAAAGATATAAATACTTTTTATTTCATTTTCACGGAAGACTAATTTTATAAGATTAATCAACGAGTTCAGAGTTTCATCAACACCTTGAGATTCAGGTTACACTGTCAATTTCGCTTCATGATTATATTAATGTTTATTTGATTATATTGATATTCTGATTGCTTAAATTGAATTTTAATAGGATCGATTAAATTCATTTGACAAAATTTGGTTTCGATTTCTAATTTAATTGAATTATAATTTTACAACGCTTGATCATTAATTGTAATATTTTGATGATTGTGATGCTTAATCCAGTCAAAGAAACTGAATTCACATAGAATTGATTATATTTGTTTGATCAATTATATAGTCAAATAAGAATAGAATCATGAATTAAAAATTAAACTCATTGATAGAATTTGTGATAGGTCTGAAACTCGAATAAGTGGATTAATCATTTTGCTCATCTGTTAAAACAAAAATATATAAAACCCCATTTCTAATTTCAACTTTCAATTTGGTTAATATCAGAAGTCAACTTTCAATTATATCAGAAGTCATTGCGAAACGACTCGAGTTATTACCTCTATTTACATTTTATCAATTGTATTTGACCCGTGAGCGACAATGGATCAATCTCTCTCATTTCATTCAAGGATTTAAGAGTCGTTCATAGAATGTGTTTGGTGCAGCGGCAAACACTCCCCGCCGATATTGGTCTCCCACGTCATATGCTCATCAATTTATGTTTGGTTTGTGCCTGAAGCAGATTGCACTGGGAGAGGTCATCTCTAATACCATTTTTAATATCTCAATCCTCTTTAAGGATTTTTGTCCTAACTCATATTTTTTGAAAAACTTTCAAAATGTCACTCATTCAAAGAGTGCTCCAAATCATCCACGTTTAATTATTGAGTTATGTTCTAGGCTCCCAAAAATAATATGCATCTTGTTGGTATATATCGTACTAATCAATCCTTATAAGACATCATTCAACTGAATAGTGACATACCTTTACAACTTCATGATACCTCTCACTCAAAAATGATATATTTTGTTCATGCGTCTTGTTTCCTATAAGCGTTATTGAAATCTCTCGTTCAATGTGCCTCGTGCATCAAGGAACACTCGATCCCCATCCACTTCAGCCTTAAGCATCACCAAATTTTAGATCCACAAGTGGCTTGTCACATCTCATTGCACCACTTTTGTAAATAAACATGTTAATTAGAAATTAGAGGTTTGTTTCGTGTTTAGAAATAACTATACATTGGCTTGATGTAATCACTTTGTATCACCTTTTACAATTTGGATAATTTTACTTTGATCTATACAACACTCTTATAGATTTTCTCTCATATCCTTTCATGGATATTGATAACTCTTTATCATATGTATATTTTTTATTGTTTTTAGTTGTATTTATCTTTTATTCATCAATTAATTTAAGGAGTTATTCGAGATTATTTTCTTGATTAAGTAGAAATTTTTTTCGTAATTTTGCGTTGTTTTAGTGCAATGCTGAATTTTGGTGAGAAATCAACATTACCTATGTGGCGTATTTTAGCTATACCTGGAGTTGTAGATGTCCAATTGGAGTCCAACTAAGTGCAAATGAAAGAAAAGATCCATAGCTAACTATTTCATGAAGACATTGGAACCCAATTCAGACTCAAACGAGGAGCAAAAATGAAGAAAATGTCAAACCGAAGAAGCTATGCGCCTGAAGCTCAATAGCCGCGGCTGAGGCGCATTTTGAGGTTGAAGCCTAGGGCGTGTGGCAAGCTTGAAGCGCAAAAGCTGCGCCCGGGGCACATGGCACGCGACAACATTCGTTAAAATGCATTTTTTTTTTCAATTTCTATGTATCTTTTTTACTATTGGAAAGTTGGGAGACTTGTGCCCTAGTAGAAAAACTCAAAGACGGTCGTTTCTAATACCATTGGAGTAGTTTTATCAAGAATCATTCATAAATTTTTCTTGTAATTCTTTTCTGATCACTATTTTTTCTATCTCTATCATGAGTAACTAAACCCTGTTTGTTAGGGATGACTGTAGTAAGATGAAACCTTTATTTTTCTAATTTGATTTCTAGTTATATGAATGAGTTTTTTAAATTATTTTTCTCATCTATGTGCTTAATGCTTTTTATTGCTTGATCAACATTAAAATGTTCTACAATTCGTATTTTAAAACGGATGTAGACTTTACCAATGTTTGAGATGAGAAATTCATGAATTTGTAGTCTAGGGATAGATGCAGGTCATGAAACCAATTAAATTAGTTGCAGAGGCAATAGTTTAAAAAGAGAATTCTTGTATGGTAATACTTAATCAAATATTAAATCTACTATAAGAAATTAAGAGTTACTTTGAAATTAAAGGTTCTGTCACTAATACATTAGGGCAAGAATAATATAAAGATTTCGATAATAATTCAATTAAGGAATTGAGTAACTATGATCAAATTAGACACTAAGGTTGGATTCGAAGTGAAACTCATCCCTGACATTTTTCTTATTATAAAGAATTAATTTTATTACTGTTGTTAATTTTATATATTAATTCAATTAATTTGGGAACTTTTGGTTCAATTTTAGTAATTAAATATATAATTCGATAGTAAAACGTAATCCTTGAGTTCGACACTCGATACTACCGTATTAATTATTACTTGCAACCGATTCAGTACACTTGCTGAAATACTATTATATATAATATTTCTTACATGGTATCAAAGGTGTCATGTTTCCCTCTTATGATTGACAAATTTAATATCATTTGAAGTCAAAGAACGCAAGGGCAAAAATCAAAATTTCAGGACTTGGTAAATTTTGAAGAAAAATTATCATTTAAAAAGACAGTTGTAGTCAAAAGTGGAAAAGTAGTGTACCATGTCAACACCAGTAGCCGAATTCGACATAGCTTAGGTGTAGTCGACATAGCTTAGGCATGGGTCATATCAACACCTCTAGGCATTAGGCCAATTTATCTATAACATGCAACAAAGGACTTTGCTCTATAGGCTACTTATCTATTTTATGAAATTACATGTACTGAACGATTACTGATTCGCTATCAAAAATTTTAGGCACGCCATTTAATTCCTTGCAATTTTTCCTTTTATTTCCTTACTCTCATGCATTTATTTTCTTTTTTCTTTGCTTATTTTCATGAAACTTACTCTTTTCTACAAACACATTGTTGATAGTGACATAGCCAGATATTAAAATTAAATTGGTTTTATGTCAATAAGAAGTGTATTGGCCAACTATGATCGAAGATTGTATCACGTTTGCTAAATCTTATTAATAGTTTCAAGAACATAGTTATATACAAAATGTGTCAACAAGTGAATTGTATGCAATTATGAAACCTTGTAGATTTAGAGTATTAAAACCAAGTTTGCTTGAAGAACAATCATCCTTACTTCTTATTTTGACGATAACAAAATATCTATAAGAACAATTTATGTTTTAATGTAATTTTTTGAGATGTGCAAATTCTCTAACACAAGTTCTGATAGTGATCATCATAATATGTAGTGCTTTTTCACTCTTCCACTATATAACCAAGTCAAAGCTCATATAATGCTGCTAAAACCATGTTTGTTTGAAGAACAATGAACTTTAATTATTTTGATGATAACAAAATTATTTTATGGAGCAATTTATGTTTTTATGAAGTTTTTAAGTTGGCAAACTCTCTTATAATAGTTTTAAGGCTAGACGCCACATCCTCTGATGACCAAAGAAAGAGAATTAACTAATCAAGACAAATGCATTATGACTCTAATCAACACAATCTCAACGCGTTGATCGTTTGGTCAACATTTCAATTCAACGCTCTATTAAAATTTAACTATCTTAAGTCAATCCTCTGAGCTCAATATTTTGATGTAATGACCTTCTTAACATCCTTTGCTCATTAAAGTTGTATTTATCCTCTAATTGAAGAAATGCAGTGACATCCTCTATTAAACTTGTCATTTTATATCAAGATATGTTGATTCAATTCTGAAGATGTATATGGACAAGTTTTAATTCCCGATTCAAGATCTCTGAAGATTGATAAGATTCATTTTATGTGTGGATTTCATGCAATCAACTCAATAGTCAAAAACCTTAATTACTTTTGAGTTTCTCTATATAAAGACTAATAATCTTCACTACAAAAAAAAAAAAATAATAAACACAAGAAAACCAACTGCAAAATACACAACAATATGAGAAACCTTGTACTATCACTCTAATGTTGTAACATCCTCTTGTGAGAGTTATTAAAAAAATTCCATAAAAAATGTATTGTAACCTAGCCTAGTAATGGTTGATGTCCTCAACAACTTGATTGTATTAAGCTAGAAGATTGAGAAGATTTCAATATAATCATATTATTATTATTATTATTATTATTATTATTATTATCATTATCATTATCCTTATTATTATTATTGTTATTAATATGACTAACTCTAGTGATGAAGCTACAAGTGGTAATGTTAGCACACCTCATCTGTTTCATGGAGAGAGATTCAAATACTGGAAGGACAGGTTAAAAAGTTTCAACATCTCACATGATCGTAAAGTCTAGGACATAGTCAAAGACGACTACATATGTGGCACCCAAGAATGATGTTGGTGTTGCAATACCTAAAAAGAGCTCAAAGTTGAACAAAATAAACATTACAAGATGCATTATAAAGCCATAATATTTATGATGAACATAATCACCTTTAAAGAGTTTAAAAACATCCGTAACAAAGAAACAACAAAGAGCCTCTTCGATTCTTTATGCCTCAACTATGAAGGAAGCAAACAAGTGCAAGAAGCCAAGGCAAACTTACTTATAAGAAAGTATGAACTTTTCTAGATGGAAGAGGATGTGCACATTGAGAAAATGTTCTCTAAATTCCAAACTTTAGATTTTTTGCTAAAGGTTCTCCAAAAAAGTTACTGTACAACTCATCATGTCAAGAAAATCCTTATAAATCTACTCATCAGGCGGAGACCAAAAGTAATATTTATTCAAGAGGCTAAAGATTATAGCAAAAGGGAAGAAATCAAATTCTAAGGCTCTTTAAAGATGAACTAAAGATGAACCCATGAGATCCCATGTGATTGAACTAGTTAAAGATAAACCAAAGAAAAAGTCAAAGTCTCTTGCTCTCTATTCGAAAACGGAAAAAAAATCAAATTATAAGGCTTTGCAAGCTAAGGAAGACTCAGAGGAAAGTGAACTTGATGATTAGAGTGAAGACTCATATTATGAAGAACTATCATATATCTCAAAGAACTTCTTATGCATGTGGAACGCCAGGAAGAAACCTTTTCCAAAAATAGATTTCACATGATCCAATGATAGCAAAGAAAGAAAATAAAATTTAGAGAAGAAATAAATTATCTTCTATGAATGCAAAGAACCATGACACTTCAAATTAGAATGCCCTAAGCTTGAAAAGGGAAGTTCTTAGAGTAAAAAATCAGAGGAAACAAGGAAATTATGATGGCTACCTAGGATGATTATGATGAATCCTATGATAAAGATCAATAACAAGCAAACATGGTTTGTATGAGATACAATCATTTTGACTCTGAAAGTTAATCTATTGATTAGGAAATTCAGGTATTATATGACCTTTCTCGTAATGAATTTATAATCATGTTAAATGAGTTTTAAAACAAAAATCAAATTGTTTTTGCTCAAAACTCAAAAAACTTAGAAAAGCTTATCCCATCTTAACACATAAGTACAATACTGTTGAAAATCAATTTGAAACCATAAAAAGGGAAAATTCGGCTTTGAAGGATGATATTCCAAAACTGTCACAGGAAATGGTTTTATAACTTTGTTAAGTATGAAAAGGCTTTTGAAGAGTTTCTTGCAAATCTATGGCATTAGCATAAACAATAGAAGATGTATTGGTTTTAAAGAACCCGAGGAAACAACTAAACTTAACATATCTTAATTTGTCTGTTCTTATTGCTTGAAGAAAGGTCATGACAAAGTAATTTGTCCTATGTTAAAAATATGGAAAAACAAAACACCTTTTCGAAGTCAACATTAAATATGTTCATATGCATCCTAGATACATGTTCTTTTCAAGATTTGGATTGGGCGTCTTATGCCCAAAGGTGGTTTTGTTGACCGTGTGAGAAAATACCATAAGGGATTGATGTGGAATATCTTTCAAAAGATAGAGACCAACCACCCTAATATTGTAATGGAACATATGTGGTCATGTGTAATCAACTCCAAACATGGGAAGATTAATACCATCCCTTACTCAAGGCTGATTATTGTTGTGCTGATGAGGAATCCACTCATTAGGGCTTTGGAGGAAGTTAGAGGGACAATAAAGGATAACCATATGGTATTTTCGTCTACCCTTATGTTTAATATCAAAAACACCATCAAGATGAGGATTATTGTTGCCAAGGACAACTAAAAGCGTTTTAGCAAGTGTACTGAATAGTTGCAAGTAATAATAAAACGGTAGTACCCAGTGTCAAACCCAAGGATTGCGTTTTACTATCGAGATGTATTGAATTACTAAAATTGAACAAAAAGTTTCCGATTTGATTGAAATAATAATTGAAATTAACTACAGTAGTAAAATTGATTCTTTATTATAAGAAAAATGTTAGGGATGAGTTTCACTTCAAATCCAACCTTGGTGTCTAATTTGATCCTCTTTACTGAATTCATTTATTAAATTATTACCAAATTCTCTTTATTATTCTTGCCCTAATGTCTTAGTGACATAATCTTTAATTCCAAAGTAACCCCTAATTCCTTAGTGAATTTAGATTAGAATTAAGCCTTATTGTTCATGAATTCGCTTGTTAAACTCCTGCCCTTGCAACTAATTTAATTGGTTTTGTGCCCTGCAGCTATCCCTATACTACAATATCACGAATTTCTCATCTCAAGCATTCGTAAAGTCCACTCCTATTTCAAAATACCAATCGCAAAACATTTTAAAGTTGATCAAGCAACAAAAGCATTAAACACAAAGATGAGAAAAATAATTCAATAAACTGATTCATATAACTCGAAATCAAATCAGAAAAATAAGGGTTTCATCTTGTTACACTTATCCCTAAAAAATAGGATTTAGTTACTCCTGAAAAAGATAAAAAAGATTCATGATATAACTGCTCCAATGGTGTTAGAAACGGCCGTCTTTGAGTTTCTCTGCTAGGGCACAACTCTCCAAACTTTTCAATAGAGACAAAGATCTCTAGAAAGTGAAAAACACATGTTTTATACATTCAGTCGTGTGCCGCGCGCCTCGGGCGCAAAATTTGTGCTTTGGGCGCAAGCGGACAGAGTTAGGAAGGCCGAAATGCGCCTCAGGCGCAGGTTTTTGCACTTCAGGCGCACAACATATGTTGTCGAACCTATACTACACTTGGTTTGACTCCAATTGGATATCTACAACTGCAAATGTGGCTGCAATACTCCATATTGGTCATGTTGATTTCTCGCCAAAATTCAGCACTGCACTGAAGCAAAGAAACAAAGCAAAACTACGAAAAATCTCTACTTAATTAAGGAAATAAGAGTAGAAACATTTCATTAAATCGAAGAACTAAAATCAACATAATATATCAAATAACTTCTTAAATTAACTAATGATTAAAGATAAATAAGATTAAAAACAATGAAAAATATGCATATGATGAAAAGTCATGACAACCCCAAACTTAATATGTTGCTTATCAGCAAGCAATTAAATTTCAGATTTGGTACAATTAATAAAAAACTTAAACTCAATTTCTCAAATCAAATCAAACTCAATTCTCAAAGTTCTAGCTACTTCTAAACATTCACCATACACAATGGTTGCTTACAAAAAGAAAAAAAAAAACCCAATTTGTACACTTTAGCATTTATTCATCAAACTCAACTCTCTTTTCACACAATATCATCAAAATTTCTCTCAAGTGTTCAACAAGGGTTATGAATTTATCACTCAAATCCTTGAACATGCATAACGCTACCATAGACTTGAAAAACTTCTAGTTAGCAATCACAATGCAATAAACACATACACTTTTGGAGGACTTTTGGGTTGTAATGGGGCATAGGTAAGGGTAGGACATTTTGAGATAGTAGGCTTTACAACTTGGAGTTAGGCATACATTTTCAAATTATTCTCCCTCTTTTATTCTTTTTTTTTCTTCACATTTTACGGTGGACATTCTCAACCATTGACAGAAGAACTAAGAAAATGTTATTTATCAATGTACTAAAAGTATTTTTGTTTTTTGAATTTGTTTCTTTTTTTTTCTTTCTTTCTTTTTGTGAGAACCACCACCCCAAACTTAGAAGGTTGTTATGCCATGAGCAACCCCCAACTTAGAACCATTCCAAGACGATAATTTTTTTTTTTTATACCTAACTCCAAGTAAGGTGATTTAATTAAAGTCAAGTCATTTTATTAAAGTCAGCTCTTTGACTTGTAATGTGGCTAGTAACCGAAATAAAAGGGCAAAGGTCAATGGGACTAGCGAAGGATAAAATTTGCATAGGGTAGTTAGAAAGGCTCAAACAACCAAACAAAATTGCCTCAGTGTATGCATGAATTATAAGTGATACAAGTCAGAATTAGTGCAAGTTCAAAAGGGATAACACATGTTTGGATAATCACACAACAAAGAATTAAAGTGTTTAGGCCCAAAAGGTCATAGCTAAGATAATAAGGAAGAGTGTGAACTATCTAAATGACGCAAAACATGCCACTACACAATTTATTTATTTATTTAAAAAAATGACAAGTGAGACTTCGACAACCAAGGATTAATCAACAATGCATGCATTAGTGAAACTTATCGAATTGAGCAATGATATGAGCAAAGAAATAGAGTTTAAATTTCAAAATCTGAAACAAATAGTTTAAGACTAGCTTCAAGTTGTTAAATATATTCTTCATCATAGTGCACGTTTACACACAATTAAAAAGAAACAAATTCAAATAAATAAAATAAGACTGTAAAAATAAAAGTTACCTCTCAAAAGAATCACACTAGCCCCAAGATCACACAGGGCTTTCTCAAATGTTCTATCCCCAATAGTGCAAGGAATAGATAAGCTTCCAAGATCCTTGAGCTTAGGTGACAGTTTCCTCTGTAGAATAGCACTGCACTCTTTGGTAAGTATCACTGTTTCACTACCAATTTTTCTTTTCTTTAACATAATCTCCTTCATGAACTTGGCGTAAGCCGACATCTGCTCTAATGCTTCTGCAAAAGGAATGTTAATTTATAATTTTTTTAAAAACGTCAAGAAACTTACCAAATTGCTTTTCAGTTTCATCCTTTCTTAGGCTTTGAGGGAATGAAAGTCGAATTTCAAGCTTTGGCAGGGCCTCCTTTTTCAGCACCATAAGTTCTTCCTCCATTTCAAGAGCGATGTGCTCCCCAACTGATGTCGTGTTGACCGTTTCCTCCATGTGGGTTGAAGTTGAAGTACTCGTACTCCTTTTGGCTTTAGGTAGTACTGGTTCACTTACCTTGCCACTCCTTGTTGTCACAACATTGACATTATTTCATGAATTTAGAACTATGTCACTAGGAAAATTATGGGTGCTCTTTGTGCTATTAGTTGAACAAGTTGACCTAGTTGAGTTTCCTGATTTTTTGGATGGCTCTTGACTCTTGACTCTTAATTTGCTTGAGCTTCTTGTTGACCTTGAGATCCACCTAGTTGATCCTTCCATGAAAAATTTGGATGGTTTCTCCAACTCGGATTGTAAGTACTAGAGTAGGGATTGTTCTGCTTCCCATTGCTACCAATAAAGTTCAGCTCTTTTGGTTCCTCTATACAATCATCATTCGGTACTTTACAAGCTCCATTTTTATGTGCTCCCCCAAAAAAGTCACAACTAGTATGTTTCAATAATTTCACAGCGGCCACTTGGGGTTGTATATTTAGAGTTGTCGCCCCCTTCTTTATCATAACAGCGATAACATTTTGTGCTTCTTATGCGGTTTTGTAATTCAAAGAACCACCTATTGTAGTATCCAACATAATTCTAGTCTTAGGTTTCAAACCATTACAAAATATTTGCATTTGTGCAGTGTCGTTATAAGCATGATTAGGGCATCCTGTTAGTAAACTCTTGAACCTCCTGTAAATGTCACGAAGAGATTGTCCTTCTTTTTGTTTGTAACCGAAAATTTCTTGCCTTTTTCTAATGAACATAGCTGGGGGGAAATATTGTTCCTAGAACTTACTTCAAGGTCATCCCATGTGGTGATGCTATCGGAGGGTAAAGAATTAAGTCACTCCTTAGCATCATCTTTCAATGAAAATGGAAATATTCTCAACATCTTGCCTTTTTTAAAGCAACTATCCACATTCACTGTTTCATATAGTGCAAAGAAGTTTGTGAGATGTCTATTGGAATCTTCATCATGTTTATCGAAAAAATGAATCTCCTTCAACTCTCGATATAAAGCGAGACTCGTTTCAAACTTGTTGACTGTAATCGGTTGGTTATGCATGGCCAGCCGAACGTAGTTTCTATTTCGATTCCCATACTCACCGAGGGTACATTCAGGCGGTGGTGAATCAACCATTTCAGCAAATATGAAAAAATCACCCAAATCCTCTTCTTCCATTACTAATTGTCTTTCCCTTTGTCTCCTTTCACAAACCTCCTTTCGATTTGCTTTAGGAGTTTTTTCGACTTCTGGATCAAAGAAAAGTTCAGATTAGGACAACGTTATATAAATTGTGAGTAATGAACTGTTTTAAAATAGTCTTAAAAACATGATTTTTATTTAAAATTAAAAAAAAAAAAGCAAAATTTTTATTGCATAGCAAAAAATTTCAATGTAGTCAACAAATTATAACTCAACAGTGATATGGAAATCCATATAAACATCGCCAAAAACTTGATAGCGTTTCAACAAGTGTACTGAATCGTTGCAAGTAATATTAAAACAGTAATACCGAGTTTCAAACTCAAGGATTGCGTTTTACTATCGAGTTGTATTGAATTACTAAAATTGAACAAAAAGTTTTCGATTCGATTGAAATAATAATTGAAATTAACTATAGTAATAAAATTGATTCTTTATTATAAGAAAAATGTTAGGGATGATTTTACTTTGAATCCAACTTTGGTGTCTAATTTGATCCTATTTACTGAATTCTTTTATTAAATTATTATCGAACTCTTTTTATTATTCTTTTCCTAATGTCTTAGTGACAAAATCTTTAATTCCAAAGTAACCCCTACTTCCTTAGTGAATTTAAGATTAGAATGAAGCCTTATCGTACAAGAATTCTCTAGGTAAACTACTGCCCTTGCAACTAATTTAATTGGTTTCATGACCTGCATCGATCTTTAGACTACAGTATCATGAATTTCTCATCTAAAACATTCGTAAAGTCCACTCCAGTTTCAAAATACAAATCGTAGAACATTTTATAGTTGATCAAGCAATAAAAGCATTAACCACAGAGATGAGAAAATTAAATCAATAAACTCACCATATAACTAGAAATCAAATCAGAAAATAAGGGTTTCATCTTATTACACTCATCTCTAACAAATAGGGTTTAATTACTCATGACAGAGATAAAAAAGATTGAGATTAGAGAAGAATTACAAGCAACATTCATGAGTGATTCTTGATAAAACTGCTCAAATGATTTTAGAAACGTCCGTCTTTGAGTTTCTCTGCTAGGACACAAGTCTCCAAACTTCCCAATAGTCACAAAGATCGTTAGAAAGTGAAAAAAACGTGTTTTTATACATTCACTCGCGTGCCATGCACCCCAGGAGCGGAATTTGCGCTTCAGGCGCAACTGGACATAGTCAAGAAGGCCGAAATGCGCTCCAGGCACAAGTTTTTGCGCTTCAGGCACACAATATCTATTGTCTGACATTCACTGCATACTTCTCCTTTTTCGATTTTGAATTTGGTTTTGGTGTCATCTTGATAGTTTTAGCTATGGATATTTTCTTTCATTTGCACTTGGTTTGACTCCAATTGAACTTCTATAACTCCAAATAGGGCTGAAATACTCCACATCGGTCATGTTGATTTCTCACCAAAATTCAGTATTGCACTATAACAAAGAAACGATGAAAAAATACGAAAAATAAGAAAACAAAAATGAGGATTAATCCAGCCTCACTCTGAGGAATAAACAAAAAGTAACTCCCTCTACATAGAAATCTCTCGTGACAAAAGAAACTCATATCCTCCAAACACTGAATTTCCAACTTACCTCAACCAAACACAACTCTTATACCTCACCCATTCTTCCACTTGTGGAGAGTCTTATAATAGTTTAAAGGCTTGGCACTGCATTCTCTAATGACAAAAGAAAGAGAATTAATATATCATCAAAAATGAAATGTGAGTCTAATCAACACACTCTTAAGGTGCCTCTAATGAATCAAACTAATCAAGTTCACTCTGATAATTTTGCATATGATTTTTTATGGCAACCCAGTTGATCGTTTGGTCAAAACTTCAAGTTGATGCTATGTTAAAAGTCAACAATCTCAAGTCAATCTTCTTAGCACTGAACTTTGATGAAGTCAACTACTCTACATTCTCTACGCATCAAACTTGGAATTATTCTCTAAGTGAAGAAATGCAATGACATCCTCTGAAAATTTTATCATCTATTAAACTTGTTGTTTTAACTCAAGATACGTTGAATCAATTATGAAAACATCTATAAATAAATTTTATTGTTGATTCAAGATCTTCAAAGATTGATATGATTCATTTTACTTATGGATTTCATGCAATCAGATCAATGGTTAGAAACCCTAATTAATTTTGAGTTTTTCTATTTAAATACGAATGATCTTCACTGCATAAAGTACAAGAAAACCAACTTCAAAAATAAACAACAACTTGAGAAACCTTGTACTAACACTTTAATGCTGAAAACTTACTTATATTCTGAGACCATGCTTTGTAACATTGTCTTTTCAGAGTTAACCAGAAAAATGCTAAAAACTTTCTTGTAACCTAGCCTAGTAGTGTCTATTTTCCTCAACATCTTGATTATACTTAACTAGAAGATTGACAAGACTTGAACAACGCTAGTCTAACTAGTAGGAGTTTAGTGGCTATATGAAAAAACGATAGGTGGTAAATTAGGAAAAACCGGCTTTGTGTGTCTCTTCTCTTCCTCTTTAGTTTCTGTTGCTTTGCCTTACATAGGTAACTTCTATTTTGAAAGAAACTTTTTTTAAAAAGTACACAATTCCAACCCCGTTCTCTCTGGTGTTTTTTCCAATTCCAACTTCTACCTTGAGCTGTCTACATCTGATGAATGCATTTTAAAGATTCTTTTGATCCCCTGGCCAATGCTCCAAGTAAAGTCAATCCTCTAAGTCAAGGTAAAGAAGAAGTCAACTAGCAACTTGCCCCAAATAAATTATCTATCATCCTCTAATGGAAGGTATCCTCTAATTTAAACATCTAGCACAAACATGATGTGATCCTTTGATAGACACATCCTCTAATTTTTTTGTCTTAAGGATTAAGATACATTGAATCATCACAAAGCTAAGAAAGAACAATAATAAGTGTGAAGATTCAATACATCTTACTAATTATGCACACCTTATATTTCCACTACTAAAAAATTGCATTTTAGCTGCCATATTTAGCTTCGGTCCCCAACTTCGACGCTAACTAGCGTCGGTGTAGCGTCGGTCCAGTCGATGCTAAGGTAACAAATTTTATTTTTCAATTTTATTAACAATTAGTGTCGGAAGAGTCGAAGCTAAGAAAAATAAGGTAGACGCTAGTTTATTTATTTAATTTTTTATTTTTATATTAATATGTAGCGTCGGAGTGGCCGACGCTAAGTTTATGATTTTTTAAAATTAAATTTTTTAATAAAATCAGATGAGCGCTTAGATTGTAAAATTAAGAATGCTACATTTTGCACCTATCACCGATTCTCAACCCTATCAACGCCATGAATATCGCCTCCACATCAACGGTTCCATCACGTCACCCACTCGGTACCCTAACTATCAAACCCGTCCACCTTTCTGACCTAAGACCCTCTCAAATCCGTGACCCCCGTCACCGTCACTCGAACCCATGACCCGCTCGCCGTTCATTGTCGTTGTTCAGTGTCGCCGTCTCACGCTCGTTTGTGGTCCATTTTAAATGTAAGTTTTGTCGTCTCACTCTCAGTGTAGGTGTTTAGGTTTTATGGCATTTCAGTTGTGTAATGTGAAGTAAAATTTGGTAATAGGGGTAACTGGTAGTGGTAATATAGGAAGGGTGGTATACTGATATTTTTTCTGCCTTTCAAACATTTTGGACAGATTGCATGATTTCTGGTTTCCATTATCGGTTCATATGGGCTTGGTTCTTTAAGTTGTTGTTTTCTAACTATCCCAAATGCATTGATGCATAACTTTGTCCCCTGTATCCTGATGACTTTCGATAAAGAACAAATCGTAGTTTAGAGGGGCAATGATTATAAGCACTTGAAGGGTATGGATGTTGTTAATTTGACTATACTTTGTTATTAATATGGATGTTGTTGAGTTTGTTTGTTGATTTATCATATTTGTTTTCCAGCAAATTTTTATTGTTCTCTATCGATTTGTTCACGAAGCTTAAATGAATATTAGTATTTTGTAAATAAAAAAATTCCAATTAAGGCAAATAATATCTCTTTAGAAAGTTGTTTCCGATACCTTTAGGTGTGGAATTGGGATAGCTGTAGTTACACGAGATTTATGACTTATAAATAGAAGATACAACATAAAAGAAACGGTAAACTTGAAAAATTATTATTTTTTTAATAGTTTTTGATACTTAGATAGTCATTTTTTTTTTTTATCTCTTTTGTAATTTTAATTTGTGTTATGATATTGGATCAGTGTTCTTGAAACTTATTCATTTGTGATGACCATGGAAGGCTAAACTATTGGCAATCCAAGATAAACAAGAAACTTGGTTTGAATTTTGAGTTCCTTATTGTTTATTTGTATGCATTATCTTCTCTTTTTATATTCAATTATAATTTCATATTGGATTTTGAGACCATGATTATGTGAGAAGAGTAATTGTCATTAGATAGTCTGTTGTCCAATCTTGGCATCATAAGCCAGTCGTAGAACCAAAGTTTTTGAACAGGGGAAGGCTAATAAGTAAGACTATTTTTGGTAACCATTAAAATAAGGTAATTGAATAGAAATCAAAAGTACAAATATTGAGATATAGTTAGGTACACTCCTACCCTTTCAATAAAAATAAAAATAAAAATAAATGGGGGAGAAGGGAGGCAGAGCATGGAGTAAGTGTTCTATCAATATTACATGACATGTGGACATATATTCATCCTAACATTAACATATGCAAAGTTTAAGTTGCTTACAATAGTCATCAAAGGTGGTAAAGAGAACTCAGTCTTGTCGTGGTCCCATTTTTCCTAACATTAACATATGCAAAGTTTAGGTTGCTTACAATAGTCATCAAAGATGGTAAAGAGAACTCAGTCTTGTCGTGGTCCCATTTTCCTTTTAGAATGTCAATGAATACTTCTGACAAGGGCACTAATATAGCTGCAACCTAAAAAGTCAATGAAGTCATTAATGTTTCAGGAACATTTATACCAATTCCAAAACAAAGATTCCCATAAAAAATAACGAACAGAATAATCGTAACATGTTTGTTAACAATAGCGGGTAAACTAAAATAATGCCATTAAAGCAACAATTAGTTACCTTGGGATTTTTTCACTTAATGTAAAAAACCATATGGAAGGAACATAGCACCAAAGTTACAAGTATGGGGAAATTCTACTTTAATTTGATTATACTTTGTTTAAATTCTACTTTAATTTGATTATACTTTGTTTAAATTGCTCCTGATTTAATTTGATTATACTTTATTTTCAATCTAATGATCTAACTAATTAGTTAGTTGCATTGTTATGTAGTTCCATGTGTCGATGCCATGATATAAATCGGAAATTATGTTACTGTTTGAATATTAACCTTTGTTCTGTTGGAATTTATTCTATATGACTCAGATATATTGCATAAAATTGTTAGGTTCAGTTTTTTGAAAATGTTATTAGGTTCATAAGTTTATTTATCTCTAAAATTTTTCAAACTTATTTAGTGATTGACAAGTTATGTTTTGGTCTTATAGTAAATGGATCATACTTGGATGTATAATAGGGTACATGAAAATAGGCGCAGATTGAAAAAGGAGTATGTTAGTGGTGTTAAAGATTTTGTGAAGAGGGTTTTGAAGATTTTCCTCCGATTTTCCTCCAATTTGTATATTTGAGGGAGGGATACGATGTCCGTGTATAAAATGCAAGTGTATGAATATATCTGCAGCAACTACTGTTAGACTTCACTTGTACCGGGATGAATTTCAACCAGATTATTGGATTTGGACTGAACACGAAGAAGTGAAGTCAATGGTTGAAACAAAGGGTGGTTCGACTAGTAGTAGGATTGTGCATCGTGACGACCAATTTAATGCAATGGATGAAATGGTGTTTGATGCTTTTAGGCCTTATCGAGATGTCCTTGATGTGAACACTAACATGGGAAATGAGACATTTGCTGATGATGAGTTGCCTAACGAAGATGCAAAACTGTTTTATGACAACTTGATATCCACCAACAAGCCCATCTAAGAGGGGGCTACCCAATCAATGTTATCAATATGTGTTCAACTTCTGGCAATTACGTCTAATTGGCATGTTGCACAAAAAGGTATAGATTTTGTTACAAAAATTCTTAAAAGTGTATGTCCAGTGCCAATATGCTTGCCCGATAACTATTACCAAGCAACACAATTGGTATCAAAGTTAGGGTTGAAGGTTGAGAAGATTGACTATCGTAAGAAAGGATGTATCTTATATTACAAGGATGATAACAAGTTATCTGAGTGCAAAGTTTGTCATTCTCCTAGGTTCATTCCATGTAGGACTGGTATGGGAAAATACAAAGATGTTCCAACAAAAAGAATGTTTTATTTCCTTATCATTCATAGATTACAAAGATTGTATGCATCGACAGAGTCTGCAGCTGAAATGAGATGGCATCACGAGAATAAAAAGCATGGAAACATTTTGACAATCTATATCCTGACTTTGCTAGTGACCCCTGAAATGTAAGGTTGGGTCTATGTTCAGATGGATTTACTCCTTATATTCAAGTGTTTGCTTCTCCATACTAATGTTGGCCAGTTATACTCACTCCATACGATCTTCCCCCTAAAAAGTGCATGACCATACCATACTTATTTTTAACTTGTCTCATACCTGAACCTTTTAGTCCCAAACAAAATATAGATGACTACTTGCAACCCTTGATTGATGATTTGCAACGATTGTGGTCCAACGACATTTTAACCTATGATATATACACAAAACAAAACTTCATCATGAAAGCATGCTTGATGTGGACAATTAATGATTTTCCCGCATATGGTATGTTATCTGGATGGGGAACACAAGCTAAGTTGGCATGTCCTCATTGTATGGAAGACACAAAAGCTTTCACTTTGGAATATGTCAGTAATAATTCTTGGTTTGATTGTCATCGTCGATTATTGCCAGTTAATCACTCTTTTAGAAGAAGTAAAAGAAATTTTACAAAAAATAGGGATGAGAATGACGGTCAACCTTGCATTTACACAAGGCAAGATGTATTGAAGGTGGTGAGTAATTTTCCAAAAGTAATTGGAATTGGTTGGAAAACGAAATTGAACGGGTATGGAGTGGGTCATAATTGGAAAAAACAAAGTATTTCTTGGGATCTTCCATATTGGAAGGATAACTTGTTAAGGCACAACCTTGATGTGATGCACATAGAGAAAAATGTCTTCGATAATATATTTAAAATTGTTATGAATATTAAAGGTAAAACAAAGGATAATGAAAAGACAAGAAAATACTTGTCTTTATAATGCTTTGACGAGGACTTGGAGATGCAAGTCTTATCTAACAGAAAGATGGGTAAACCAAAGGCAAATTACACTTTGACATCATCAGATGCCAAGTTGCTTTGTAAATTGCTTAAGGAATTGAGAATGACTTATGGCTATGTTTCAAACCTTGCTAGGTGTGCCGATGTTGAGAATGATACGATACATGGGATGAAGAGCCATGACTGTCATGTTTTCATGGAATGTTTACTCCCAATTTCATTTCATTCCTTTCCAGAATTTGTTTGGAAACCATTAATTGAGCTAAGTCTATTCTTTAAGGATCTTTGTAGCAATACATTGAGGTTGGACGACTTAGTTAAGTTGAATGATAACATTCCAATTATCATATGCAAGTTAGAAAGGATTTTTCCACCAGGTTTCTTCTACTCAATGGGGCATATTCCAATCCATCTTACCAATGAAGCAATGTTAGGTGGTCCAGTATATTACCGGTGGACGTATCCATTTGAAAGGTAACTGTTGTGGTTGAATTTTTAATAGATTACATGTTTATTATAACTTACTTAATAGACATTGAATGATTAAATGTGAAGATGTATGGGAGTCTCAAAGCGGGCAGTGATAAACAAGACTAGGGTTGAAGGCTTCATATGCACCGACTATATACAACGCGAGACAACTTATTTTTGTTCTCATTATTTCAAGTCATTCAATTTGTTGCCAACCACAAATTTAAGTAATAATCGTCATTTAGAATGTGATGATCACCATCCTTCACTATCCATCTTAGTGAAACGAGGTCCACATAGTGGGAAGTCTGGAACACATTATCTAACAGATAACGAATGGAAATCTGCTCAAGTACACATCTTGATTAATTGTGATGAAATTAAACCATATCTTGAGTAAGTGTTCATCATAATGCATGGAAAATTATATTGATGGAAACCATAATACTTATTTACTTATGAACTATGTGATTGTTGACAGCATATTCTTGGATAATCACTCAATTAATGAAGAAGACACATCTAGATGTATACATGTAGAGTTTCCCATATGGCTGAAAGCATATGTAAATAACGAGGAAAATGAAGTGACCAACAAAGATATAATTGAACTATCTCATGGTCCTTAATCAATGGTAATATCTTGGAACATTTACTTTGTTAACGGGTACACATTTCACACTAAGGCCTAAAACATTAATAAAAAGACAATCAATAGTGGGGTGCATGTAAGGGGTCTTACTGAAGAAGGAAAAGATGATTACTATGGCACAATCAACTATATCATAGAACTAGATTACTTTGGTCTGAAGGACAAGGTTGCATTATTTTATTGTGAATGGTTTGACCCAACAAAAAATACGAGTACAAAGATTCATCCACAATATCAAATTATTGATATTAAGATGGATAAACGTTATCGTCTTTATGATCCTTTCATCCTGGTGCAAAAAGAAAGACAAGTATATTATGTCCCCTATCTAGAAATGTGTAGAGATAAGCGTGGATGGTGTGTGGCAATTACCACAAAACCAAGGGGTGACGTGGAGATTGACAACACAGAGGATGAAATGCCTTATCAGTCTGATGGGATGTCACATGTTCTACCAATTGCAGAAATAGAATCAATATCTTGTTTACGTGACAAGTCACAAGTAGATGTGTTCAAAGAGATTTTTGACTGAAGATTGTAGTGAAGGGAGAAAGGATAGTGATCGAACATATTACAATAGTATTTTGTATTGCACACTATTAGAATTTATTTTATGTATTTTGTATTGCACTGTTCATTTTGTACTTAAGCAACTTGTTGAGTTCTAATAAATTGTTTACTTTGTGTATTTTGTATTTTGATAAATTGTATTATGTATTTTGTATTATGTATTTTGATAAATTGTCTACTTAAGCAACTTGTATTTTGATATTTTGTATTGCATTGTTCATTTTGTACTTAAGTGTCATTTTTTATTTACTCTTTTTTACTTTATGACAACATATGACTAACAAAGGTGGCAGTGATAAAGGAAAGGCCCATCCTACTAGGTGTAAACCAAAGATGTTACAACTGGGTAAACTTAATGAGTAGCAGGATGTCATACGTCGCAACTTGTCTACCACTAGGTCACTTCATTGTTCGTCTCCAGCCCTGTCTCAACCTCCAACATCAACTAAGATTCTAGCAACTCCTGATACTATAACACCACCATCCCACCCGACACCATCTCCCATCCATGCCTCAACCCCTGAGGTGTTTGTCTTTATGCTGACTCCAAGTTTAAGTATTAAAACCATGGGTGCCTCTTTAGAACATTCCCCACATGAGACTTTGGTAGAGAAGAATGTGCAACAAACTTCCGATGATCATGAGGATAGGGTGGAAATTGGAGACCACAACCAAGAGGATGAGGAGGGGGATCAAGGGAACGTTCCTCCTATCGTGCTTGTGAGAGATGATAAAGGAAAAGTCATTATACGACATTATGGTAAAGGGTAAGTTACAACAATTGTTTATTTTCTTGATACTAGAAGCATAAGTATAGACACATTTTATTTACTTAATACTTTATTTCTTCAATACCTTAATGCAGACTCACTCCTAGCAACGCAGTTGCAGATGCCATTAGGTATACCATAGAAAAACAATTTCGTGAGCCTATCTATGGTTGGAGTGCAACCACTGATATAATTAGACAATATTGGTTTGAAAAGTTTTGCGTTAAGCCTTTGAATATAATTATATGTTCAATTCATTTTTCTAGCATATATAGGGAGAATTGTGTTATTTGTTTTGTTGATAGTAGCTAGTACACATATGCTTTTTGTTATTCCTAGGAGAAGGTGTCGTGGGATCCTTGTCATTATGATATTGTGAAATGTCTGTTTGAACAAAAGGCCGCTAAAAGACTATCAGATGTGCTTACGAAGGTGAGAAAAAAAGGGACTCGACCTAGTTGGATAGGTGAGGAAGCTTGGACTCTTCTTCAAGCATATTGGGAAGGTATATCATTCAAGAATATCTCCAACCAAAATAAGACCAATCGAGCTTCAGCAAGAGGCGGGGATATCCACACCTCATGCCGCAAGGCTCATATTGATGTTGCGATTGAGCTCGTATGTATTAAATTTACATTTACCTAAAATTAATACAATTTAATGTCATGATATCTAATTCTGAGTTGTGATCCAATAATCTTGATTTTATTTGTAGAGTAATAACCTTCAAAGAGATTTACTTTGAGATGAGTTATTTTTGACAACCTACAAGCGGAAAAATGGCGCTTGGGTTGATAGTCGCGCAAAATCTACTATATATGTTCTTTATTTATGTAAATTCTTTATATTACAAATCAACCAGAAAATAATATGATCTCATTTATACCAAAAGTCCTAAAAGAGCAATCCCTTTTATATACACGTATTGGTGTAAGTTAGTATGTTATCTATATCTTGGCTTGTTTGTTTAATTTATTTTAGAAATTTGATGATATATTACGTTATTAATTTATTCCATTTATCAGGGAGCATTTAAAAAAATTTGGAGAAAGTACAAACACAACTTGGTGAAAAAAGTGAAGAAATTGCTAAAGAGTTAGATGGAGGGACAATACTTAAGTTATGGACTGAATCTGCAAGGGGTCGCACTCGTGGTCGAGTTTATGGTACGGGAGACTTGTCTATTAACATCCGACATGGGTGTGTATCGCTTACACAACATTCCCAGAATCCTTCTAATTCTATGACTGGGATGTCTTTAGAAGCTGAGAGGGCAACTAGAATTAGAGTTGAACAAATTGCTCAAGATGTAGTGGCCCTAGCTCAAGTGGCTACCAAGGTCGCCGAAGAGGCTAGGGAGCGTTCAAAGAAGTTAGAGAATGATTTTGATGCACTAAAGCCATTTTTTGGAGATAAAATTGACGCTTTGCACCATCAATCAGCTGGTGGATCATCTACTATGAGTCATCCTCCTTTGCATCCTCATTAATTACGATAATAATTTGGACGACATGTCGCTAGACGAACCTTAATGTCATAGTTATGCTTATTTTTTGTAGTAATTGGTTGATAACTATGTATTAAGTAACTTTGTTAAAGTTGTTATTTGATACTATGTTATTATTTTGTAGTTTCAGAACACATGATACTTTGTTAAGTTATTTTAATACTCTGGTGCGTTTGTTATGTTGTCAATGCAATGACTTTTAATGTTTCTTAGCTATCAGTTATTTTATAAAAAAAATAAAATTAAGCAAGGGCAAAAAAAATAAAAATAAAAAACTAAATAAATTTGATATTAGCGTTGGCTTTGTCCAACACAACTAATTCTACGACTTTTCAAGTTTGACCACTAGCGTCGGCTAGACCAACGCTATATTATAAACAAAATTGACTTTTATTTTGACTATAGCGTTGGCCTGCCGACGCTATATGTTTTGTTGAGTACAGTTTGTTGACTTTAGCGTCGGCCTTCCGACGCAACTATTTTTTCCCAGTTGACGTGTCAACTAATATATTTAGCGTTGGATGTTTCAATTTTGTTGATAGCATCAGTGTAGTGTAGGACTGGCCGACACTAATATAGCGTCGGATGGTGTTTGGATGACGCTAGTCATTAACTTCGACCATTTTAACCTAGGCCCGACACCGATGCTAATCCGACACTAAATTACCATTAGCGTCGGCTTTTGACCTATTAGCGTCGGCTTTGGGTCAATGCTAAATCCTATTTTTCTAGTAGTGTTCGTACAAGAATTGTTCAATAATTCATGTAACGGTCAGAAACCCTAATGGCATCAAATTTTTCTATATAAAGAAGTGTGAGCAGAAAAACAAAGATACATGATGACGTTGGATACTTGTAAGAGTTACCCATAAAAACTTTAACCCCTCATATTTGTAACTCAATCCAATAGTGGTTGCAACCTCAAAAGCTTGAATGTACTAAGTTAGAAGTTTGAGAAAATTATACCATAGTTAGAAGACTATTAGATGTTTTATGCTTGTGGAAATATATTTGATTTAGTGGGTTTGCCATTTCTATAGTGTTTATGGTGAACCTAGATCAATCGATTTTGTGATCTCTATTCCTTATCTCCTTACTTTTGTTAATATTATTTTATGTTTCTAACCAAAACTTGTTTTCATTTAAAAGATTTTTATATAAGAAAAATAAAATTCAAACCTTCCATTGCTTGTGTTTTTTCACCATCATAGAGGATGGGACCTATATTTGGTAGACAAAATACACCTCCAACTCGTCGAAGGGGTGTAAATACATTTGAGTAGGAGTGGTTTACTTCACTCAAATTGTTGGAGGCTATTCCTTTGAAAGAGGTAGCTCAAGAAGATGTCATTGATTTTATGCTTATTTGCACTTTTGGTCTCTGTATTTTAGTCCCCTCATTTTGTTTGTCCCCAATTTTGGTCCCCCCAAACAAAATTTGAGTCTAAATCATGATGAGTTGTCATTTTTTAATGACGTGGTAGACGTTTATGTGGATTAAACGTCATTATTATATTATTCCAAATTAAAAAATACAATTTATATTTTTTTAAACTATTATTATATTGTTTCAAAATTTAAAAAAAAGTAGCCAAAATTAAAATAAAAAATCAGTAACGCATCAGCCCGAATTCAACAGAAGTAGCTCGTATATCCTAAAATCAAAATCGACCAATTCCGCTTTCATCATCATCTGATTTGATCATCTTCTTCATCTTCCCTTTTCTTCCACGCCAACTGCCACATCAGCAAAGCGAGTTCAACGAGTGCCAACTCGATAGCGTAGGTGCATTGGAACACGACAACCGCATCGAGTCTGAAGCTGGTTTGGCTGAGATATGGGATGCCAACCACCATGAGTTACGCTACGCTGGTGTTTCTATTCTCAAGCACACTATCAATGCCAATGGCCTTCACTTGCCATTTTACGTTACATATCCTGAACTTCATTTCGTAGAACAAGGTGAAGCTATAATTTGTTCATTAACTAATTTATCCATTTCTTGCTGATGAAGAAGAAGAGGAAGAAAAGGGAAGATGAAGAAGAAGATCAAATCTGATGATGATGAAAAAGGAAGTGGTCGATTCTGATTTTAGGGTTCTTGAACTGCTTCTGTTGAATTGGGATTTGATGCGTTACTATTTTTTTTTTTGGCTATTTTTTTAAAGTTTGGAATAATATAATAATAGTTTTTAAAAAATATAATTTTTTTTAATTTAAAATACTATAATAATGACTTTTAATCCACATAGATGTCTGCCACGTCACCATTTTTTATGACACGTCATTAAAAAATGACAACTCATCATGATTTGGACTCGAATTCTTTTTGACGGACAAACAAAATGGGGGGACTATTTTTGCGATTCACCTAAAATTTGGGGACCAAAAGTGCAATTAAACCTTGAATTTATAGAAAATCAGAATTTGTAGATTTGGTTTACCCCTGAACAATTACCACTGACCAAGGATTAATCTATGTAGGTAGTAAAATGGTTGAATATACTGAATCAAGGAAGATAAAAAATCTTAACTTCTACTCCTTATTGTGCACAAGCAATTGTAGGTTGAGGCCATGAACAAAATCATCATAAGTTTGATTAAGAAATATATCAATAAAAAGCCTAGAAATTGGCATAATACTATTAATCAAATTTTATTGGCTTATAGAAATTCTCAAAAGGATTCAACAGGCACATCACCTTACATATTGGTGGTTGGTCATGATGCAGTATTGCCTTTCGAAGTTAATCTAGAGTCTATGTGTATCTAAAGACAAAATGACTTGCTAGTTGAGGAATATTGGAAACTTATGCTTCAAGAATTGGATGAATTGCATGACAAGATTAGCGACCTTGGAAAACATTATTTGACAGAAAGAACAGAACGTGTGAAATTTTTAATGATAACCATGTTAAATTTAAGTCATTTTGCTCATGGATAATTCTGGTTTGAATATGGTAAATGATCCCCAAAATGGGAATGTTCATTTAGAGAGACAAATGTATTTTAAGGAAATGCTTATGCATTAGTGGATGTTAATTCTAGTTTACCCAATAGAGCTGTTAATGAAAAGTATTTAAAACCGTGTAGACACACTATGTGTAAAGTAATAATAAACTGAGACAGATAATAAAAAAGAGAACTTTTAATAAAAATTCTCTCTTAGAATTTTATTTTAAGTGGATCTTCAATGTTATTCTGTTTGACTAGAGGCATTGACTTTTCCTGGTTATAGCCGTACCAGAGGAACCAATGCTGCAAAGAAATTACAAAATTTAAAAAGCCTCAAATTTTGATCCAAGATGTTAACTAAATAATATCAATTCTTTTAAAAAAATGTAGAATATTTTTTTTTTAAAGAAATACTACGTTGCAAAATAGTTACACTAGAAAAATAATAATTTGTTTTTTAATAACCAAAATGTTAATTATTAAATTATAATTTTTAATCTCTAGTTACTGGAGGAAATATTTATCAGAGCGTTAAGTTAAATAATTTCAATAAAGATTTCACGAAAATAAAATAATGAAATTTGTAAAGCTTAATTTTTATTCCGTAGAAAATCCCATATTTAATAATCTAAAAAAAAACAACAGATTTTTATTTGAAAAGACA
>JBBPBR010000007.1:35737746-35762999 GCA_037974775.1 Cicer pinnatifidum | reverse complement strand
AAAACAGCAACCAACAACAAATTTTAAGACAGCAACCAAAATTTAAAACACAACAACATTACAATTTTACAATACAACAATTTGCATAAACGAAAAAAAACAATTAATAAATCTTTTGTTTTTTTTATACCCATGTCTCTTGTTTTCTTATGTTACAATCCTATATATTTATATAAATATGTGATTGATAATTTGATAATGCCTCGTATGCTTTAAAAAAAGACAAAAAAAAACATTTTTTTTCTTGGGAAGGGGACATTGGAAGAATGCCAATTTATGAATTCGTTTTACATTTAATAAAAAATATATCCCTTCCACCATACCAATGCTAGATCCGTATCTGAAACTAATATGTAGATTAACATTTTTATTTATGGTATGTTAACATTAAATAAAAGATACTGTCTAGCTAGATTGTTTTGTACAAGAAAAATAAAACCATCTCATGATTAAGAGAGTGGAAGGGGGTGTGACACATATAAGAGGAAGAAGGATTATATTTTTATGTGGTTAATTAGCATCAAACAAAAATATTGATAGTCAATAATATCTTTGTCTAGTATTCAGAGAAAATTAAAGTCTTGGTCTAGATAGAGAAAGGAGGGATTATTTTTTTGTTCACTCTTAATGGTATTCAAACACAAAAATTCAATTAGAAAATAAGACATTAAGGAGAGAGAGATAGATTGATATGCATTAAAAAGAGAGGGAGGTTCATTCTTTCTTACCTTAACCGTGGTTGAGAATGATCGGACATACCACTAAGCCAAGACAACACAATAAATAGTCATAAAATTCTTTGTCATGGAGTGTGAGATGGCAAGAGGATGAACCAAGACAATTTCTTTTTACTAAATATAACTAACCATATAATTTCTATAAATTTTAATTTTATTAAATAATTTAAGTTTATAATTTTAACCTTAAACATAGTAAAAATTAAACATAGTAATAATTTTATTCTTATAATTTTAAAAATAGAGGAGGTTATAATTTGATTAAATTTCTTAAACATAGTAAAAATTATTAATTAAATAATAAATCAAGAAAATTAATAAGAAAGATACATTTATAATATATATAAAAAATATTGGGGTCTTAAAAATGTCATTTACTTCATAGGAGGATTTAAAGCATTGGCCTTATCGGATGCTTCATTTAGATTCTTCTTTGATCTTTGAATTAGAGAATCAACAAAAGTCTTGAATGATAGTTGACTTTTGTCAGAGACATATGATTATTGTCGTGCTTTTTGTATCTTCGTCATTAGAGGATCATTCGTTGACTTATATTATTTCCTTTGAATTTTCAAGATTTGATTCAGACCATAAGTTTAGATACTTGTTGCAAAGCTTATAGGAAATTACAAGAAGAAATAATCAACCAAGGTTGGATTGTTCCAAGAATCATTCAACACAACTTTCTTGTTGATGGCCTCGTGGTAATTGTTGGAAATGATGATGATAATAATAAATGATTGTTGGAAATGATGATGATAATAATGAGAGCTAGTTGGTGTGAATTGAAAAAATAAGGAAGTCTCACATAGGAGGAATGACACACACTAGTAGTATTTACAAGGTGGAGCTATGACAATTAAGGTGTGCTCAAGGGGTACCCTAATTTTGTGAAGGGTGAGAATGCACGTAAATAGACCACCACACACGCGCATGTGACCGACACTGCCCGATCGGCCTTCGGTTCGTCCTGAACTTGGGCTAAGTGGTGTATTATTTTTTAGTTTTTGAAAAAAATTAAAAAAAAAAATATTTTTAATAAATACATGCGTTTTTCTCTCATTGATATGTTGTACACGTGTCAGTCCTCCACCGAGTCAACATTCAAAATATGATCTGATCAATTCCTTCCCTATAAATTCACAAATCAATTTGCCTAGTCAAAACCTAGATTTTTTCGCGTTTCAATTTTTTGTGGATTCGCGCATCAGATTTTTGCCCAGTCAAAACCTAGAAAATTTCGATAAAATATTATCTGAAAATCCAAGACTTTTCTTACTTCTCCATTTCTACTTCATCTTTTTTTCTTTCTTTCTAGTAGTCATTAGTACCATATTACGAGTGACAGTTATTAATTGTCATATTGATGGTGCAATTTTAGAATAGTTTTCTACAGTGCAGTAGAACTCCGATACAGTTTATCTGAGTTGTTTTATCCTTGGGACTTCGTGGTTGATAGTCTATCTTGCATAATTTGAGAAAAGTCACAAAACATCTTAAAGAGAGTAACCTAGTTCGCGGCTCAACCCAATAATATATGACCTAAATTTATTTTGAAACTGTTTTTAGAAACTCAATAAACAACAACAATTATTTTCATACACTTTTGCTTATTCAGAAACCTTTTTAGGACATTATTTTGGCATCTTCGACACTAATTTGTTACTCGAAAGATCTACTACTTCCAACTCGACATCCATTATTTCCAACTCTTCCTTCATATGTTTTGCTTTAGCGAATTAAAGGGCTTGTACTCCATTTTGTTTGAATCTTCTAGATTGGATGGAAATCTGAAAGTAATAACGAAGAAAGGTTGGAGTACCTACAATTTTATCCAAGATCTATCTTTGGAAAATTATATCTCAAATTCTATATTTAGAAAAAATTCCATCAGACAAATCAAAATAAATAGAGAAAAAAGAAGACCGCATTATCTCATTTTCTCTAGTTACGTCTGATAAGTCAGAAAGTAGGTTCTTTAATATGAAAAAATTTCGTCATAATTATATGAGATAAAAGTTCAAAGAAGGGCATAGAAGAAAATGGATGGAGATGAAGAAAAGGAAGAGAGGGTGGCGGTTTGTAACTGTTTTAGAGGAAGAGCTAGGGTTTTAATTTGTTAGTTCTTTTTATTAAATGATTTAGTTAGTTCAATAGTTGAAATTTTATTAGTTATTATACTAATTAAAAATAATCCAACCCAAGATAGGATATCTTTCTGAAAAATAGATGACCAGGATTAAATAAGTGACATAGTAGAACACATGTCATTTATGTTATCGTAGTCAGCAAATATTTAACAGCAACGACTATTCCTGCAAACAATACAAACTATAAAGAAAACATAAAAATTTAAATAGGGGCAAAAATTAAAAAGTCTCAATTTTATAAGGACCAAAATATATTTAGCTTTTTTTGTCCTTCAAAGTAATAAAATTTCAATTCTAGTTGATTTATAACAATAATTTTTTTAATGATTAAAATGGACGGTATTTTTTTAAAACAAAATATTAGAGTATTTAATGTCAAGTGGAAATGACAAAGTGTGGATAGTGGCCGTGAGTAGAAATGGTACATATATGGTAGATGATACATTGAAGAAGATGAGAATGAATAGAAAATTAATTATTTAGGGATAGAAACATGTGTTATTGAAAATGACATTTTTAATCTCAATCATATGTTTTGATTCAAGTGTCCATAAATATTTTTTATGGTCCAAATATTAAAAGCTCGGTCTTATTTTCATAGTTATTTTATACAATGAATTACATATTTCAAAAATGATTTAGATAGATTCATTAGAGTGAGTCATGGATATATTTATTAAAATATGTAGTTTATTTTTTATTATACAAAGAAATTTGGCGGATTGTAATAATTACTAAGAAATGAATGAAACAAATAATTATTTTAAAATAGTTTAACCTTAGTCTCTAGCCTATTTTAAAAGTAGTTTATATTCCCTTCATATACTCCTAATTAATAAGGGGTATATATATACCGTGGTGGCTTATAATTACACAATATTGACATATTCTTTTGTTATGATGTGATGTTCTTTTATTGCTAAGAGTTATAAATGTTGATGCGGGTACTTTGCATGCAAAGCAAGTGTTAGTTTTTGCAGAAAGCCTGGATGACTTTCTTCACTACATAGCTCAGACTTATAAATGCTTATTACATGTATTTTCAATTTTTTTTAAGTATTTGTGATATTATAATTTTGTGGAAGATTGTTAAAATATTATATAGTTAATTGTAAAAATATCATTAATATTATCGTTATTAGTACAACTTTTGTCTTTAAATACATTATTTCTTTAATTAAACTGCAAAAATTACAAAAGTTGATAATAATAATAATAAATTTATGAATAATTTGTATTATTTTATCATTTAGAGGAAATAATTGTTTTTATTATAGTATTTACTGTTAGTTGTCTTAAAAGATATAAATTAATTAGAGTTATGTTAATAAAAAAATAATTAATGCAGTTGAAAATTCAAATATTTTATAAAAAGGGATAAAAAAAATTGTCTAAAAGATCTTTTATTTTAGGATAGAGGTAAAAGTAATTTATTCACCTCCAAAAAAATTTTAAAAATTATTTTTTTATTTTTTTTATTTTGTACATTAGTACTTTGATTTGATGTTTCCATAAAAGTATATTTCATTATGCATCTCATTCATATAATTAAATTCATGGCATTCATGGTTCAAGTGATGGTGGGATATTTAATTGGTCAGACATGAAACAATTGGTAAAGGAAGAACAATCGAAACGTTGGTTTGGACTACGGGCAAACCAACTTTACCATTCAGATTCAATTGTTTTAGTGACCCACATTGAAACAATTGGACAACTTTTCTATACTCTAAGGAAAAGTTGCAATCATGTATTTCAAATATTTCTAAATCAGACAATTTTATAAATGTGTTCTATTGCATAAAGAGCATATCATTTCATGTTTTCTAAGCCTCCTTGAGAAGGATATTTTTACTGTCTTTTCCCTTATTTTTTGAACTCAGTGATTATTTATCATCCCATTCATTTGAAAATTTAGCAACTGAGGGTAGTTCGGGAGCAGCTTGACGTTGGAGGAGTAATTTAGTTTTTAATTATTAGTCACAATCTATTAGGGCATGATGTGTTCAAAGTTTATGTAAAAGTTAAATTTCGAAACTTGATTAATCCATTGTATCTTATGAATCAGTTTCAAACAATTGTAAACAATAATTCTATATGTAGTTCCATTGTCTAAATTTGTTTATTGTTTTTTACCTTTTCTTACTTGCCTCTATATTATTGAGATGTATGAATTATAATGTCAAATTCTAAGTACTTAGTATTAGATTCTACATTTTGGTGATGTTGATTTTTGAAATTGATTTGTCAGTTTCCGATAATTAAATTTAGAAACCATAATTTCAACTACTTTAGATTGAAATTTTAAAACTTGGTTCGATCATTTACTCGATGATGGTATTAAGTCACTGATTGAACTATTTTGACCATTGGTTTGAATGACATGATTGTATTGAAATAAAATTGAGTTCATTTAGTCATATGACTCGTATGTATATCGAATGTGATCATATAATTAAATAAAATTGATAAATCAAATTAAACTGGATAACTCGGTCTCTAAAAAGTTCTTAAAAGTACATCTATAAAATATAGAAAGAAAACTCAACCCAATTAACATAATTTCATAAGCCCATTGTTAAGTTCAAATTTAAATTCAAGTCATGGTCAGGATGTAAATAACTGATTTGGTGTATATTATCCTTAAACACCATTACAATCTTTTTATACTAATATATTTATACTAATAACAGATAATAGATTTGACAAAGATGCAAATATATATTGAAAAATTATATTACCTACGAAAGACTTTCTTCACATGTTTGTCACATTTAGGACAAAAGTACATTATTGATTCTTGATAAATTGACTTGTTGCACATAGGGGTGGGCAAAGTTTAGTTCTGAACTAGAACTGTTTGAAAATTGAACCGAACTAGTTTTCAGTTTAGAAAAATCGAACTGAACCGGTTTTCAATTCAAAGAACCGAACCGAACCGGTTTATAAAAGTGGTGAACCGATTTATTATTTTGAACCGAACCGAACTGGTTTAACTTAATTTTTTTGTTCATATAGGCCAAAATTTACATAATTACCCCTAATTACTTCTAAAAAAATTCGGTTCAAGTTTTTTGAAATAAAAACCGGTTCACTTCGGTTTTTTCAACTGAAAACCGGTTCGGTTCGGTTTTTTCAACTGAAAACCGGTTCGATTCAGTTCTAGTTTTAAAAAATCAGTTCGAAAACAGTTCAATTCTTAAACCAGTTCAGCTCAAAACCAGTTCGGTTCGGCAGTTTGGTTCAGTTTTTGGTTTTTTTGAACATCCCTAGTTGCACACACAAGTAGGATACCACCAATTGTATGAATCAGAATGCGTTGCAAAGTAGCGAGCAAAATAAAAACATATTCCTAATAAAACAATTAATGTGATAACTCATTTTTTAAAAACCTTTAGGTATTACAATAATGTTTATGGAAAAAAATAATAATTAAAGAAAACATTACAACACTACTAGAAAAACTAATTTTAGCGTCGGCCAAAAGTCCATGCTAATAGGCCAAATGCCGACGCTAATATTGATTTAGCGTCCGATTAATATCGTGTGTCGGACTTAGGCTAAAACGGTCGAAGCTAATACATAGCGTCGACCAAATACCATCCAACACTAATATAGCATCGATCAAACCTACTATAAGATGACGCTACTAGCAAAATAGAACATCCAACGCTAGTTTATATCTATAAACATGTTATTTGAAAAAATTCTATTGTGTCAGACAGACCGTCGCTAAAGTCAACAAATTAGTTAGCGTCATCAGGCCGACGCTACGGTTAACAATTGAAAAGTCAACAAAACGTGTAGCGCAGGCGCTAATTGTAAATTGATTTAATTTTCTTTTCTTTTTTACACCTGCTCAATTATATTTTTACATCATATAAAATAAATGATACTTAAGAAATATTAAAAGTCATTGCATTGATAATCTAACAAATGCACCATAAAGTATCATTTGTTCTCACACTACAAAATAATAACATAGTATCAAATAACAACATAACAAAGTCACCTATTACATAATTGCCAACCAATGACTACAAAAAGTAAGCATAAGTTTGAGATCAAGGTTCGTTTAGTGACAGGTCGTCCAAATCATCATCGTAATGAAGATGCGAGGGAGGATGACTTGCACTAGATGATGCACCAGCTGATTGGCGGTGTCTACAAAAAATTGCTTTAATTCATCAAAAATTATTCTCTAACTTCTTTGAAAGCTTCTTAGCCTCTTTGGCGACATTGATAGCCAATGCATCCTGAGCAATTTGTGCAGCTCTAATTCTAGATGTCCTCTATGCTTCAAAAGACATCCTAGTCATATAATTAGAAGGATTATGGGATTGTTGTATAAGCTATATACACCCATGTCTAACGTTAACATAAAATTCTCTCGTACCATAAACTCGACCACGAGTGCGACCCCTGCAAATTTTGTCCATAACTTAAGTATTGTCGCTCCATCTACCTCTTTAGCACCATATCCACTTGTTTCGCCAAGATATGTTTGTACTTCCTCCAAATTTTGTTTAAATGTTCCCCGATCAATGGAAAAAATTAATGAGGTAATATATGATCCAATTTCTAAAATAAATTAAACAAACAAGTCAAGATATAGATAACATACTAACTTACACCAATACATGTATAATAAAGAGATTGCTCTTCGAGGACTCTTGGTAAAAATGAGATCATATTCTTTTTTAGTTGATTTGTAATATAAAGAATTTGCATAAAGAATTTACATGAATAAAGAACATACATATGTAGATTATGTGTGCCTATCAACCCAAGAGCCATTTTTCCTCTTATGGGTTGTCAAAAATAACTAATTAGGAAGTAAACATGTTTGAATGTTATTACTTTGCAAATAAAATCAAGATTATTAGATCATAATTAAAATAAAATCAAGATAATTGGATTACAACTCACAAGTAGATATTATAACATTAAATTGTATTAATTTTAGATAAATATGAATTTAATACATACGAGCTCAAGTGCAACATTAATATGAGCCTTGTGGTCTGAGGTGTAGACAACTATGTCTCTTGCTGAAGCTCGACTGGTCTTATTTTGGTTGAAGATGTTCTTGAAGGATATACCTTCCCAATATGCTTGAAGACCAGTCCAAGCTTCCTCCTATTGATCGTGTTTCGACAAGTGTACTGAATCGTTGCAAGTAATAATTAAAACGGTAGTACCCAATGTCGAACTCAAGGATTGTGTTTTACTATCAATTTATATTTAATTACTGAAATCTGACAAAAAGTTTACAAACTGATTGAAATAATATTTTAAATTAACAAGAGTAATATAATTGAAGTTTTATAATAAGAAAAATCTCAAGGACGAGTTTCACTTCGAATCCAACTTTGGTTTCTAATTTGATCCTCGTTACTAAATTCCTTTATTGAATTATTATTGAATTCTCTTTATTATTCTTGTCCTAATGTCTTAGTGACATAACCTTTAATTTCAAAGTAACCTCTAATTCCTTAGTTGATTTATGATTAAAATTAAGCCTTACAATACATGAATTTTCTTATTAAACTACTGCCTTTGCAACTAATTTAATTAGGTTTCGTGACCTGCTTTTATCCCTAGACTACAATATCATAAATTTCTCAACTCAAGCAGTAGTAAAGTCCATTTTTGTTTCAAATTTTGAATCATAGAACATTTTAAAGTTGATCAAGAAAGAAAAAACATAAAGTATAGAGATGAGAAAAATAAATCAATAAACTCATTCATATACCTAGAAATCAAATAAAATAAAAATAAGGGTTTCATCTTGTTTCACTCATCCCTAACAAATAAGCTTTAGTTACTCATAACAGAGATAGAAAAGATAGAGATAAAAGACGAATTACAAAAAAGATTCATGAATCATTCTTGATAAAACTGTTCCAATAGTGTTAGAAACAATCGTCTTTGAGTTTCTCTGCTAGGGCACAAGTCTCCAAACTTCCCAACTGTCAAAAAAAGATCCTCAAAAGTGATAAAAATGTGTTTTGATGTATCCTGAAGCGTTTTCTGCGCCAAAGGCGAGACTTTGCTTCTAGCGCGTCTGGAAGAATCAAGACGTGAAAATATTGTGGAAATGTACTTCGGGCACAAGCTTTGTGCTTCAAACGCACAACATGTTTTGTCTGGCATTTAGTGCATTTGTCTATTTTTTAGAGTCCAAATTTAATGACAGTTGTAGCTATGGAACTTAAATTTCATATGCACTTGTTTTGACTCAAATTTTACATCTACAACACCAGATATTGCTTAAATACTCCATATAGGTCATGTTGATTTTTCACAAAAATTCAGCATTGCACTAAACCAAAGAAACGACGCAAAACTACAAAAAAAAAATCTCTACTTAATTAAGGTAATAAGAACATAAGTATTTTATTAAATCTAAGAACTAGAATCAACAAAATATATCAAACAATTCCTTAAATTAATTAACGATTGAAGATAAATAAAACTAAAAACAATGAAAAATATTCATATGATAAAGAGTCATCGCAACCCCAAATTTAATACGTGGCTTGTCCGCAAGCCACAATTAATTTCAAATTTGGTACAGTTAAAAACAACCTCAAACTCAATTTCTCAAGTCAAATCAAAATCATTTATCAAAGTTCCAGCTAATATAAAACATTTATCATGCTCCGTGGTTGTTTACAAAAAAAAAAAAAAAAAAAAAAAAAAAAAAAAAAAAAAACACAATTTGTTCAATTTAGCATTCGGTCATCAAGTTCAACTCTCTCTTCACCCAATTTCACTAAAAAATTTCTCAAGTGTTTAGCAAGGGTTATGAGTTTATCACTCAAATCCTAGAATATGCATCACACTACCATAGACTTTTGAAAAAAACTTCTAGTTAGCACTCACAATGCAACAAACACATACACTTTTGGAGGACGTTTAGGTTGTAATGGGACTTAGGTAAGGGTAGGAAATTTTGGGATAATAGGCTTTACTACTTGGAGTTAGGTACACATTTTCAAATTATTCTACCACTTTTATTCTTCACATTTTCATTGTGAAGATTCTCAAACATTGACAAAAGAACCAAGAAAATGTTAGTTATCGAAGTACACAAAACTAATTTTCTTCTTCATCTTCTTTTTTACTTTTTGTTTTGAATTTTTATTATTGAGAACCACCACCCGAAACTTATATGGATGCTATCCCATTAGCATTCTCAAACTTAGAACTTTACCAAGACAAGACACAAAATTTCCTACATAACTCCAAGTAAGGTGATATAATTAAAGTCAAGTCTTTGGCTTGCAATATGGCTAGTAACCGAAATAAAATGACAAGGCTCAAAGAGGCTAGCAAAGAGTAAAATTTTCATAGGGTAGTTAGAAAGGCTCAAATGACCAAACAAAATTTCCCGAATGTATGCATAAATCACAAGTGATGCAAGTCAAAATTAGTGCAAGTTCTAAAGGGGTAATACATGTTTGGATAATCACACAACAAAGAATTAATGTGTTTAGGCTCAAAAACTCACAACTAGGATAATAAGAGAGAGTATGAACTATCAAAATAATGCCAAACATGAAACTGAAAAGTTGAATTTTTTTTTTTTTTTTGAAAAATTGATGGCAAGTTAGACTTCTACAAATATAGAGTAATCAACAATGTATGCATTAGTGAAACCCGTTGAATTGAGTAATGACATGAGCCAAGAAATAGAATTCAATTTTCAAAATCCCAAACATAAAACTTAAAACCAACTTCAAGTTGTTAAAAATTATTCATCATAGTTCACGTTAACACACAATAAAAAAGAAACAAATTCAAATAACAAAAATAAGATTGCAAAAATAAAAGTTACCTCTACCTATGAGTTACCTCCCACAAAGCGTTTCTTTATGGACATTAGCTTGATGCCTCAACTATTGTCAAGGTGTCATATATGACAAAAATAACACATCATCCTTCTTACCAAAGAATACATATTTTAAGTGAGGTGGTAATTGCTTGAGCTCAACTAGTGGCGTCTCATCCTTTCAACTCCTCCCATCTAGTATGGAAGCGCGGGGAGTGAGATGGTGATGCTTCTAACATGACTAAATCATATTTCATTATTCGATCTTCACTATCTTTAACAACATCTTGGGGTTGGCACAACACTCTTTCTAACGACATAGTGGGTATTTGATGTTCAACTTCTTCATCAACTATCGAATCGAAAATCTCAATTCGATTGTACCCTTCTCTTTCATTTGAATGCTCTATGACTTTTAGAATATTGAATGTAACTATTTCGTCATTTACCTTAAAGGTTAACGTGTCATCTACCACATCAATCATAGCTCTCCCTATTGGTAAGAATGGTCTCCCCAAGATTAAGGGGGTATCATTTTCTTCCTCCATGTCTAGTACCACAAAAGTACCACAAAATCCATTGGAAAAATGAACTTATCTACTTTGCAAACACATCTTCCACCACCTCATATGCGTGTTTCATTGAGCGATCTACAAATTGTAACATAAGTTGTGTGACTTTGAGTCTTCCAATGTGTAGCCTTTTGTATATGGAAAGGGGAATAAGACTCACACTATCCCCAAGATCACACACGACTTTGCCAAAAGTTTTATCCCCAATAGCGCAATGAATAGATAAGCTTACAGGATCCTTGAGCTTAGGTGGCAACTTCCTCTATAAAATGGAAATGCACTATTCTGTAAGCATGACTGTTTCACCGTTGATTTTCCTTTTTTTTTTTTTTTTATAGAATCTCCTTCATGAACTTGGTGTACGTCGGCATCTGCTCTAATGCTTCTGCAAAAGGAATCTTAATTTGCAATTTTTTAATAATATCAAGAAACTTACCAAATTATTTTTAAGTTTCTTCCTTTTTAATCTTTGAGGAAATGGAAATTGAATTTCAGGCATTTGCAAGGCTTCCTTTATCTACCCCATAGGTTCTTCCTCTTTTTCACAATCAAAGTCCTCCTCAGCTGTTGTTGGGATGACCATTTCCTCCGAGTGGATTGTAATTGAAGCACTCCCACCCTTTTTGGCTTTAGGTGGTACGCGGTCCCAAGATTCTTTATTGAGGCTTAGTGATTATTTTGGATGGCTCTTGACTCTTCAATGAAACAACTTGTGTTCGCTACTAACTTTTTAATAGCACTCTCCCAAGAAGCGTTTTAAGGTGGAACTTGATTTGCTTGAGCTCCTTGTTGACCTTGAGATCCACCATGTTGATATTTCCATGAAAAATTTGGATGATTTCTCCATCCCGAATTGTACGTACTAGAGTAGTGATTGTTCTACTTCCCATTGTTACCCATAAAATTCACCTATTCTTGTTTTTCTGTATCATCTTCATCCGATACTTCCCAAGCTTCATTTTTATGTGCTCTCCCACAAAAGTCACAACAAATATGTTTCAATAATTTGACAGGGGCCACCTGGGGTTGTATATTTAGAGTTGTCATCATTTTCTTTATCTTAGCAATGATAACATCTTCTATTTGTTTTGAGAGTAGCTTTCCTTGTGTTAACCCGACATCCATAACACTCAATTCCAGCAGACAACTTTTTGACCCTCAACCTCTATCATACAACATCATTTGTTCATTTGATGCCATTATCTCGATAATTTTTCGTGCTTCTAATGTGGTCTTGTAATTTAAAGAACCACCTATTGTAGCATCCAACATAATTCTAGTGCTAGGCCTCAAACCATTACAAAACATTTGCATATGAGTAGTGTCATCACAAGCATGATTGGGGAATCCTGTTAGTAAACTCTTGAACCTCCTATAAGTGTCATGAAGAGATTCTCCTTCTTTCTGTTTGTAACTGGAAATCTTTTTCCTGTTTCTAACCAACACAGCTGGGGGAAGTATTGTTCCAAGAACTTATCTTCAAACTCGTCCCATGTGGTGATGCTACTGGAGGGTAAAGCATTAAGCCACTCCTTAGTATCAGATTTAAATGACAATGGAAATAATCTCAACCTCTTGTCTTCTTCAGAGATACCATGCATCTTCACTGTTTCAAATATTTGAAAGAAGTTTGTTAGATATCTATTGGCATCTTCATTATGTTTACCAAAAAAACAAATCTCCTTCAACTCTCGGTATAGAGCGATACTTATTTCAAACTTGTTTACTGAAACCGATTAGTTATGGATAGACAACCGAGCAAGGTTTTTCTCTCGATTCCCATACTCGTCGACGGTACGTTCAGGCGGTGGTGGATTATTCGTCTTTGCAAATATGAAGAAATCCCCCATATCTTGTTCTTCCACTACTAATTGTTTTTTCCTATGTCTCATTTTTTGAGTCGTTTTCGATTTGCTTTCACGGTTTTTTTTATTCCTAAATCAAAGAGAAGTTCAGCTGAAGACTGATCTCGCATACAAGGTTGGATAAATTGTGAGTACTTAAAATTTTTAAACCAAAGAAAAATAATTAAATAAAACAAAAACAAAAGTTTTATTACTGAACAAAAAATTCCAATTAAGCAAATAAATTATAACTCAATAGTGATATGGCAATCCTCGGGAACGGCGCCAAATACTTGATCGCATTCAGCAAGTGTATTGAATCATTGCAAATAATAATTAAAATGGTAGTAACGAGTGTCTAACTCAAGGATGCGTTTTACTATCAAAAAGTTTCCAAATTGATTAAAATAATATTTGAAATTAACAAGAATAATATAATTGAACTTTTAAAATAAAATAAAAATTTCAAGGATGAGTTTCACTTCGAATCCATCATTGGCTTCTAATTTGATCCTAATTACTAAATTCCTTTTTTGAATTATTACCGAACTCTCTTTTTTATTTTTGTTCTAATGTCTTAGTGACATAACCTTTAATTCCTAAGTAACCCCTAATTCCTTAGTGTATTTAAGATTAGAATTAAGCCTTACAATACAAGAATTCTCTTATTTCGAACATAATACACTTGTCTTGCTTATTGCACAAGGATGAAATTATCATAAAGACAATAATGTTTATCCATCTTAATATCCACAATTTGATATTATGGATGAATATTTGTACCCTTATTTTCTGTTAGGTCAAACCATTCATAATAAAATAATGCAACCTTGTCCTCCAGACCAAAGTAATATAGTTATATGATATAGTTGATTGTGCCATAATAATCATCATCTTCTTCTTCAGTATGACCCTTTACATGCACCCTACAATTGATTGTCTTTTTATTATTGTTGTAGGCCTTAGTGTAAAACATGTACCTGTTAACAAAGTAAATGTTCCAAGATATTGCCATTTATGAACGACCACGAGATAATGCTATTTTGTCTTTTTTGGTGACTTCATTTGCCTCATTATTTACATATGATTTCCATCATATGGAAAACTCTGCATGTATTCGTCTAGATGTGTCTTCTTCATTGATTGAGTGATTCTCCAAGAATATGTTGTCAACAGTCACATAATTCATAAGTAAATACATATTATGATTTTCATCAATATAATGTTCCAAGCGTTGTGGTGGACACTTACTCAAGATATGGTTTAATTTCGTCACAATTAATCAAGACATATACTTGAGCAGATTTCCATTCGGTATCTGTTAGATAATATGTTCCAAACTTCCCACTAGGTCGACCACGTTTCAACAAGAAGAATAATGCAGGTTGGAGATCATCACATTCTAAATGACGATTATTACTTAAATTTGTGGTTGGAAACAAATTGAATGAGTTCAAAAAATGAGAACAAAAATAAGTTGTCTCGTGTTGTATATAGTCGGCGCATATGGAGTCTTCAACCCTAGCCTTGTTTGTCAGTACCCACTTTGAGACTCCCATACATATGCACATATAATTATTAAATTTCTATTAAGTAAGTTATAATAAACATGTAATCCGTTGAAAAATCAACCACAAAAATTACCTTTTAAATGGATACATCCACCAATAATCTATTGGACCACCTAACATTGCTTCATTGGCAAGATGGATTCGAAGATGCTCTATTGAGTAAAAGAAACCTGGTGTAAAAATCATTTCCAACTTACATATGATAATTGGAATGTTATCATTCAACTTAACTAAGTCGTCCAACCTCAATGTAATGCAACAAATATCCTTGAGTAATTGACTTAACTCAATTAATGGTTTCCAAAAAAATTCTAGCAATGAATGGAATGCAATAGGGAGTAAACATTCCATGAAAACATGACAATCGTGGATCTTCATCCCATGTATCGTACCCTTATCAACATCGACACAACTAGCAAGGTTTGAAGCATAGCCATAAGGCATGATCACTTCCTTAATCCATTTACAAACCAACTTGGCATCTGATGATGTCAAAGTTTAATTTGCCTTTGGTTTACCCATTTTTCCGTTAGATAAGACTTGCATCTCCAAATCCTCATGAAAGCATAATAAAGACAAGTCTTTTTTTTTTTCCTTTTCATTATCCTTTGTTTTACCTTTAATATTCATAATCGTGTTAAATATATTATCGACTAAATTTTTCTCTATGTGCATCACATCGTGGTTGTGCCTTAACAAGTTATCCTTTCAATATGGAAGATTCCAAAACAAACTTCATTTTTTTTCTTCTAATTTTGACCCATTCCATACCTGTTCGATTTCTTTTTCCATCCAATTTCAGTCAATTTTGGAAAATTACTCACCACCTCCCATACATCTTGCCTTGTGTAAATGTAAGGTTGACCATATTTCTCATCCCTACTTTTTGTAAATCTTCTTTTACTTCTTCTGAAAGAGTGATGAACTGGAAAGAGTCGACAATGACAATCAAACAAAAAATTATTCCTTCCATATTTCAAGGTGAAAGCTTTTGTGTTTTCAATAAAATAAGGAAATTCCAACTTAGCTTGTGTTCTCTATCCAAATAACATACGATAGGCTGGAAAATCATTGATTGTCCACATCAAGCATGTTATCATGATGAAGTTTTGTTTTGTCAATATATCATAGGTCAAAATGTCGTTGGACCACAATCGCTGCAAATCATCAATCAATGGTTTCAAGTAGACCTCTATATTTTTTTCGGGATTAGAAGGTCCAGGTATGAGACAAGTCAAAAAAATGTATGATTTGGCCGTGCACATTTCAAGGGGAAGATTGTGTGGTGTGACTATAATTGGCCAACAAGAGTATACATAAGTAGGCGCTTGAATATAAGGAGTAAATCTATCTGCACGTAGACCTAACCTTACATTTTTTGGGTCACTAGCAAAGTCAGGATATACATCATCAAAATGTTTACATGCTTTTCCATTAGATGAATGGCGAATGACGTTTGAACTCTTTTTATTTTCGTGATGCCATCTCATTTCAGCTGCAGACTTAGTTGATGCATACAATCTTTGTAATCTAGGAATGATAGGGAAATAAAACATTCTTTTTGCTGGAACATATCTGTACTTTCTCATACCAGTCCTACATGGAATGAACCTAGGAGAATGACAAATTTTGCACTCAGATAACTTGCTATCATCATTGTAATATAACATATATTCTTTCTTACAACAATCAATCTTCTCAACCTTCAGCCCGAACTTCAACACCAATTGTGTTGCTTGGTGATAGTTATCGAGCAAACATTTTTGCACTCGACATACACTTTTAAGCATTTGTGCTACAAAATCTTTACATTTTTGTGGAACATGAAAATTAGACCTAATTGTTAGAAAATGAATAGATATTGGTAATATTGATTGGGTAGCCCCCTCGTAGATGGGCTTGTTGCTGGATATCAACTTGTCATAAAACCAATTTCTATATTCACAAGTATATTATATTGAGACAAAATCCCAAATTAATATTTTGATGATAACTAAACAAAAGTTAATTTAGACTTATAATTGTGATTCTAAGTGTTTTGATATTTAACATGTGTGTTTGAGTGTATTAATCAAAGATAGGATCCAAGTAGAGCAAGAATAAGTAAGCATGAAAAGCAAAATCTAGACAACCAAGAACGGAGAACGTTCTTGACAAACTCTGGAAAAACGGAGAATGTTCTCCAGTTTCAAGAATGATCAAGTTAGCTTCAAGATCAATTAATCTCCATTAGTTAAAAGAAGTTTTAGCCGCTAGATTTTACATCTATATCATCAGCACTTAACAAAGAACAAACTGAGATGATCAGATTCAAAGAAACTACTCGAATAACAAGGAGAGAATATCACGAATTAGCAAGGCCAAACAGATAAGAACATTCTCCAGCTTAACTGTCAAGAACAAAAAACATTCTTGACAACATTCTTATCATTCTGGACAACAGTCTGAAAAATGAAGAATTTTCTAGTTATTAAAACCGAAGTCTAGAAAAACGGAGAATGTTCTCCTTTTCACAGCTTTTAATCCAACAACGATTTGGTTTTTACAGTATTAATCCAAGAACATTCTGGTTTACAAAGAACATAGTCTTCTTTAGTGTAAGATCAATCTTGGCAATGAAAGTACATCAATCCACATTGCAAGTTTCCAGTATTTACTACAAAGGAACATTGTTATATACTCAAGATAATTCTGAGAAAATTCAAGAGAAAATTATCAACAAAAGCAAAGCAATGCATCAAGAATAAAAAGCAAGATTAATCCCCAAACTTGATGGCTTGAAATCGACAAGAACCTTTCTGGTTTGTTGATAAACCAATCCCTATTACGAAGGTACCAGAAGTAAGTATACAAAGATCATACTAGAAATATCTACTCAAAAAGATTAACAAAGGCAAAAGCTAAGCATCAAGAACTAACAAGCAAGATCAAATCAGTTTTTAATGCAAGGAAAACTCTTGCAAATTGTGAATCGATTTCCACTTCATATACTAGGAATGTATAACTCCCATATGGGCAAAAGAATCACTCCAAAGGATCAAAGGCGCAACTCAAAGCAAAAGTGTCAAATGATCATTCTCCAGTAGTGTAACTTTAGTCTCCAAATTGATAAACATTCTCCAACTTGTTACACTTGATCTTCAGTAGCAAACATCTTTCTTCAGAATAATTAATAACTATCTCCATAATGATCAAAATCATTCTCCAGGTATGATGAAATCAGTCCAGAATGATACAAACACTCTCCAACATACTGATCATCATTCTTCAACTTTGCTACATCATTCTTCAGCTTGTTTTGTGCAAATCAAAACACTATATTGAACTGATCTCATCAATCATATATCTAAATTTTAAAGGATCATTAAACAAGATCATAGTTGTCAAAGAATAAAGAAATCCAAACTAGTCAAACAAAACTCAAAAGTGTTCAAAGACTTGAATATTTTTATTCGTATAAATTGGTCTTTAGTCAAAACTGACAGAGCACTACCAACAACTCTTTTGGCCAATATTACATGCTCTAAAACACCTATAAAAGGAAGACCAAGCTCATGGAAAAATCAGAGCTTCAAGTACTAAGCAATTCATTACTCATTTCAATCATACTTGAATTTCTCTCATTCACACACATTGAATCAATTCTGATTTTTCTCATTCTATTCCTAGAATCATTCTCGTCTATTTCTCTTTCAAAGATTCATAACTCAAACAAGTGTTGAGGCTTCTCGGATAGTCACTTTAAATCATGTCATTGTAAACTCAAGGAAATAGTGTGAAGTATAGTTTTGAGTAAGCTTGTAGGAAATCCTTTTATGAATCAAAGGTGAACTTTAAAATCCTATCTAAAGATTGATAGGTGATTTGATTGAACTCATTTCTATGTGGAAAAGGTTTAACTTTATAACATATCAGGTTTGATCTGAGCTAGGTGATGTAAAACCAAGAAGTTTCTATGTTTTGAACACTCAGTGGAAAATCTCACAATTGTAAGGACTAGACGTAGCCCGAGTTGGGTGAACCAGAATATATCCTTTTGTGGTATCTCTTCTCTTATATATTTACTTTCAGTTTAATTCATTATCAAGTTAAATATATAAACTAAATTAATGATTTTAACTAACCAATAGCGTCCTCGATTTTCTGGTTTAAACCAAAAACGTTTTCCTCTTTCTGTTTTCACAACCAATATCAATATTGAGTTATTTTCTTAAGTTTTCAACAGGAAATTTATAAATGGTGCATTTATAATTCAAACCCCCATTTCTTATAAATCGACATTGATACTTCAATTGGCATCAGAGCTCGGTCTCTAAAGTTGAGCACCTAACAAGTGTTAGACGAAAGGATTCAGGAAGAAGAAGTAACGTCATAAGTCAACATGTGTTTAATGGAAAATTTAGAAAATAATGAAGTAACCATTTATGAACTATGTCCTATTTGTGAACAAATGGAAAAAGAAATTGATAATCTTTTATGTGATTCAAACATTCGTGCTAAAAAATGTGGTTTATTAAAAGAACAACTCTGTAAATAAAAACAAAAAAAACAGAAAGCGCAAGCTATGAATGATGAACTAAGAAAGGTCATTCAAAGCTTGCATCAATCTGATTTAAAAATATTTGATCAACAAAATATTTTCAATGAGATACCCATAAAAAAATCATCTTCCCAAATGTTCTGAAACTAAGAAAGAAATACCTCTTTAAAAATAGAAGTTCAAGAATTGAAAAATGACTTAACCAACTTGGTAAATACCACTGAAAACTTTCAAAAGAACATGCAGGAATCTCAATTTGAGAAAACTGATGAAACTTAAAACCAAGAATGTCATACGATTCAAAAGGAGAACATTCTTCTTAAAACAGAAAATGAAATTCTAAAAAATGACTAGGGAAACTTTACCAAATCTACTAAAACCTTTCGAAAAATCATGGGATCTCAAGTAAGAATTTTTGATAAAGTTGGTATTGGTTTTGATAAAACTCAAAAAAAATAAAAATGTGTGAAAACTTCTTTGTTCTTGAAAGTAAAGTGGATAAATGCAAAATCAAATGTTCATATTGTGGTAAAATTGAACATCTGGAATTTGTATGTTATTTTAAGAAAAAATATGAAAAAATCAAAAACAAAATGATCTTTAGAAAAGAAGAATGTTCTTGAACAAAAACAAAACCTTCTCTAGGAAACTTAAAAATAGGAGAACGTACTCCATGTAGTTTTAAAAAGGGAGAACGTTCTAGAAGAAAAACTGAATTTTCTCCTAAAAGTTTGAAAAAAGGAAAACATTCTGGAATTTCACCATAATCAATTTCAAAGACGTCTAAAACTCAGATTTTCAAACCTTCTCCAAGACCAAGTGTTCCTATTGTTCCAAGAATGGCCACTTCGAGTCAACTTGCTATTTTAGAAAGATATCAAGTTTTAAAAAATCTTCTAAAAGAAGATATACTAACTATCATGAACCCAAACAAATATGGGTACCAAAATCATTACTAACTTGTGATGTAGGAACACCATCCAACAATCAAGAAACAACATTGATACATGGACAAGGCATGCTCAATACACATGAATGAAAAAGTAGGATGCCTCCTATCGTTACAAAAATTTGGGGTCTATAACCTTTGGAAACATCAACAAATAAAAGGTACATGTATCATTAGTTGAAATAATTTTGCACAGGTTAAGGATGTTTCGTATATGAAAGATAACATTGTAAAATTGGTTTTAAAGTTATTTTTTAAAACCCCAAATGACATAAGTAAAACAAACATCCTCTAGTTTCAGTTTTAAAGACAAATCATTATGTTTTAAACTTAGATTAATTTCCAACCAAATCATGTTTTTAAGTCTTTTGAAAAGAATTTTTATTTCTATAAAAAATGATCAAGGGAAATTTGAATTATCATTCTTCAAATCATTCTTTGATAAAAATGATATTTTAAATGATTTTCTTGTCAAATAACTTTCCAACAATATGAAGTTATCAACACATCATGTTACATATTAAATTGTGTATCAATAAGAAAGATCTTAAACAAAACACCATATGAATTCTGGAAAAATAGGAAGCCAAACATCTCATATTTTCACATTTTTTGTTGTTATTGTTATATCTTAAACAAAAAAGAAATTAATGGAAAGTTTGATGCAAAATCAGAAAAAGCTATACTTTTGTGTTACTCAACCGAATCTAAGGGATATCGCATTTTCTAATTTGAAAACTAAAATAATTGAAATAAGCATGCATATTTTATTTGATGAGTCTGATGACCTTGATTTAAGAAAAAGAGATTATGAGGAGGAAGAACGATCTTGACAATCACAACAGATTGTTTCCTAGGAAAACGAGATTGATAAACAATTTCTGTTTCACACTCCTCCTAGTGTTGAAAAATAAGTTTGTGGGAGAAGGCATAAAATTTGCTTTCCATGTTTTTAATCTTGGCTCTATTAGAAAATATGTTTAACATACCTTCATAGAATTTTTGAAAAAATAGAAAGCAAAACATACCATACTTTAACATTTTGGAATGTAATTACTATGTTTTGGATGATAAAAAAAGTATGGGTAAATTTGTTTTAAAATTCCATTAAAATATATTTTCGGAATACTCTACATTCTATAAATATTATAGAATATAAAATCTCAAGGCCCAAACTATAGATGAAATTAGTATGCATATATTGTTTGATGAATTTGATGATCTTGATTTGAGTAAAAGAGATAATGAAGAAGAAGAAGAAGAATATTATGGACAACAGCAAAAAAATGCTTCCAAAAAAATTGAGATTGGTAAACAATCCTCGTTTCACTCTCCTCCTAAAACTTGGAGAACGATAAGTGATCACCCTCAAAAATCAAATCAATGGTGAAGAATAATTACTGTAACACCCCGATTTTTAACAGCGCGAGTGTATTTTTTTTTTCAAAACAAATTCATAAAAACAAAGAAATAAAGAAGGAAATACTTTTGTATAAATATTTAAGTCGTAACATAACGACAAAGTCAACAAATATTTATAAGCAGCGAAATAGTTTTTGAAATCAAAATCCAAAGTATTCAAACATCAAAATACACCGGGGCTATGAGGCCTATCGGACATAGCTCATACCCCTGGGGTGTTCTCAGCAGACACTTGTACAAAAGCATTGCCCCAAGAATTTTAACTCCCCACATCACATCAAAAAGTGGTACATGAAACCCATAAAAATAAATGTCAATCTGACAATATTGGTATAGGTACAATCTTCCAAATTAAAATAAATACAACCCAAAAAGAAAGACATCTAGTCCCTATACGTCAACCTAATCTGATCATTCCACAAAAACTATACATCCCGGATGATCTTCACGTGCCCTGCAAGATCCTCCTAACACAGCTCCAGTGAGTTGTGTCCAACTACATTCCCATACACAAGGTACTAACCGGTGGGAAGATCCTAGTTCTCATATGAGGGCAAATCCCAGATTTCCATAATAGTTGTAAAGGGTCACCAACCGAAATTAACAATTAACACAACATTTACGTTTTTAAATGCACAAAATAACTTTTCAACTTAGCATGCACCTTGAAAGGGTTTTCATATGCTAGACATGCATAAACAAAGTTGAAAAATGAAGTTTTTAACAAAACTGCATTGTTGTATTCGAATACAGCATCTCTGTATTCGAATACAAAGCTGTTTCATAAGTCAGCAGCAAAAACAACATGTCTGTATTCGAATACAGAAGGCTGTATTCGACTACACATAAGTCAGTAGCAAAAACAATATGTATGTATTTGAATACAGTCTTCTGTATTCGACTACACATAAGTCAACAGCAAAAAATGGATGTATGTATTCGAATACAACCTTTTGTATTCAAATACACATCAGAAAATAGCAGAAAAACAGCAAAATTCATCTTTTAAAAGGGTTTCAAAATCAATCAACCCTTACATGCAAATCCAAACAATCACACTTAGCAATTATAGAACAATCACCATGACAACTTGAGTTTCGAAAAGGTTTTACAATCAATCACACTTACACACAAATCCAAAACATTCACACTTAGCAATTATAGCACAATCACCATGAGAACTTGAGTTTCGAAAAGGTTTTGCAATCAATCACACTTACACACAAATCCAAAATATTCACACTTAGCAATTATTGCACAACCACAACAACCACTTGAGTTCAAACACTCAGTCATAATCTTGAATCAAACTTGACTCGCGTGCCAAGCACCCTAATGCAATGCATATATGCCAAAATGCATGGACTCAAAATTCCAAACCAAAACCCTCCTCGAAGGGTCGTAAATCATAATTGTACCACCTATCACAGGCCGAAGTACTAAATTACCGAGGTGCTACCTATCACGGGTCAACACGATTTACTAAAAACGTAAATCGTAAATGTATCACCTATCACAGGCCGAAGTACTATTTACCAAGGTGCCCCCTATCACGGGTCAACACGATTTACCAAAAATGTGCAATCTATCGCAGACCTTACACGACGCGATAATCCCCGCAAGGATAAGATGAACCAACAAATCACATAGGTCTTACCCACCAAGGAGAAATCCTTGCTTTCTTACCCACCAAGCCTTTAGTTTCTTTTCTTGAAGCAAAAGGAAGCAAACGAAAATGAAGAATGAGGAAGAACGAGAATGGGTTCGCGAGGCAGGGAGGAAACATTTTTGTTTTCTTTTGTTTATGTATTCCTTTGTTTTTCCTTTCTTTCTTTTGCCTTCGTTTCCTTTTCTTTCTTTTTTTCCTTCCTTTCCTTTTCCCTCGAAACACACACACACACACACACACACACATATATATATATATATTATATCTTAACAAAAATCTAAATATCTAGATATTTATCAAAATTACCATTTCACCCATAACATCTCAACCATTTGATAAAAATATCTACTCTCGTCGCAACTCAATTGACAGATACAATTTTCAGCAACCCAAGATATTTTTAACAAAACTACCCAGAAGTAAATGATTCTTTGACAAAAGATTCAGCGTACTTAATATAATTTATTTATCGACAAATAATTTTAGTCGGGGCATCAAAAGATATTTTTGGGCATTAAACTCACAAAATATCAATAACTTGACAATACCAAAGTATACTAAAATACATAAATTAGAATTTAAACCTATGGGTCTTACAATTACAATGTTATAACTGGATAAATCAATGTTGATAATGTTCAAATATCATCCATGAAAATTCCAAAGCCTGATCATGGAGTGGCAAAGCAAAATCTAAGAGAATGATCAATTTAAGCAAAACAGATTCATTATGAAAGCAGTTCCAGAATATTCTCCAAAAAACCAGAACATTCTCCAAAAGAGCATAACCTTCTCCAGAAAAGCAACACTTTCTCCAGAAAAGCAGAACAGTCTCCAAAAGATCAGAACATTCTTTAGAATGTTCTTGATAGTAAATATGTTTCATCAAATCAAAAACTATGTTGACTATCATGGTTGAAGAACATCAACAACTTCTACAATGGCTTTGAACCATTTGGCACTCCTACACATGCCTCACTATTAACCTTTCTTCCAAAACATCTCCGCATGATCAAATTATCGGAAAAATTAATTGGGAGGAATTTATTATTGGTACCAAAACAGCTGTTGTTGAAGGTATAACTACAGTGGCTGACATGCCTCTGAAAAATCATCCAAAAATTGTGTCTATTGTGGAGGATATGGCAAACAAGAGAATTATGTGCAACAAGTGCTTGACTATGGTGAGCTATTGTCATGTCTGGCTTAATTGATGTGCATCTACATCTTAATGAACCTGGAAGAACTAATAGGGAGGAGGCAACAGTTAAAGAACTCGTCGTTGAACAAAATCCCTAAATGAGGTACACTTAATCCCAATTCTTATGATAATTGCATCATGATGAGAATGAATTTTTTTTAATGATATTATGTGATTGATTGGATAAAAATGCATACTATTTTTATGTAAGTATGACTTTAAAAATAAATTGATTGCATCGCTTTTTGTCATTACTTGTACTTGCATATGCAAAATTCCTATTCAAAAAAACAAAAATTTAGTTTATAATGTGGCTTTTGAAAAAGATCATTATGCAACATATTTTAAATATATATCTTTGTTTATAATTTACTTTTGAACAATCTCAACAGGAGAATATAAGTTTGGTCTTCATGAAAATGATTTGTGTCTCTTGTTGCTTTAAAACTCTAAACTAAATAAAAAATTATGGCATGAAGTCAAAAATTGATACTTGAGCATTTTGAGACATATTAATATATATCTTTTTAAATGAGTCTTATTTGTTGCTTATTTCTTTTAAATTTGATCTCAAGAGTTTAAATATTTTTTATGCATAATTGATAGAAATAGCAAATCAAAAAGTCTCATACGCATTTACTAATGAAAGTAACCTTAAACATATGACTTATTGTTCATTTGCGTATTTTCAAAAAAACAATTTTTTTTTTATGTGAGTAAATTTGTTGGTATATTTTTGATCCATTTAAAAAATTAATTTT
>JBBPBR010000007.1:35705006-35734087 GCA_037974775.1 Cicer pinnatifidum | reverse complement strand
ATATATATATATATATATATATATATATATATATATATATATATATAAAATAGATATTGTATTTATGAAACAATTTAAATTTCCTCTTCTCATAATTGAAATGAGTAAATTCTCAACTTCAGTACAAAATATCAATCTCTATTCTATTTAGTCCTTAAATTATATATAAATTATTTATAAACTAATTTGTAGATGTATTCTACTTTAAAGTGCTGAGATTTTTATCTGATTTTTTTTAAAACAATTGAATAGACTAATTTATTTATTATTTAAAGATAAATTTTGATCTCTGTTGATTACAATGTCTGACTCCCCGAGCATGTCAGGGTTTGAAAGTTTGATTTGAGACTCCAATAACAAGACATTAATTAACATCTCATATACTTTCTGACAGTATTTTGTATTTTTATCCTCTAAACTGTTCATATTTAATTTATGAGAGATTCTTGATATAAAATATTATCATAAAAAGAATGAAATGATAGATAATAAAAATATATTTTATAAAACAATAAAAAATAGTTTTCTTTTTATCACGCCAGCTTGAGTTTTTATCATTTAATATTTATTAACTATTAAAATTAACATAAAATTTAAAAAATAAATATAAAAAATATTTTCATAAAATAAAGAAATTTTACATTTTAACTCTCATTTGCTCGCCTTTTAATAATTATTCATAAAAAAAAAAATATTACACCATACTAGTGATACTTTTACAAAAGATAACTTCAATGGTATGTATGTATACCAAGAAAAGTAAACACCATTTGAAAAAGGTAATCAATATTCACATTGGTATCCAAATGAAAGAGTTTCCAACAGCAGAGCCGAATAAAAACCAAACTAAAAGCCCAATACCCAAAACGTCTAACCCAGACAATCCCTTCTTCTTGCTGAATGCATCACTCTTCTGTGTTGTACTTCTTGTGCCTTCAGGACTTGCTCCATCTGCAGCCACAACATAATTAATATACACAAGAATCACACTTTTAACATAAAAAAAAAATAAAAAATAAAAAAAAAACTAGTTAGTAACAATGTTTTAAAGTTGTATTTGTTGTTAATTTTTCATAATTTTAAAGATAACCAAATTGGAGCAAGGATTTTAAATATCAGCGATTACAACTCCACATCTCTCTTCTTTTTAAATTTTAAAATCCTCTCTCTATTTCTTTTCTTTTCTGAAAATAAGATTCTCCTCAATATCAAGAACTATGACGAGATAGGGATTTTTAAATTCTATGAGTGAGGACCACAATTCAAAACATTCAATAATATAATAAGCCCAAGTTTAATAGTAGAATAAAAGAAAAAATAAATAAAAGCAAAGTTTCATAGTAATGTCATCAATACCTGAAGGACTAGGCGCAGGACCTGGACCAACATTGCTGGAGCCATAAAAAACCTGAGCCTCTGCTGATTTGGGATCCATGTGCAGCAGCTCTAATATCATTTAAAAAAAAAATAAATAAATAAACTCTTCATGTTATGTAACACCTCATAACAAATTTGATACATTTACAACAATGTAAAATAAATTATTTATTCAAGAACTACTATTTTAGTGGTAATTAAGTATTTTAGTTTACAATTTCATATTACCGAATTAAAATCGGGTACAAGACATTTTAAAATAACTGTTAGTGTCATTGATTTATTATAATAATCTCTTCCCCAACTTTTTATAAAAAATATTATTTGTAAGAAAAACACTACAAGAAAAACACATATTTGTGGCCAATTTTATAAATATTTTGTGGCCGAATAAAACCCTCACAAATTTGTGACCGAAAAAGCCCTCACAAAGGCTAAAATTGAAATTGGTCATTTTTTGTGGCTGAAAAAGCCCTCACAAATTTTTAAATATTTAACTGGATTTTGTGAGGGCTTTTACAGCCACAAAAATTGCATTTGTGAGGGCCAAATCCGTCACAAAGGAGTGACGTGACCAGTGACATTTGTGGCTGCAAAGGCCGCCACAAAGGCATGACCACGTGGAATTTGTGGCTGCAAAGGCCGCCACAAATGCTCAAGCAACACTATATATATTTCTCCCCCTCCTACTTCATTTTTTCACATCCAACTTCTCTCTAAAACCTCATTCTAACTATTCTCTCCTCATTCTCTCTACACAAAATTACTCTTAAGTTTCATTTAAATATAATTATAATTATTAATTTAAATATTTAAATATTTTATTATTAATAATTTAAATATTTTTTTTATTAATTTAAATATTTTATTATTAATATTTTATTATTTAAATTAATCTTTAATGTAATTATTAATCTTTATTTTTAATTTAAATATTTTATTTTAAATTTTTAATTATATTAAGATTAGTTTATTATATATTACATTTAATTTATAATTACATTATATTTTAAATTTAACTTAAATTTTAATTTAATTATAATTTTAATTTTAATATTATAATTATATTAATTTATTATATATAATATTATAATAAACTATTAATTTTGAATTTAAAAATTAATTTATTAAATACGAATTATTTTGTGGCGGCCTAAGCCCTCACAAAATATATTAATTTTTAATTACGTTGGCATTTGTGGCGGCCAAAAGCCCTCACAAAGGTCTGGTCAGCTGAATTCACAAAGGCAGACTTTTGTGGCTGCAAAAGCCCTCACAAATGTCTGTCTTTTGTGGCTGCAAAAGCCCTCACAAATGCCAACCTGTTTCAGGCACTTTGTGGCCGCAAAAGCCCTCACAAAATTTTGTGACCAGCTTCTTTGTGGCTGCCAAAAGCCCTCACAAAAGCCACATTTGTGGCTATTTTTTTTCTCTTTGTGAGGGCTTTTGGCCCTCACAAAATCCATCTATTCTTGTAGTGAAAAGTGTAAAACAAACTAAAGACTAAAAAGATTTGGATTCCGTGCAGGAATAGTAACGCAATAATTAATCTCAGATATAATTCAGATATTTATTTGTATTCAAACGAATTTAATTATATATTTTTAAAATCAATTTAATATAATTTAATTGTAATTTTTAATCACTTTATTTTTTTTTATTAGTTCACGAAATTAATCGACCTATATTAAAAATCTACATTTCTAAATTCTTTATCTAATTTTTTAATTAAAAAATAATAAAATAAGATATTTTAAATAAGGTGACATATGAAAAGATTATAGAGTAAGATGACGTAGAACAATTAATACCTATAAAATTAAAATAAGATTTCGTAAAAGTTTATATTTTAACTTTAGAAATTTTTTATATTTTTAATTGAATTAATGATATATGAATAATTAATGCATGTAGATGATTCTATATTATACAATTGTATGTTATATCATTAAAAATATGTCAAATTGTCGTTATTTAATTCAAAAATAAGAGAGATTAAAACTGTTGACTTTTAAAATAGAAGATCAATTTCGTGAATTACTAATAATAGAGAGATCAATACTACAATTAAACTATTTTATATAATCTCAATCATTAATTTTAATTAAATATTTATTTGAGATTAAATCATTTGAATTATATATTTTCTAAATCAATTTTACATAATCTTAACTATTGATCTTGATGAGTAAAAAAACCCATTGATCTTGATCGGATGGTTGAGGTCGAGATCAGGAACCACAAGAAATGTGGTTCCAAAACTAACAATTAGTAACTGAAATTAAAAATTGTACAATTAAATATAAACTTTACCAGGACACTTTGAGATATTAGCAGGGGCATTACAAACTGTAGGAAGACCCAAAGCCAAAGTCACATTAATTTGTATACCACCCAAATCTGGATCATTACGATCTTTAATAATAAGACACAAACACTTTTTGTTGGTGTTGAGCAGTGTCTTAAGACCATCACAACAATCTGGTGCTGGTGTTTTTCCTTCACCTTCAACATAAGGGAGACATGTTGCTAGCCCTGTAATTTGTGATGAGCATTCATCTTTGTCTTTTGATGAATCTGCCATTCCATTCCACACTATCATTGAAGCTAGTAATAGGAAATGAACCATGGCTTTTGTATTTTGGTGGAGCATTTTGTTTTGTGTGTGATGTTGAGAAAGGATTGAGATGGGAAGTGATTGAATAAATATTGGTAGAGTAGTGTGTTGTTGGTGAAGAATGTTATTTGTCATATGATATTAAATTATATAGTTTCTAGAATAATAATTATCCACACTTCTTTCTTTTTTACTTTATTTATTAGTGTCATGTCGATAATTGTGTTCCTGCTTAGTGGGAGTGTTGCATTTTTCTATTGAATTATTATTATTTTGGGTATATCTATTGAATCATTTATATGAAAACATTTTGGGGTAAACAATTATTGGATTTTAAGTGAGTGTATAGTTGTTTTACACTTACAACAATTAATAATTTATACAAAATATTCAATTACTAATTTTGATTTAAAAATTATTTAATGTGATATGATAAACTAAATAATTATGAAAATATAACAATATAAATCAACTTTATTGTAAAACTACTTTTAAACTCATAATTATTTTAGTCCTTATGAGATATCGTTATTATAATATTTAGTGTGTTAAAATTGTAAATACATTTTTAAATATCGCCTTTGTAAGAAATTTTATGATCTAAATTGACATTGAAAACACAATTCAATTAGTAAATTGATTAACAAAAAATACAGAGCCAAAATAACTAAAACAATATATATTGATATTTTTTTATAATTTTAATAAGGAATGTTTTGACAAAAATGACTATTTATGGGAACATTTTGTTTAATAGATGCTATGATTGGAATTGGGAAAACCAATCAACCATTACAATCTAATTATGAATTAAGGGTAATTGGAAATTGAAAAGGGAACAAAATAATGGTGTGAACAAAACTAGAAAAGTGCACTAACTTAGTGCGTCACTTCAACAACCCACTAGAGCAAATTATGGAAAAGGATTATTGTGGCTTTCCGTGTGGCATCTATGAATGATGACAAGTCGCACAAAACGTGATATCATATTTCCTTCAAATCCCTTCAACACAAAATTGAAAGCTTATGTTATAAATCATCGACCTTCATTGGGAATTTTACCCACATTTATTTGCGATCTCAATTTGAGGAAGTTGTGTTGCTTTCACGCAACCAACATTTAATCTTGATCTTGTCCTTGAATATTTTGAAGGGTATCACAATAGTCACTCATAACACAACAATTAAACTTATATTAATTAAGTATCCGGACAAAATACCAACAGAAGATAGAGTAAAAATTTGTATTATTAGGTACTTGCTTCTTTCACTTCTTGGACACATTCAAATCTTAACTCATACCATATATATAGGATTTAAATTATTAAATTGAATAAAGTATAAAGTAAGAAAAACAAAGGTTGTTATTATAATAAAATTAAGATTGATTATGATATACTTATAATATTTATATTTGATGTATCCCTTTATCCTCTAAATTTTAAAGTAAGTTGTTCATTTTAAATGAACTTGATCTAATCTAAATATACAACTAAAATCACAATAAAGGTTAGTCAAATTTCTTATGTGTTTTTTGGATGGAATAAAATGATTTCATGACTATAGCATATATAAAGTTAACAATTAATTTCATAAAAAATTCTAATTGTTTTCTAAAGTTTTAATTTGTTTTTATCCAATTAAATTTATTTTTACTGTAGTAATCAACTCTTGGTTTAGAATATAGTTTTGGATAATTTATAGAAATATTTGCATAATTCAATATAGTTTTTGATAATTTAAATATATACTTTAATTTATTATTTTTATGATTTAATAATTAAACATTTATTTAATTGTGTCAAAATGATATAATATTTTGTAATTTATCTTAGTTCAAACGCTTATAACAGGTACGAGTATAAGTACTTAAGTACTTAGAAGGTATGGATACGAAAATTAAGATCGATATTATACACGTATGTATTCTACACATTGCCTTTTCAGACTCATTCAACATATGAAAATAAAAATAAAATCTCTAAATGTCTTTTTTCTTGGAAATTTGACATATTAAATTAAGTGTTTAATGAAAACTGTTGGTATAAATAATCTAATTAAAAAACTAATTTATAATGTAAACGACATATTTATCCGTCTTAAAATGAAAGCTAAAATTGACTAAAAAACTATTGATGTGTTTGACCTAAAATTTTGATCAAATACATTAAAATTTATTATCTTGTTCTTTATATTATCGATGCAAATATTCATAATAGAATTTTAAAAATCTCTAACTAAAAATATATTGTTTTTAACCCTTTGGTCCTAGGGGAATGAGCCCTAGTAATCAAGAGTTCTCCCGATAAGTAAGTAAAGTCTAATGAAGAATTGTTCAAGTCAGGATTCAAACTCGGATTCTCCGAACGATTTGTCCTTAATTGAAAATCCATAACTATAAAACATCCATACTTCTAATATGATAAAATACCCATATTAGGTATTTACTTGGTGTAAGAACTCATATCGTACTCATGGGTACTTTGTTTTTCCTAGTTATTTTATTGTGAGTGTAATTGATGATTTCCTTACATATTAATATATTTTTATTTGTGTATTTTAGTTTATTTTTTGTACAATTTGTGATTTTTTAAACTTTTATTATAATTTTGTATTGTGAACAATTTAATTACATTGGTTAAATTATTTAACAAATTTATATTTTTTATCGGCATACATGTACCTTCATTTTTTTTAAATACAATATCTTGTATCCATATCAGTATCATACCCGTGTTAGTACAAAAGTGGTAAAAGATAAGAACATAAATAAAATAATATTTTAACTATGTTCTTTGAGTAGAGTATAAAAACCTCAAGTCCATATCTAAATGAGAAATATCATCTTAGATTAAGATTTTATAAGAAAATATTTCATCATGAGATGATTTTTTTAACTGCACATCTGTTTGTGTTTTTGACACTCTTCAATGACAAAGTAGGAAAAACATATGTGCTTCAATGAAGCAAGGTAAGTAAATTGGTGAGAAGAGTCAGTGTGCTAATACTGAAACATATTGATGATAAGAAGAAGTATTAATCTATACAACATAAGTGTTAGTGCAAGATAATGGAAACATTATAATGCATTTCAACAATGTTGAAACTGACCAAACATGGAAAAGTTTATTCAAAATTTAATGATCTATGATGTATGTCCAAATGTGCAGGTTATTGTCACGACTCGAAAACTAAATGTCGTGACCAGCACACAAGCTATACTCTTAGCCTAACAAGTCTATCAACTAACTTAAAAAATTAAGCAAATAAATAGTTCTAAATATCTATTTCAAAAAATATATAATTTTTCTTGAAATTTTGACAAAGTATCCATTATAACTTCAACATTCCCAAATTTATAAAATTTTCGTTTACAGTATTAACTCCATCATATTTCAAAGAGCATAATCTAAATATTTAATACATTTTCCAAAAGATTTTTTAGACTCAAATAGCTACAAAATACATCATGACTCAAAAGACTTTACAAAAAATGGTCCTCGATCAAAGAGGCCTACCAAAAAATATGGTCGAGAGTTGAATTGACTACCAGCTTCCTACTCATCTGCCTATGAATCTGAAGAAAAAAAAAATAAACAACATGAATGGGTAAGTCACAACGACTTAGTGAGGAGACAACAACCACCATCAACTAGAAGGGAAACACACAAAAAGGCACAAATAGTTGTTTCTCAATAAATACTTTAATATTCTCATTTTTCATTTCATCATAACTCATGGAAAACATATTCAACTGTATAAAAATTTAATATTTAAATACCTTATAACTCATAAATAAATCAAACTATTAACATATTATATAAAAAAGTCTGTGAAAATAATTAAAGATGAACTCGAGAAAAAAAAAATCAAAGGTTGTGTTCTCCAATTTCTCAATAAATACTTTAATATAGAAAACAAGTAAAATAATAATTATAACATTATAAAAAAAAATATGATGATAATGATCGTCGTCTACTCACAACTATAGAGAATCGTCTATGTTTTGTCTCCAACAATTCCCAAAGTAGCAGATGGGACCTCATCTGATAAATCTAAAAAAATATTCTCAAAACTTTAGAAAAATTATTCTAAAGGTTAGCTAACTCTAGGAAAGCATAAAAATCCTTCAAATTTACTGTAAGCACAAAAAAAAATTTCTAACTAAAACTACATTTTTTTCTAGAAATTCATACTAGCTTTAGAAGTAGAATGTAAAACCATTTGGTATGTAAAAATCATTTGTTAGATAAGTTAATCTATGGAACCAAAAATTTGGTTTAAATCTTGATGGTATGAAAATAATCTGTTGTTAAAATTAAATCTTTAGTTGAAAGCATGTGGTATAGCATTGAAATAATGTGTCTATAAAATCGTGAGAAATGGTCGTAAGAGCGGCTAATGTAGTATGTACTTAATTGTGTAAATAGTTAGTAATGGTGATATCAAACTAGGATGTTCTTCTTATTTCTAGTTTTTAGATCGCAATAATTTTTAAGAGAGTAGAATGTAAAACCCATAATAAAATATTCAAAATCTTAAACATTAATTTAGCTTACCATCTATTTTATTCTTCTTCTTCTTCTTCTTCATCCCTAAACATAAACATAACTTTTCTTCTTCCCCAATTTCTTCATCATATTTTTCCCCAAATTTCTTCTTCATCTTTTTCCTTATTTCTTAATCACTATTTTTTTTACTATCCAACACAAAATATTTCCTTCCTATTGCAAACAAACTAACAAACTCTTACAAGAACATCTAAATCTCATTTATAGCTTTCAACCTTGTATATTTAACCTTGTATATTAAGCTCTTAGAATTACAACCTTGTATATTAAGCTCTATCAACCTTGTATATCATTTACAGCCCTTAGAATTACAACCTTGTATATTAAGCTCTATCACCAATAAAAAATCAAGCAAATACAATTTTTGGAACTAGATTGGTTCTAAGAACAATTCTTTCATCATATTTTGATGATAAAAAAGATAGAAAATAATTTATTTAAGGTTTAATGGTAGTTTTGGTCATCTTATTTTAGCTAAATCACGAAAATAATCCTCCCCCATTTTTTTAAGTCACACCGCACCATTTATGACTATAGATTTCAGGTACAATTGTTGCACCACGAGATCTTGAGGCATGGTGTGGCTTAAATAAGTGCAATAAAATGATATTTTATCAAGTTTTGGAATAAAATTCTGTTTGGGGACCAACGTTTGGGAAGAAATAAAATGGAGGACTGTTTTCATGATTCAGTTAAAATAGGGAGACCAAAACTTTAATTAAGCCTTTATTTAACTAATGATTTCATTGAGTGTGCAACTAATAGTACTAGGAAACGGAGGAAAAAATAACAAAGGAAGATATCATAGGAAGAAAAGATGGAAAGTCAACGCTCTAATGAAGACTGAGTTGTTTCATAATTCATATGGTCCAAGAACAAATTTTAATATGTTCCTACTACTCTTAGAAAAGGAAAATACTCTCAAACGATTCAAGGAGAGTTATTTTGAAGCGCTAGCTAGACATTCTCACAGAGAATCATTCAACAAGATTTGTTTGAAGATTCACTTTGGAATTAATCAAGTTTCAACGCTCATATTCCAAAACCATATCTATTAAGGTTTATTTTTTGTGAAGATCTTTGTTGACCTTGCGCAAGGAAGAATCACTTAGAATTTGTTTGTGTTAGTATTGAAACCATAATTCATGACATATAAAGAGATCAATTTTGAGGAAGAGTATACAACAGAAAACTTAAAAAACCTTACGAACACAAATTTTTTTAAGTATTTAGAATTCAAGGTTTCAGTTTTTGCAAAGGCACTCGTTCAACTTTATATTACTTAATGCTTAGTGCTCTGTTTTACTATGAAGTTCATTATAATCAATCATCTTTGAAGAAGCAAAACAAAAGTGGTTATTCTACCACAACGACTTGTTGATTTTAACCCAACTCAGTAGAGGTTATTCTACCTCAACGACTTGTAGGTTTTAAAGTTAGAAGTTGCAAAGACTTGACTTGTAGGGTAAAGGTGTTGTAGTGTCTCCACAGTCTATAGGCTTCAGGTTAGAAGTTGAGAAGACTGACTTACAGGGTAAACTGTTGTAATTTAGGTTCTAAATTAGTGGATAAATCGTTCTATGTTAGGCAATATCTTAAGCTTTTGGATTTGGTGGAAGATAGGTACATTTTTCCTACAAATGAGGATTGTACTAAAGTTTCCAGAAAGAAGATGAATGCTTATATTAAGAAGAATTACAAGATGCATCAAAAAGCCAAAACTTTTACGATGAATATGATCACATTCAAAGAGTTTGACAAGTGCACCAATAAGGAGACAACTAAGAGTATGTATGATGCTCTAGTTCTGACCTATGAAGGAAGCAAATAGGTTCAATAGGCAAAAGCTAATCTTCTCATTAGAAAGTATAAGCTTTTTCAGATGGAGGAAGATGAATACAATGAGAATATGTTTTCCAGTTTCGAACTATGGTCTCAAGGTTAAAAGTACTTCAAAAAAGTTACACAGCTAATGATTGTGTTAAGAAGATCCCAAGGAGTTTTCCCAACAAGTGGAGACCCAAGATCACAAAAATTCAAAAAGTAAAAAATCTTAATAGAGTTTGTTTGGAGGAGTTAATCAGTTCTCTCAAGTCTCCCGAGATTGAACTTATGGAGGATGGACCCAAGAAGAAGCAAAGGACATTGGCTCTCAAATCCAAGCACAAGAAGGCTGACAAGAAATGAAACATCTATTGTGGATGCAATGAACTAGGTCACATCATGTCATAATGTCCCAATATGGAGAAAAGGGAAGTTCTAGAGGAAAGATTCCAAGTCTTAGAAAAACGTTATGATGGCAACAAGGGATGACTCTGATAAATCATCTGATGATGAAGAACAAGTTGATTTGGCTCTAATGGATGATATTGACTCTGACTTTAGAAGTGAGTTTGTGGATGAGGAAATTTAGGTACTTTCTGATTTAACTCGTACTGAATTAATTAATGTTTTAATTGATTTTACAAATAGAAATTACACTATTTCTTTAAAATTGAAAACTCTTAGAAAAATTACAATATTTCTTTGCTTGCAATATATGATGAGAGAAAGGTCTATATTCCAAGACCGAATTGTGATCAACGAAGACTCAGTGACATTTGGTGGACAACAAAAAGGCCAGATTATTGACACGGCATAATTGGTACCAACTCCCTTACTTCTAAAACACAACCCACTAGAAGAAAACATTCAATTTGTGGCCAATTTAAAAAAGATTTTGTGATCGAAAAAAAAACCTCACAAATTACTGAACGAAAAAACCCTCACAAATACTAAAACTCAAATTGATTGTTATTTGTGGCTGAAAAAGCCCTCACAAATCATTTTTTGTTTTGCTAATTGTAATATTTGTGGCGTCCAAAAACGATCACAAAATTGTTGGAGGAAAAGGTTATTTAAATATGTGGCGGTCAATACCTTCACAACAAACTTGATCGATTGAAAATATCAACATAATTTTGTGGCGGCATACACCCTCACAAAATCAGAATATTGGAACATTGTGAGGGCTTAAGCCACCACAAAGTATGACTGTTGCAGGTTTGTGAGGGTATTGGTGCCACAAAGGCAGCCATTTTTGACCGTCTAGGTTTGTGAGGGTATTGGTGCCACAAAGGCAGCAAAATATATATCATTCTTTCTCTCATTTCTTATTTTGACATTCTTTCTAAAATTTCTCTCTACCTTCTCACTAAAATTTCTTTATACCTTCTTTATACAAACGTTTTTCCTCAACCTATATTTTTCTCTAACTTTTCTCTCTATCTTCTATGTTGAGTTTCGGTAAGTCTTTATTTGATAATTTGTTTTTTAATATTATATTTTTATTTGAAATTATTTATTTAATGAATATTTTGCCAGTGGTATTATGGTGTTAATTGTGAATAATTGTTATTTATTTGTAAGCTTTAAGTCAGACACTATCCTATATCAAGTTAGTATGTAATATATTTTAAATATAGATTAGTAATTTATGAAATTATTATTAAAAAAATTATATGGTTATAATATTAAACTTTAATGTTAGAAATATTTGTTAAAAAAAGTGCTACTAAAATATTTAAATCGTAAAATTTATACTCAAATTAATATTTCTTAAAATGTTGATGAAGTGTTATTTAGTTATTTTTTTATTGTAGTTATGACTCCGTCGACTAGTGGTGGTGTACTTGAAGATGAAATGAAATTTCAAACTATGTTGTCTCCAAAACCAATTACTAATACTTTTGAGGCACTTTCAAATAATAATGGAGGGAGTTGAGCTATTGATCAGAAGAATTTTTATGATGATTGATGTATTCAAATAAAATTTATATATTTTTATTTTGGGTTGGTATGAATATATTATACATTATTATTTAATTATGGTGTATTTTATTTTTGGTTTGTATGACATAATTTATTAATTTTAGAATATTTTATTTTGTTTGGTAGTAATATTTTAATTAATATTAAAATTATATTTTTATTTTTATATATAATATTTTATTTAAATTTATATTGTAAATTATTTAATTATATTAATATTAATTTTTCATATATAATATATTTTTTAATATTAATTTAGAATTTTATTAAAAAGAAAATGTAATACTTACACATGTTTGGCAGCCAAAACGACCACAAATGAGACAGTTTGTGGCAGCCTAAGCCCTCACTAAATGTGTTTCATCACAAATTTATGTCTGCACAAAAGGGACAATTTGTGGCGGTCTTAGCTCCCTCAATTTGTGGATTTAATCAGCGTTATCCTTTGTGGCGGCCAAAAACCTCATAAATGCTAACAAAAGAAGCAACATTTGTGGCTGTTTTGGCCGCCACAAATGTGTCTGTTGTGGTTGTTTTTTCTCCTTTGTGGGGGCTTTTGGCTGCCACAAATTAAGATAGAGCAATAAGTCAATCTGATGGGTCTATATTGTTTACTAGCCAAAGGCAAGGTAACATTTATAAAATAAACCTTTATTACTTAGAAAAACAAGAGATTAAATGTTTTAGGTATGTGAACGATGAACAACTGATTTGACACAAAAGATTGGGCCATTCAAATTTGAGGTTAATCTCAAAATTAATCAAATTCCAACTTGTTAAAGGCCTACCAAATATTAAATACAAAACAAAAGTTCTTTGTGATGATTTTCAAAAAGGAAAAAAAAATTCTTTTTCTCCTAAAATCATTGTTCCCATAAACATACTCAACTTTTACACCTGGATCTTTTTGACCTTGTTCAAACTGCCTCTATAAGTGGTAAAAAATATGGACTTTTCATTGTAAGTCACATAAGGTATTTACTACCTTCTGCAAACAAGTGCAAAATGAAAAATCTTTATCAATTGTAACTTTGCATAGTCATCATGGAGGCGTGTTTGAAAATAAACATTTTGAAAACTTCTACTAAGAAAATGGTATTTTACACAATTTCTCATCTCCTAAAACACCTCAATCAAATGATGTTGTAGAAAGAAAAAACCTTAGTCTTCAAGAAAAGCCTCACACCATGATGCATAAAACAAATACTGCTAAGCACTTTTGGATAGAGGCAGTAAATAATGTATGTTATATTCATAACAAAGTGTGTATCAAACATAATCTAAATAAGTCTCCTTATGAATTGTGGAAAAGTAAAAATCCCAACATTTCTTATTTTCGTTAGTTTGATTGTGTTTGTTAAATTTTGAACACTAAAGTTAGTCTTGGCAATGTTGACGCTCGATCACAAAAGTAAACCTTCTTGGGATACATTGAAAGATCTAAAGCTTATAGAGTATACAATAGGAAAACTTTGATCATAGAGGAGTCAATACATGTTAAGTTTGAAGACAAGCAATTTGACCTTAAAAATTTAAAAGAACATAAAGTTCATGTAGGTTCTAAAAATCCTGAGGAAACGGGAAAACCAAATGAAGCAGGAAAACCAGACGAAGCAGGAAAACATGAGGAAATAGGAAAATTAGAGCTCTGGGAGATGAAAATTGGATTCTTGCTATGCAAGAGGAACTCAATAAATTCAAGAGGAGTGATGTTTGAGATCTTGTACCGAGACCAAAGGATAAAAAACACATTGGAATCAAGTGGGTATTCAGGAACAAGTTGAATGAAAACGGAGTGATTGTTAGGAACAAAGCACACCTAGTTGCATAAGATTATAGTCAACAAGAAGGTATTGATTACATTGAGAATTTTGCTTTGGTGGCTAGGTTAGAGGCAATACATATTTTACGTTCCTTTGTTGCTTTCAAGAATGTCACCCTATATCAAATGGATGTGAAAAGTGAATTTCTGAATGGTTACATAAATAAATAATTGTATGTAAAACAACTTCTTAGTTTTGAAAATGCTGAGTTTCCCTACCATGTTTTTAAAATTAAAAAATATCTTTATGATCATAAGCAAGCACCAAACGCTTGATATGATAGACTAAGAAATTTTCTAATTAAAAATGATTTTGAAAGAGGGAAAATTGACACTAACTTATTTAGGAAGTCATAAAAAATGACCTTATCATAATTCATATTTATGTAGATAATATTATTTTTGGTTAAACTAACAGCACCATCAGCCAATAATTTGCTAAATTAATGCAACATGAACTTCAAATGAGTATGATGGGAGAGTTGAAGTTCTTCTTTGGAATTCATATTCACCAACTCAGAATGATGTGTACATTCATCAAACTAAGTATACAAAAGTGCTTCTCAAGAAGTTCAAGCTGGATCAATGCAATCCTATGTCTACACCAATGCATCCAACATGCTCATTTGATAAAGATGAAACAAGCACAAGGGTTGATCAGAAAATATACGGTGGAATGTTTAGGTCACTTCTTTACCTTACTGCATCCAAACTTGATACTTTATTTAGTGTGTGTGTGCCATGTTTTAGGCCAACCCAAAAGAATCGCACTTAACACTTGTTAAGAGGATCTTTAGATACCTGAAAGAAACTACTGACCTGGGTTTGTTGTATAAGATTTGATGTTAATACACGTTAATTGGATGTTCTTATGTTAACTATGCTGAAGACAAGTTTGAAAGAAAAAACACCAATAGAAACTATACGTTTCTGATTGATAATTTGATCTCCTGATCAAGAAAACGACAAGAAACCATTGTCATATCAACAATAGAGGTTGAGTACATTTATGTGGCATAATGCAACACTCAACTCTTATGGATGAATCATCAATTGGAAAATTACAAGTTATTTGAGAGTAACATTCCTATTTTTTGTGATAATACATCAACAATTTGTTCAACTAAGAATCCAATTGTGCATATAGAAATCAAACATCATTTTGTTAGAGATTTTGTCCAACAGGATATTTTAAATATTCAATTTGTTGATACTAATCTTTAGTGGGTTGAAATTTTTACAAAACCCCTTCTTGATGACAAATTTGATTTTATTAAGAAAAATTTAAACTTTGTTTTTATTTACAAATGATGGTTGATTCATGTATGTTAGAGCCAAGAAGGATTGAAGAACAAATCCTAATCTTGTTTTGATTATAACAAAAGATATTTTTTGGGAACAATTTAATGCACTAATGTTTTAGTTAAGTGTCCAGTTTAAAGATCAATTGTTTAGGTAGGATAATACATTATATCATCTGATTGTAAGATCAATGCAAAGGAACACCAAGACTCAATATCTATGTTATACATTTCTAAGTCGGTGATACACGTCTTTGTTAGTACAAACAAGTGTCTGACTCAATTGCATTTGAAGAAACAAGCAAGCGTCTAACTTAGTTGCCTCTAAAAAAAGCAAGTAAGCGTCTGACTTAATTGCCTTTGAAGAAAAAAGCAAGCTTTCGATTCAGTTGCCTTTGAAGAAGCAAGAAAATGTGTAATTCAATTTCCTTTGAAGAAGTAAGCAACTGTCTCACTCAGTTGCCTCAGAAGAAGCAAGCAAGTGTTTGACTCAGTTGCCGTCGAAGAAGCAAGAAGTCGTCTAACTTAGTTTCCTCTAAAGCAGCAAGCAAGCATCTGACTCAGTTGACTTTGGAGATGCAAGCAAGTGTTTGAATAAGTTGCCTTCGATGACCACATCAAGAGTCTGATTTTTCTGCCTCTGAAAAAGTCAACACCGCTAAAAAACTCAACGACTTTAAAGAAGTCAATGTTTAAAAAAGTCAATGTCTTTGATAAAGTCAATTACGCTGAAAAAGCTGATGGCTCTGAAGAAGTCAACATTCTTATGAGAGTAAATTATCTAAGGACAGTTAATCCTCAGAGAAGACAAGCTATGTGCATACTCTAATTGTCGCGGCCTAAAATTTCGAGTTTTCCTCGAATTCAATGGAGTCGCCACCAAAATTTATTTTAAATCTGGAAAATGTTGGGAAACCCTCAAAAATTAAAAAATTGGTATTTGATACCATATTTTGAGTTCGGGAGTCGATTATGCGTAGGGAAGGTATTAGCATCCTATGACATCTGTTAAAATACGGTTACCTATAATTAATTGTGCAAAATTATATCAGCTTAAATGTACTTATTCTTGTTTATTATTAAATATGAATATAAACTTTTTTCTATAAATGTGATTTTTGAGATAAAAATGTGTTTAAAAGAGTAAAAAAAAAGTTTTTATTATTGTGCTTGACAAGAGTGTGATCTTGCTCCTACGTGTCTCCCGGTGCGATGGATAAATCAAAGCTACATAATTCTTGGTAGAAAATGTGGATGTGTTGATTGCTTTTAAATAAATTGTATTTTTGTTATTAAAAAAAAAAAGTTGATTTTGACGAACATAAAAAAAAAAAAAACTTGCTTGGTTTGAATAATTATTTTAAAATATGAGTTTTACGACGATCGAATTGTACAACTCGTGTCCCAAAAATCAAGGAGTAAAAAAAATGTCACATCTAATTTAATCATTTTAAGAATATTTTTTTATTTTTAAAATGAATTTTAAAACCAACAAAATGTTTAGTTTGTGTCTTAACAACTCCAAGATTAAAATAAACACATCTAATTAACTAATTTTTTTTAAAAACAAAAATCGATTTTAGATCTATTTATTCATAAAATAAATTTTAGAGTTATCAAAATATATAATGTGTATTATGTGACTCCGGGATTAAAAGATGTTATTTTTAAACAACTTTTAATAATTTTTATGATTAACTTGTTTATGACTTTTTAATTTACTAATATATTTGTGAAGACGAGATTTAGAACCACCAAATTGTCAAAATTTGTGTTCTAATAACTCAAAGATTAAAAAGATGTCACACCTAATTAACCTTACAATATTTGATTATAGTTTATAAAAAAAAATTAAAATCTAATCACCCTTTCAATATTTAATATCATTAATAAATAAAATAAATTAGATTTATTACTAATTAATTACCTTCATTATCATTTATAAAAATTTAGTTATTTTTCATGCATTAATTTCTAATTAATTTGAAAGTACACGTATGAATAAAATCACAAGCCAACTCATAACAAGTTGGCACACAAGCAAGGCACGCATCACGAATCAAACTGGCAACACGCTGACAGATAATATTTCAGCACAAGAGTAGGTAAAGCATGGCATGGCATGGCATGGCATGAGTAAAAGGTTTAAATCAAAGAAAACAAAACTTTCAAACACCTTGTTTCAGATACACATTATATCAACCAAAACAACATTCATATACACAAAAAGATTTCATCTCTCAAATAAATAATCAAGTGTGAATTAAGAACATACATGCCTATTCAGATATGGCAGACCGACGGTGCTTCAATATTGAAGACAGAGACGGTAGTGGTGCACGATTGTGTGAAGTTGTAATGGCGGTGAAACACTCTATTTCTCTCTATTTTCTCTAGTTTTCTTAATACTCAAAACTGCTCTCCCCTCTCTTTGATTTTTTGATCCCAATTTATAGCCTAAATCAGTGAACATTTATGTTCATTAGACAAAATCGATCTCTAGATCTTGTATTATTTCACACTAATTTTAGCTGGGTTTTACATTATTTTTGTAACAATTTTTAAGCAAAGTATAATTAAGGAAATAGTTTTTCTCTACCTTTTATTTCTGTTGGTTTATAGGATGTTTATGGAAGGATGTTATAAAATTAAGAAAATAAAAGAATGTACATTGAGAAGTGAAACAAATGCAAAGAAAATAAAAACGTGTGTTGATTTTGCTAAGGAAGTTGTGCTAGTGTTTGAGTGTGGCTCGATTGAATGTTTGAGCATATTGACAAAAAGCAACAGAAGCGTGTTGCAGGCCTGTAGGTTGATGGTTGGCTTCATAAAATAAAATGGACATATCAAAAATAAAATAAAACAGTAAAATAATAAAATAATAATAAAAACAATTAAATAGAATAAATAAATTGGCAGATCAAATTAATAAAATAAAATAGAACTGTGAAAAAAATAAAATGAATGAAAATTATTTCGTTGTAATTTACAATTTCATTTATTATTTTATTTTATATTATTTTATTTTTAATACATACTCAAATTTGAAATGTAAAATGATGATGTTTAGATTTTTAAAAATGATTGTAAAATATTTATTAAACATATTATTATATGTTATTCTTATTATTATTTTAAAATGATTTTTAATTATTCGAACAAAATTGAGGTATTACAGTTGCCCCTATTTAATTATATTTTACGTGGTAAAAGATAATTAAATATAAGGACCTAAGTTTTGTTCTGTGAAAGTAAATTAATTTCAAATGTAAGAGAAATAGTAAAATAATTTGACATAAAAAAAATGATGATTTGTAAAAAAAAAATGTAAAATAAAGTTGGTGATTGACAAAAATAAATACATAAATAAATAAAATATATAAAAATGACAAAGACCAATGGTTGAGGGGCGTAAATAAAAAGTATGATGGGTTAGTTACCGATGCGTCGACGTAGATAAAATAATTGTCATGATCATCTTCGGTTGGTTACCGATGCGTTGATCGACGTAGATAAAATAACCATCTTCGGGTTGGTTACCGATGCGTTGATCGATAAAATGATCGTCTTCGGATTAGTTATCGATGCGTTGATCGACATAAACAATGTGATCGATTGTCTTCGGGTTGGTTACCGATGCGTAGATCGATATAAACAATGTGATCGGTAACATGATCGTCTTCAGGTTGGTTACCGATGCGTAGATCGATATAAAACGATCGGTAACATGAGTTTAAAGTGTAGAATGTAAATAAAAGGAGATAAGTGGTTTTATTTTTATTTTTAAAAGGAAACAAGTATATGGTAATTGCAATGCAAACGTAAAATGAATAATGTGACAGAAAAGTTGTTGAATATAAATAAAATATACACATAAGATATGCATGATTAATTCATTATGCATGATATAAGGAGTTGTTGAGTATATATAAAATATGAGTGAAGATGCATAAATCATGTGTGAGTATTTGAAAAAATGTAAGATGAATGCAATGAAAAGAAATTCCTTTTAATTAATATTTTTATATATTTTTTTTTTGCTTTATTTTTTTTTGTTCCCCGATCTTTATGCGACTTTATACACTTATAAGATTCAATGGATCAACAAAGATAACAATCGTTCTTTACATGATGACTCTAGTATATCTTGCGTAATCGCTTTTTCTTGAGGTCAATCAAATGTGCATTATTTAAAATGCTTACCCTTCATTTTTTTATACACCCATATATCTCGAGCTTCCATGTATATATTTTCAAGCGTCAAAATATTTAAGATTTTTTTTTATATTTTCACATATTTCCAATTTCAAATTTATTATCATAAAATAACATTTTAAAGTACTAGAACAAATCAACCATGAAACTGAATTAATTTAGAAATAGTGTAAGGTACAACATCGAATGACAACATTGGAAAATGTACATTCGTTACATTGAAAACAAAACTAATGAGACATGGATTACAATGTGGTGAATGTGTTTAGCTTTAGTTAGAGAGATAACAAACGCTAGTCATTCTTGTAATTTAGAACTTCTAAGAATAATAATTGCCCCAGCTTCAAACGCTTGATCTTTTTGTTATCCCTAACTATTGCATGGACCGCTCTTCCAAATTTTCAATCCATCGGGATGCTCTAATTTTTTCCTAGGTCGCCTTTTCAGGTATTCAACCTAGCGAGCCCAATTTTCTATTTTATTATTATTATTATTATTATTATTATTATTATTATTATTATTCTTTTTTGAGTCTTATTATTATTATTATTATTATTATTATTATTATTATTATTATTATTATTATTATTATTATTATTATTATTATTATTATTAGCGAGCCCAATTTTCCATCGGGATGCATAATATTTCTTAAGTGCATCTGAATTTACTGGAAGTGGAAGCTCATCTCCATCCATTTCTGCGAGTATCAGAGCTCCCTAGAGAAAGCTTTTTTTCACAACATATGGTCCTTCGTAGTTCGGAGTCCACTTTGCTCAAGAATCCTTTTTTATGAGCAATATTTTCTTTAACACTAAATCTCCTTCTCGAAACTCTCGAGGACGAACTTTTTTCTCATAAGCTTTTTTGAGTCTTTTCTGGTATAACTGATCATGACACAAAGCTATCATTCTTTGTTCTTCTATGAGATTCAATTGGTCATATCGTGATTGAACCCATTCTGCCTCCTCTAGTTTTGTTTCCATAAGGACTCTGATAGAGAGAATTTCAACTTCGATGGGAAGTACACACCAACGAGAAAGGAGTTGCCCCTGTTGAGGTACGAACAAAGGTTTTATAGACATGTAATGAAAAGGGAAACATTTCATGCCAATCCTTATATGTCTCCACCATCTTTTGTATGATCTTCTTGATATTTTTATTTGCTGCTTCTACAGCCCCATTCATTTTTGGACGATATGGAGAAGAATTATGGTTCTGAATTTTGAAACTATCACATAACTCTTTCGTCATTTTGTTGTTCAGATTAGTCGCATTGTCAGTGATTATCTTATTTGGCAAGCCATATCGACAAATCAATTCTTTTTTGATGAATTTGACAACCACACTTCTCGTCACATTGGCATAAGAAGCAGCTTCAATCCATTTTGTGAAATAATAAATAGCTACTAGGATAAACCAGTGTCCATTTGAAGCCTTAGGCTCAATGAGTCCAATAACATCTATTCCCCACATTGAAAATGGCCATGGTGACGTTAAAACATTCAAAGAGGTGGGTGGTACATGTACTTTATCAGCATAGATTTGACATTTATGACATTTCTTTACGTGACTAAAGCAATCGAACTCCATGGTCAACCAATAGTGGCCAGCCCTTATGATTTTTCTTGCCATTGCGTGCCCATTTGCATGAGTTCCTAAAGAACCTTCGTGAACCTCTTGGATGATTTTCTCTGCTTCTGATTTATCCACACATCTGAGGAGAACCATATCATAATTTCTCTTATAAAGCACATCCCCATTTAAGAAGAAGTTCATTGACAATTTTCTTAAAACTCTTTTGTCGTTCTCTGAAATACCCAATGGATATTCTTTATTCTTAACATATGATTTGATGTCATAAAACCACGACTTACCATCAAACTCTTCTTCTATTGATAAGCAATATGCAGGTTTATCTCTTCGTTGAATTTTTATGATCGGCACGTCTTGATTAGTGGTTATTTTGAACATTGACGACAAAGTGACCAAGGCGTCAGCTAACTGGTTTTCTTCTCGAGGGATATGGTGAAAAGTAATCTTCCCAAAGTATTTTGTCAATTCTTTGATATGGGTGTGATACGGAATCAATTTGGAATCTCGCGTTTCCCACTCTCCTTTTGTTTGATGGATGACCAACAATGAGTCTCCATATACCTCAAGAAATTTTACATTTGATTTGATAGTTGCTTTAATGCCCATAACACATGCCTCATATTCTGCAATATTGTTTGTACAATCAAAACACAACCTAGCTATAAATGGAGTGAACTCATTCTCTAGGGAAATCAAAATGGCTCCAATTCCATGCCCTAACGCATTATAGGCACCATCAAACACCAACATCCATTTTTCTTTATCAGATAATTCGGTCTCTTCAAATAAAGTCATTATGCCTTCATCGGGGAATTCACACTGCATTGATTGATAATCTTTTACCGGTTGTTGGGCCAAATACTCTACTAGCGCGCCTCATTTGATAGATTTTTGTGTAAAATATACCAAATCGTATTCTGATAACAACATCTGCCAACGGGAAATTCTTCCAGTAAGAGCAGGTTTCTCAAAGATGTACTTAATTGGGTCCATTTTAGACACCAACCAAGTTGTATGACATAACATGTATTGCCTCAACCGACGAGCAGCTCATGCCAATGCGCAACATGTTCGTTCAAGCAGTGAATACCTTGTTTCACAACTGGTGAACTTTTTGCTCAAATAATAAATAGCATGTTCTTTCCTACCAGATTCGTCATGTTGTCCCAGTACACATCCCATTGACTTATCAAATACTGTTAAGTACATAATAAGCGGTTTCCTAGGAATAGGAGGTACTAAGACAAGAGGTTTTAATAAGTACTGCTTAATCTTTTTGAAAGGCTTTGACAATTCTCATTCCATTCAACCTTTTGGTCTTTGCGCAACAATTTGAAAATCGGCTCGCATGTAGCGGTGAGATGCGATATAAACCTCGCAATGTAATTCAATCTACCCAAAAAGCCGCGAACTTCTTTTTCCGTGTGTGGAGCTGGCATTTCCTGTATTGCTCTTACTTTATCTGGGTCTACTTCTATCCCTTTTTGACTAACGATAAACCCAATTAATTTGTCAGATCTTACACCAAAAGTGCATTTAGCAGGGTTTAAACGAAGTTTGAACTTCCTTAGTAGCTCAAACAACTTTTGAAGGTTAACAACATGGTCTTCTTCTGTCCGAGATTTTGCAATCATATCATCCACGTAAACCTCTATTTCCTTATGCATCATGTCATGAAACAAAATTACCATTTCTCTTTGATAGGTTTCCCCGGCATTCTTCAATCCAAATGGCATCACTTTATAGCAGAAAGTCCCCCATTGTGTGATGAATGTAGTTTTCTCCATATCTTTGGGAGCCATCTTGTTTTGATTATACCTGGAGAAACCATCCATAAAGGAGAAAAAAGAGTATTGAGCAGTGCTATCTACCAGGACATCAATATGAGGTAGAGGAAAATCGTCTTTAGGACTAGCTTTACTTAAATCCCGATAGTCAACACACATTCGAACCTTTCCATCTTTCTTTGGAATTGGTACGATATTAGCCACCCATTGAGGATATTTTGCTACTGCTAAGAAACCAACATCAAATTGCTTCTTGACCACTTCTCTAATTTTAAGTGACATATCAGGTCTCATTATTCCCAACTATTGTTTAATTCGAGTGTAGTCAGGCTTGAGTGGTAGCTTGTATTCAAATATGTTAGTATCTAGCCCATGCATATCCTAATATGACCATGCAAAGACATCCACATAATCAAATAAAAGTTTAACCAACTTTTCTCGTTCACTTTCTTTCATATAGACATACCAATTTTAACTTATTTCTTATCATGTTCATTCCCTAAGTTGATCACCTCAACAGGTTCTTGATAGGGTTGGATTATCTTAGCTTCTTTTTCAATTAAGCTTTCTAGTTCTGGGGGAGGTTCACAGTCATCTTCACAATCCTCACCAGTGTGATTAATTAGATGTTCAAAATTACAAGAAAGGGTTCTAGCGCTGCCATTTTCAACATATTCATTTTTTAAATTAATTGAAAAAAAGAAAAAAATATGAATAAGGATTGCCAAAAAAGAAAAGAGAAAGACAAAACCAGTTGGAGAATTCAAAAATGCATTTATTTATAATAAGTACATAATTGAAATACATATGCCCTAGTTAATTATCCTTATAGCCTTGAGCATAGCAAAAAGAGTTAAAAAAAACATACATAATTACTTTGAACATGAATTAACAAACACGGGAAACTCGAGGATCTTCCAATTATTGAGACTGGTGTTTGGAGGACAAGGGTACACTAGTTTGAGGGTGTCATCATCAACATGATCGTCTTCCGTAACAGCCACTTGATGAGCATATATTATTCCAGCGCTTTGAAAAATTTGACAAATGTCACAAATAGGAATCTTCTATGAATTCGGTATCCAGTTTTCTCTTTTTTCCTTCGTAGCCTTCTCTTTATCAGCTTGAGTAGGTATATATCCCAACCCGTACCTATTGTTCTTTTCTGGGATTTCTATCAACTTCCCCAAATTAACAAAAACTCCTCCTTCCAACATTGATTTGGTAGACTTCAATGATGTGGTAGTTAGTTTTGGTTCTTTTAAACGATATTCTTCACCCATGAAGGTGACACTGACAATTTCTAATGCTTGAAAGGAAGTCTCTATGGCTTCCTCCGTGTTTTCAATGTAGCCTATAGAAGATAAATGACTTACTATCATATCTTCTTCCCCAGATATTATTACCAGCTTATTGTTCACTATAAACTTTAGCTTTTGATGGAAGGTGGATGTCACTGCTCCAGCAGCATGAATCCATGTTCTCCCTAAAAGACAACTGTACGCCGGTTTAATATCCATTACTTGGAAGGTTATCCCAAAGATGTGGGGTCCGATTTGAATTGGCAGGTCAATCTCACCAACCACTTGTCTTCTAGATCCATCAAACGCTTTCACCACCAAAGCACTAGGCTTCACCAACCACTTGTTCAGGAGTGTATACTCGACCACTCCGAGTCATTCCACCAATCCCTGAGATGTTAGTGACATTAGTTCCGTTAGGTTCACAACCATCACTTGGTTGATGATTGGCCAAGTGAGATGTGACTTCATATTTCCACGGTACCGCCTTGGTATTTCTGTAAGGAAAAGGGATTGATGGTTGCACAATTATTGCATTTGGCTTGCTAGGAGTTGGCTTAAGATTCTCTTTTTTGTAAAGAATTTCCAATGGTTTTGGGAAAGATATATTACTTTCCACAGATGACCCCATGGTGAACACATGACCATCTATTGCATATTGGTCTATCTCATCTTCAATGACATTGACAGAGGTATCCCTGTGGCCCGACAAAGGATTACTCCCTATGTTGGGACCGTCCTCCTTGAAGGTAAGCCATTTTGCATTAATCAATTCTTGCACTTTAGATTTTAGGGCTTGACTATCTTCAATGGAATGCCCAATGGCTCCTGCATGATATTCACATTTGACAATTGGATTATACCATTTTGGAAATGGTGGTTCAAGAGGTTTCATTGGTCTTACGACTATCATGGAATTTTGAAGTAAATGGGGCAACAATTGGCTATATGTGACAGGAATTAGGTCAAAACAGGTTATCCTTTTTTCTCGAATTACAAGTGGTCTGTAGTAATTTGAGATTGGGTTTTGGTTCCATTGATTTTGTGGGGAAAATGTGTTTGGTGGTTGATAAAAAGGTGGTCTTGAAGGATGATATTGAGGGTATGAAGCTTGTGTGGTTGTGGACACATATGGATAAGGGACGTAAGGAGTTTGTGGTATCGGGGGTTAGAAATCTTGGGGTCGATAAGAATGGATGGGTGGAAAATAGGAGACTTTGGGGTTTACCATTACAGCATTAGCATCCCCCTCTCTCTTTTTTGTGAATGTCGTTTGGGGTCATTTTACGCTAGTTGTTGCACATACGATCTTGCCACTCCTCATCCCACTTTCTATCCTTTCTCCTATCATGACAAGGTCATAAAAGTTTGATGACATACTCCCAATCATCTTGTCATAAAAAGGCGACTGAAGAGTATCCATAAACATACCAACCATTTCTCTTTCAGATAATGGGGGTTCTACTTGTGATGCCATTTCCCTCCATCGTTGTGCGTATTCTTTGAAAGCTTCGTTATCCTTTTTCAATGAATTTTGCAATTGCATCCTATCAGGGGTCATGTCAATGTTGTACATGTATTGTTTCAAAAAGGCATTAGCTAGGTATTTCCGTGAACGAATTTGATTTCGCTCAAGACGCATATACAACCTTAACAATGCCCCACTCAAACTGTCTAGGAAAAAGTGAACGAGAAGCTTATCGTTATAAGCATGAGATGTCATTTTTCTGCAATACATAGTTAGATGATTTTTAGGATATGTGTTGCCCTTGTATTTTTCAAAGTCAGGAACCTTGAATTTGGGAGGGATAGTCACATCATGAACCAACTCTAATCGTTTTAAATAAATTGTATTTTTGTTATTAAAAAAAAAAGTTGATTTTGATGAACATAAAAAAAAAAAAATTTGTTTGGTTTGAATAATTATTTTAAAATATGAGTTTTAAGACGATCGAATTGTACAACTCGTGTCCCAAAAATCAAGGAGTAAAAAAAATATCACATCTAATTTAATCCTTTTAAGAATATTTTTTATTTTTAAAATGAATTTTAAAACCAACAAAATGTTTAGTTTGTGTCTTAACAACTCCAAGATTAAAATAAACACATCTAATTAACTAACTTTTTTTTTAAAAAAAAAAGATCGATTTTAGATCTATTTATTCATAAAAATAAATTTTAGAGTTATCAAAATATATATTGTGTATTATGTGACTCCTTTTAAACAACTTTTAATAATTTTTATGATTAACTTGTTTATGACTTTTTAATTTATTAATTTTATTGTGAAGACGAGATTTAGAACCACCAAATTGTCACAATTTGTGTTCTAATAACTCAAAGATTAAAAAGATGTCACATCTAATTAACCTTACAATATTTGATTATAGTTTTATCATTATAAAAAAAAATTAATATCTAATCACCCTTTCAATATTTAATATCGTTCATAAATAAAATAAATTAGATTTATTACTAATTAATTACCTTCATTATCATTTATAAAAATATAGTTATTTTTCATTCATTAATTTCTAATTAATAGGGAAAGTACACGTATGAATAAAATCACAAGCCAACTCATAACAACTTAGCACACAAGCAAGGCACGCATCACGAATCAAACTGGCAACAGGCAGGCATATAATATTTCAGCTTCAGCACAAGAGTAGGTAAAGCATGGCAAGGCATGGCATGAGTAAAAGGTTTAAATCAAACAAAACAAAACTTTTCAAACACCTTGTTTCAGATACACATTATATCAACCAAAACAACATTCATATACACAAAAAGATTTCATCTCTCAAATAAATAATCAAGTGTGAATGAAAAAAATACATGCTTGTTCAGATATGGAAGACCGACGGTGCTTCAATATTGAAGACAGAGACGGTGGTGGTGCACGGTTGTGTGAAGTTAGAATGGCGGTGAAACACTCTATTTCTCTCTATTTTCTCTAGTTTTCTTAATACTCAAAACTGCTCTCCCCTCTCTTTGATTTTTCGATCCCAATTTATAGCCTAAATCAGTGAACATTTATGTTCATTAGACAAAATCGAGCTCTAGATCTTGTATTGTTTAGCACTAATTTTAGCTGGGTTTTACATTATTTTTGTAACAATTTTTAAGCGAAGTATAATTAAGGAAATAGTTTTTCTCTACCTTTTCTTTTTGTTGGTTTATAGGATGTTTATGGAAGGATGTTATAAAATGAAGAAATTAAAAGAATGTACATTGAGAAGTGAAACAAATGCAAAGAAAATAAAAACGTGTGTTGATTTTGCCAAGGAAGTTGTGCTAGTGTTTGAGTGTGGCTGGATTGAGTGTTTGAGCAGATTGACAAAAAGCAACAGAAGCGTGTTGCAGGCCTGTAGGTTGATGGTTGGCTTCATAAAATAAAATGGACATATCAAAAATAAAATAAAACAGTAAAATAATAAAATAATAATAAAAACAATTAAATAGAATAAATAAATTGACAGATCAAATTAATAAAATAAAATAGAACTGTGAAAAAAATAAAATGAATGAAAATTATTTCGTTGTAATTTACAATTCCCTTTTTTTTTTATTTTTTATTATTTTATTTTTAATACATACTCAAATTTGAATTGTAAAATGATGATATTTAGATTTTTAAAAATGATTGTATAATATTTATTAAACATATTATTATATGTTATTCTTATTATTATTTTAAAATGATTTTTAATTATTCGGACAAAATTGAGGTATTACACTAATTATAATCCATAATCAACATGCTCCAACGGTTTGTAAGACAATTCTCTAATTATCCTATCCTCTAATCTCGTACCATTCTACTTCATCTCATTTCATTCAAATTACGAGGAGTTATTTTTGGGAATCAAATCAAACCTCAACGAATAAATTTATCTTCAAAAGTTCTATTGTTGAAACCCGTGAAGATACAGGCTGTATTTTTGTAAAGAAAGTACATAGGTTTAACCTAAATGACACAAACCTTATTGTGAAGAACTTTATAAGACATGCTTCCTTAGTTGAGAAAAATGAGAAAGCACCACAATTACAAGCGACACAACAAGCGCTATAGCATTTTGCAATCATTTAAAATTTATCTAAGTGTTGAGAAAGAAAAATCTGAAAGTAATACATTGCAAACAAAATCTTGAGAGATATTAATCAGAAAAACCCAATATCATTCATTTGTAACCTATCCCGATAGTGGGTGTTTTTCCTCAATGGTTTGTAGGTGAAAATTAGAAGTTGAGAAGACTTGACTGGTTGAGGTTGATTGTTGTAATCCGGTTTGAATTATTTGAGAAAATTCTTCTAGTGAAGGGACTAAACGTATCCACCGGTTTAATGGTGAACCAATATCAATATCTATGTTATTTACTTCTTTGATCAGTTTAATCATTCTAAGCTTTTCAATAACCAAGTTGATCAATACAATTATTAAAAACTATAAAACATAATTCAAATCCCTATTTTTTTTGTGGTTTTTAACCTTCAATGTGTGTATACCCTCTAATAGAATAGAATTAGTACTTAAACTTATCTATGCTCTGACCTGATACATTTAATATGTATTTACTTTTTAGTCATTTGAAATTCAACCATGTTGTTTGTGTATGATTTAGTTGGAATGCTCTAACAGACAGACAATCATTTACTCTTTTTTTGTTTGTTTTTTTTTTTT
>JBBPBR010000007.1:35659713-35704753 GCA_037974775.1 Cicer pinnatifidum | reverse complement strand
TTTTTTTTTGATGACAAAAGGGGGAAATCAGGTTTTGCGAACAATCTTAAAACAAACTATATATACTTTGATTTAAAACATTTAAAATATGGGAAGTATATACTTTGAAAAATTGTCATAATGTTACTTATAACATTTTCGTTTAAATACATGTTTAAAGTTAGGGGGAGCTTTGTTGATTGTTATTGCTTTACTTTGTTTCTATTGGTAAATAAATTGTTCACAAAAATTACTATTTTGTCATTATCAAAAAGAGGGTGATTGTTGCAACTAGGTTGATTCTAGGAACAATTCCTTCATCATGTTTTGATGATCACAAAGATTCTTTGTGAGAACAATTTATTACACTAAAGATTTTATTCAGTGTGCAATAAATAGAACTAGGAAACAAAGGAAATGATATGAAAGGAAGATATCAGAGGAAGTGAGGATGTTAGAGGAAAAAAAGATATAAGAGGAAACAATGATGTTAGAGGAAACTAACACACCAAAGTCAACATAATATTTAAACTCTGGTTTTTTCACACATTTTTGTGTACACACATCTGCCTCTGAAGATTTTCGTTTGAAAGCATTTGCTCAATGTGCCTTTGAAGATTCTATGTGTCTGCCTTTGAAGAGTTAAACATGCCTTTGTTTAGCATACTTCTAAAGTTTAAAGCATCATCTGAAGCACCTACTATAATAACTCTAGAGCTTCTATTCGAGTTGCCTTTGAAACTTATGTTCCGTTCGCTATGAAGATTGCAACTTATTCCAAGTTGATGCCTTTAATACGCAACATGCTTTGAAGATGTACCAAGGTGACGTTGCCCATGACACTAATTCTAAGTCATGCAGTTCTGCCTTTGCCTCTTGCTACATGAACTAAGCAAAACGACATATGACTTCAATGATCAAGTTATGTTATTATGAAAAAAGTCAACAGGTCTGATGATCCACTTATGTTTCACAATTCTGATGCTCAAAGATCAAACTCTGATTTGTTCCCACTAGTCTTTAACAAGGAAGATACAATTAGAAGATTCAAAGATAATTACTTTCAAAGTATTATCTTGACATTCTCGCATAGAATCATTCTAGAATATTTAGTTGAAGATTCGTTTTGAAATTAATCAAGCTTAAATGATTATATTTCCAAACTATATCTATCAAAATTTATTTTTTTGAAGATCTTTGTTGAGCTCACGCAAGGAACATACACTCAGAATTTGTTTGGAATAGTATTGAAACTCTAATTCATGCTATATTAAAGGATCAATTCTGAAGAATAATACACAACACGACAACTCAGAAAATCTTAGGAACTCAAAAATTCTCTAAGTATTCAGAATAGAAGGTTTTAGTTGTAGCAAAGATACTCATCCAACTTTATATTACTTAGTGCTTAGTGCTCTGTTGTAGTATGAAGTTTATTGTAATCAATTCACTTAGAAAAAGCAAAACAAATCCCAGTTTCACCCTTTGTAACCCAACCCAATAGTGGCTATTCTGTGTCAACGAATTGTAACATTTTAAAGTTGGAAGTTGAGACCAATTGACTTGTAGTGTCAAGGTGTTATAGTTTCTCAATGGTCTATAGGTTTCAGGCTAGAAGTTGAGAAGACTGACTTGTAAGGTCAGATGTTGTAATTTATGTTCTAAATTAATGGATAAATTTATGTGTGAATGGACTAGACATAGATGTCACGTTGGTAGTGAACCAGTATAAATCCTGGTGTTTCTCTCTCTATCCTATTACTATGTTTTATTGATGTTTCTGATCTGTTTATTTGTTATAAGTATCCCAAATTAGAATTTAAAAAATAAGTTATTAATAAGACAAAACACAATTCAACTCTCTCATTTTCGTGATAAATAAGAGAAAAAGATGAAGAAAAAAGTAAAAAAGATGGCCAAAAAGAAATTTGGTAAAAAAACAAATTTTAGATTTAGGATTAGGGATGAAAAATAAAATAGCTAGGACAATGAAGAAAGATTCTTTTATAATTTTTGTTGTATTAGTGTCATTTGAGTCTATGTCTACTCAACCACGATAAAAAAAAATAAAAAAATAAAAACGACAGATCATAACCATGAGGAGGAAAGAAGTACAATGAATTCACCGAAGTTTGTCAACAAAAAAAAGTCAAAACCGACTTTAGCAAAAATAAATAAATATATTAAAACAATGACTTGGGTCCATAGATTTGCTAAATAGATGACACGCATAGATAGAATCAAATGTACATCCCCATCTCATCAATTGCCTCAAAATAATTTAGTGGGAATTAGTAGCCTAGCGTCATCTTCATCTTCATTCACATTCACACATAGATAGATTATAGAAGATGGGTGTGGTGATAATAGACGGCACCACTGTGAGAGACTTCGTAGCCGACGACACTCGTTTCACAAACAGCGTCAACGAACAATTTTCATCACTCGATCTCAATAATGACGGTGTTCTATCACGCGCTGAGCTCCGCAAAGCCTTCGAATCCATGAGGCTCATCGAGACTCACTTCGGCATCGATGTTTCAACTCCGCCGGAACAACTCACGCGCCTTTACGACTCCGTCTTCGACACTTTCGACGGCGACAGAAGCGGTACTGTCGACCTGGACGAGTTTAAGTCTGAGATGAAGAAGATTATGCTTGCTATCGCTGATGGATTGGGATCTTCTCCTATTCAGATGGTTCTTGAAGATGATTCTCAGAGTCTTCTTCAGAAGGCTGCTGATCTTGAAGCTTCTAAGAACGCTGCCGCATGACTGCCGTTTTGGTAACTTGCCTGTTGTCTTTTGTATGTGTTGTAATATTTTATAACCTCTTTTTTTTTTTTTTTTTTTTTTTTTTTTTTTTTTTTTTTTTTTTTTTTTTTTTTTTTTTTGTGACTGAGTAACCTCTTGTTGTATATTTATGGATTGTGGATATTATTGTCATTTGTGTGGAGCACTGTGAAATGAAATTATTGAAATTTTAATGTGAAACCGTTTAAAATGAACAAGAATAGAAAGATGGCATCTGATTGTATTTGATTGTTAGGAACTATATGTTTGAGTAAACAACCACTGTTATTAGCTGTCATAGTCTGATTTTAAAGTTTGTTAATCAAATTTATCTCTAACATTAACTTGGGTTAACTTCTGTTAGTTTTTGTTGATGTGGTACCGAAGAAGACTTTAATATTTCATGTCAGTGTGTGATTTGGCAAAGTAACTACCATTTGAATGTTGGGGACTGAAATGTAAAAAATACATTATGATAAAAAGGAATAACATGTATTCTCCCTCCAAATGATGAACCTTGAATCCTTCTTCATCTTCTCAAATCTCTATTATCTCAATTTGGAATCTATATGAACATGATGAGTGGTGGTGCTTTGTTTTCACAAGCAAGTGATATAGAAGCGACTCCACACATGTTGATTATGGCCACGGTTCTTCTTCGGGATATGAGATTGAAAAAACTGGTCCATGAATGTTTGTGTGGGAAGAAGACAATGATGTATGGAGCAAAAACAACAAAAAATTTAAGGAAACAATTATATATTTGCCCACGTCATAAGTTATGATAGCTCAAAGAAATTTCAATCTTCTATTTGTGTATATCCTTGAATGTTGACATGAAACAAATTTTTTTTTTTTTTTTTGTTTTGATGTGAAGGATGATTTTGAAAAGAGTTAAGAAAGAGATGAATTAAGATGATGAAAAAAATATTATGAATGTGATGAACAATTTGAGAAATGGGTAAATGCAAAGTTGGACAATTTGGCTCTTGTTAAGAAGTTAATATAGTATTTTGCTTTTACATCTGTTGTAATTCAATTGGTGTATTTGATAATGTTCAAGTAATGAAGTAGTTGTGGTTGTTGTTTAATTTGTTGATTCTAAAATTAGTGAATGTAACTATCCATTTGGGGGATATTTATGTAGTTGTAGTTTCAGTCAACATTGTTACATGAACCATAACATGAATCATAATGTTTTGATTCAATACTGACTAGAGTAATAGTATGTTTGTTATGAAGTGAAAAATGACTATTTTATAAGTAACCATTTAACTACCTTTTCAACTTATCTTCTTTATTTTGGTTATTTCTTGCGTGACACTCAAAATCAATAAAAATGCGTCATGCGTCCATCCTATGTAGTTTAAGTTGGGACACATTAGCAAAAATTAACGGGAGCTAACCTAGAGTTAATTTTAGGAAAGAATTTGATTAACGGAATTCAAAATCAGTGTATTTAAAATGTTTTCCTTTAATTAAAGTATCACTATGATAATAAGTTTCATTTTTAGGGATGAAAGTGACTGTTTATTATATTTTCGTTGTTGTTATGGAATTTTTATTTATAAAATGATTGTACCAAAGACTATTTATTTTAAAATGAACACCGTTGAAGATTTTTGCACGTATATAAAAAAAAATATTTTATCAAAATTATTCTTATTAATTATTGATGTATTTTGCATTATTTTAAAATAAGAATATAATTAATGTTTCGAAAGTTTGAACGTAATCACAATTGAAGATACAATTGGAAAACTACCACCTTTGTTTGATCATATTAAAAAAAAAATTTAAAAATAGTAGTAATTTTTCTAAGAAATAAGTATTTTTAATTAATGCTTGAATAAAAAATCTGGGGTGTTTCACTTTTCATTTGAGGTTGGATCTGTGCTACCAAGTTTGATGACATGATTTTTATTTTTGACAATAGATCAGATGTAATTATCTTGTGATATGAGAAACAACCTCATTTTTGCCTTCTAGTGATAGTAATATGTACCATCAAAGTATGGTGGTCTATTGGAGGGTCCTCCTTCAAGTATGAACTTAGCTTTTGAAACCGTAATTTTTTTAGATCTTTTTTTTTTTTTGCACTGTAAGGTGTAACTTTCTAGTGAATCAAACTCTGCTGCATATTAAAGTGACTAGATAATTGCTAGAAGAGAGGTTGAATATAGATGACCTTTTTAAAAATTTCTCCTTAAAGGTTTCTAATCTTATGTGAGGATGATATATAAGAACTTATGTAGGACGAAGAATATATAATGAAGTAATAACAAATGTGAAATAGTAATGAATGAAAAGGATAAAGTTTAGAGGAACATACACAACTTTATACTAGCTCACCTAATGTGAGTTATATCTCGTTCTCATACACTTGAGAGTTTTTTCACTATAGTTCAAAATGACGTTCCTTTAGATGAATATTTTTTTAGACGATGTATTATCTTAGGCTCTTAGGGTTATGCAAACAAAAATTTCTCTGGTCTCACTAACCTTATACAAACACCTACAAGTTATTCTTAAGATGAGGATATATAGATTTGAGAGATTTTGTGGTGATTGGATCTAAGAACTAAAAATTGAAATACACTTTCAAAAAGAATGATCGAAAGATATATTTAAGACTAATAGAAAGTCAATAAGAGAATTGATGAGAGGCTTTTGCAAAGATAAAATCTTTGATTACAAATCACTTTTTTGTTTTCTAACGAAAACATCTTCTCAATTTATACATGTCTTGAAGCTTCAAATATGAGGAGCATTAAAATACATTTGTTGGAGACTTATAATTGCAAAAATTCCCTTCGAACTTTGTCTTCGTTTTAAGGGAACCAAGAGGATGAATATTGTGGTCCATCCTCAGATATAGTTCGTACGAGGAGAGCTTCCATTCTTCTTGACGTGACTTTTGCTTTGACTTTTTCTTTTCATACATTTTGTCATTGTGTGGAGAAGATTAGGAAACAACATCGATCCTCAATTAAGTGTTGCTTATTCTTTGGGTCTTGTGCAAGTTCATTCAAATATTTTTAATCACATTTTTCACAATTGGTTATCTTTATTGTTTTTCTAATTATTTCAGATATTTGAGATACTTGAGCTAACTGCAGAACTATCTTCAGTCAGATGGTAGATTACTTTTTTTAGAAACATCATTTTCTTGTGATATGATAAAAATTGTTAATAGCCTGTTTTCTAAAAATTAACATACTCAAATGCACAAGTTAAATAACACATAATCAAAACCTTGAAAATAATTGTTATTTTCAAAATTTTAAAGATAGATTTTGTCTCAACAATGTATTATGAAATAGTGTGTTCAAGGCATTCCTGTTTCTAATCATTTTAAGCATAATGGATTTTATAAGGAAATGACTCTAGTCGACATAATAGATGCTATTGAGGTTTTAATATTTAAAAAAAAAAAAATTAGGTGTACTGTATATTTTACTCGTGACTATATATAACACAGTATTATATTTTGAACTAACACAATGGTTTTTATTTTGTAGAAACAGAGTAACATAATAAACTGCTTGGAGATGACTGACACAGAAATGATAAAACATTGCGCTAAAGAACTAATGTTGAAACTTCTGAACCAATGTTTGAAGATTGCAATTTCTACGGCAGTTCAAGATATTCCCCCAATGTAGAAGACATTTGCCAATACTCTCTTGATCACATTCCGTATAGCTACATCACCATCTATTATTACAGACATTGGTATCTTGTCTTTTATTGCAATAAAAACTGCTCCAACAACCAAACATAAGTCACTTCAATCTCATTACAAACTATAGTAGTAGCAAGATAATTATGTGGTTATGGTGATTTACACGAGAAAGACAACCATGGGACACTTTTACTTATTTTTCTTATATGTAACATCAAAAGCCAACGCATCACCAGAAACTTCATAATTCTTTTGACTTTCACTTTCGCACCAAAATATGTTTTGCAGCCTACCACTTTCGTCAACCATGTGTGCAACAAACATCAATGGATCTTTAACTTGAAGATCTATAAGGTACTTGACACCACCTTATGCACCAGAAGACATGTCTTTTGTATAAGGTCCTTCTTCAAAAACCATAGCTTATCATACTCCAGGAGCATTGGCAAATGCACTAATCATTCGGTTAACATTTATCCCAATATTTCCTAAGTTATTAAAATTTGAATCTTATATGACTTTGTCAAATTTGTATCTGCTCCCAACATCACACAATGTATCTATCTCCTTAATATCATGATTATGCCCAAAACTGAAAAATTGTAATGTACCAACGATGGTCATGAAAACTTTCTACATAACTACATATGGATTCGTGTTTAAGACTAAGCTTTGTTAGAACTAAGTTGGATTCAAGAACTATGACTCACACTTGTTTTGATGATAACAAAATTGTTTTATGGGAAAATTTAAAACACTAATGTTCTGTTAAGTGTACATTTCTCATATCAGGTTTATTTTGAAATGATTTTATGCAACATCCTTTAACATGCTCTGAAAAACACTTCTATTGATGCAAGCAATGCTCTGTCTAGTCTGGCTCTAATGACTACAATAAACATTTGATTGTTTGCCTCTCATAAGATTGACAAGCAAATGTTTGTTTGTCTATGATAATCGCGTAAAACATCTTATCTTTTGACTCTATTTAAAAATCAATGATGCGATGAAAAGTCAACGTCTTGAAAAGTTAACATTATGAAAAGTCAATGCTTTAACGCTATAAAGAAGACAAATTTTTGTGCATCCTCTACTCAACACTCTCAATTCGTTATTTGTGTGAAGATCTATGTGACATACTCTGATCATGATATCCTCTACTCTCTTTGTCTCTATATCAAGATATGCATAAAAAATTACAAGGATTATTTCTAGACAAGATTTAATGGCGAATCAATCTCTGAAGATTTGATATGAAATTTCATGATACTTGTTGACTTCTTGCAATCAAGATAACAAAAAGAAACCCTAAATATTTTCTATAAAAGGACGATCAAGTCTCTTTGATAGATAAAACAAGGTGTAAACACCATCTTGTGAGAATATTCAGAAAACCCTTAAACTTACTCTTTGGTAACCTAGCCCAATAGTGGTTGCATTCCTTAACAGCTTGACTGTACTAAGCTATAATGTTGAGAAGAATTTAACACAATCAGTTTGAATAACATGTGTTCAATGAAAATGTGATTCAGTTGGTGAATTAGTGGATTAAATCTTTCAGTTTGAAGATACTAGATGTAGCTACGATGTTGATGGTGAACCAGGATAAATTGTTTGTGTTGTTATGTGTTTTTGTTTTATCTTATCTATTTTATCACTTGGTTTTAATATTGCTAAAACGTTTTTTTTACAATAAAACATAATTCAAACCCCCCTTTCTAGTGTTTCTCATTCTACAATTGACATCAGAGCACAATCTCAAAGCTGAGCACTTAATTGTGTATGAGAAAATATTTATGGTATTATGACTAACTTTGGTGATGAAGTTACAGGTGGAAACTTTAACATGCCTCATTTGTTTGGTGGAGAAAGATTCGAGTATTTGAAAGATAGGCTCATAAGTTTCTAATCTCACATGATCATAAACTCTAAGACATAGTCGAATAAGGCTGTGAGGCTCCAAAAGGCATTGCTGGTGTTGAAATATCCAGAAAGGATCTCAACATTGATCAAAAGAAACAATACACGATGCATCATAAATCTAGAACTTTCATGATGAATGATATCACCTTCAAAGAGTTCTATAAATGCAGCAACAAATAAATAACAAAAAATATATTTGATGATTTGGTTCTTAACTATGAAAGAAATAAGGAGGTACAATAAGCTAAGGAAAATCAACTTATCAAGAAGTATGAACTATTCCAGATGGAAGGAGATGAAGACATTGAGAAAATGTTTTCAAGATTTGAAGCTCTGGTCTCTAGATTGAAGGTTCTCCAAAAGAGTTACACTGCCTCTAGCCATATAGATCTTTAAAAGTCTTCCTAGCACATATGAAACAGCTGATGAGACCATAAGTAATCGAAATTCAAGAGGCTAAAGATCTAAACAAATTGCCTCTAGAAGAGCTGATGAGTTCACTCGTATCCCATTAGATTGTATTGGTTGAAGATGCGTCCAAGAAAAAGTCAAAATCGTTAGCTCTCAAATCCCAAGGAAATATGGTTAACACAAATACCCTGCAAGCTATTGAAGACTCAGATAAAACTGAATCAGATGATTAAAGTGAAGACTCATATCGTGAAGAGATTTCTTTCATCTCAAGGAAAATCTAGCACATATGAAACAGCTGGAAGAAATCATTTACCAAAAGATATTTGAGATGATCCCAAAAAAGCAGAGAAAAAGGTAAAGAGCTAGGACATTTCAAAATCATCTACTATGAATGCAAAGTGCTAGGACATTTCAAATCATAATGCTCTAAAATTGAGAAGGGAAATTCCTTAAAAAAAAAAAAAAGATTTCAGGGAAACGAAGAAAGATCTTATGGCTACATGTGATGACTCTAATGAATCATCTGATAAAATTCAAGAGCATGCAAACATGGCTCTTATGGAAGATACACATTCTAACTCAAATTTCTGATAATGAGTCTGTTACTGAATAAATTGAGGTATTATTTGACCTATCTTATAATGAACTTATAGTTATGTTAAATGACTATAAGCTAGATGTAGACTTTGCTGATCTACAAATATTAGAGGAATCAGATATATCAAAGGAACCAACAAAACGAACCTCTGATGAATCATAATATATGTGTCATAACTCAAGAACAAGCAATAATGAACCTCCCAAAAATAAAGATCACTAGGAATTCAAACTTGGATGGAAATACAAATCTTCTCATCCAAACTTTCTGATTATAGTAAGTACAAATCATCCTTTGAAAACTATGTTTGCTTTTAATGAAACATCTATGTTTGTACTACTATTTGAAATTGAACCTACAACTATAAATGAAGGTCTATTAGTTGATTGATGGATAACGGTTGTGCAAGAAGATTTTGATCAATTCAAAAGAAATGACATATGAGATATTGTCTCCAAGCCTAAAGAAAATAATTCAATTGGAACCAAGTGGATTTTGAGAAACAAACTGGATGAGATATATGAAGTGGTGTTAAAAACAAAGCTATACTTGTAGCTCAAGAATACAATCAATAGGAACATATTGGTTATACTGAAACTTTCGCTCATATGCAAGATTAAATGTTAATAGAATTTTACTTTTATTCAAAGTATTTAATAAAATCATTTTATATCAAATAGATGTGAGAAGTGACTTCCTAAATGGTTACATAAATGAAGTAGTGTATGTAAAATTACCTCCTTGCTTTGAAGATAATGAATTTCCATACTATGTTTTCAAATTAAATAAATCTTTGAATGGTCTGAAACATACTTCAAGAGCTTGGTATAATAGACTAAACAACTTCTTATTAAAGAATGATTTTGAAAGAGATCAGGTTGTCACTAATTTATTTTGAAAATCATCTAAGAATGAATTTCTCATTGTTCAAATCTATGTAGATGATAACATTTTTGGTTCTACTAACCGCAAGCTCTGCCAAGAGTTTTCTTAGTTAATGCATAATGAATTTGAGATGAGCAAGATGGGATAATTAAAATTCATTAGTAGAAAATTGAGTTTTTAATACAGAAGAGTTAAGTCGTTTACGTGCCACCAAACTTAACAAATGAGGCATAGCTATATTTAAGTCGGTTGTCCAAATAAACGAGTTAATAAAATGAGACAGTGACAATTTTGTAAATATGTGAAACACGATTAACACGGTTATATTGGAAACCGACTCAAGAGATACGATAAAAATAAAATAAAAAAATTAATATATCTCATCTTATTCCGTGGCTAAGTAAGTTACTTGGATAAACGACTTAATAGAATGAGGCGGTGACAATTTTGTAAATATTTAAAACTTTTTTAATGCGGTTCTATTGATAACCTACTTAAGGCAGACTAAAAAATATATAAAAGATGTTGTCTAATCTTATTTTGTGGCTAAGTCGGTTACTTGGATAAACGACTTAATAAAATGAGGCGATTTGTAAATATTTAAAACTTGTTTAATGCGGTTCTATTGATAACCGACTTAAGACAGACTAAACAAATATAAAAGATGTCGTGTACATAGCGTTTTATCTTCCCGCTCCCATAACATTTGCGCTCTAAACCTCCCCTTCTATTCCTAATCTCCACATCGTGAAGCACTTAGAACTTGGAATCGACTTTAGAACCGTTGCCATTTTATGGTCACCACTTCATCTATTCATTAAGACATGTTTGATTCTCAAGTTAAATTACCTATTTTACATATTCCATTTTTTAGAATTTGTGTGTGGACATGATAGGGAGCAAAACAATAGTATTTTATATAGAAAGCATATAGATAAGGTGTAAATTTTATGTATTAAAGACATTAGACATAGATATTTTTAGGGTGAGTTTGTTTTAGAATGGAGGAATCGTAACCTATATGTCACATTTGATCGGATTCTACACGGTTAACTCTGGGCACGTTGTCACGGCACACAGACACGCTCTCCAACGTTTTATTTAATCTAAATCAATTAGGTTTGCCCTTTTATTTTTTGGACGAATAAATTTTATAATAGTAAATAAACATAAAATAAATTTTGCTTTTTTTAAAAAACAATTTTAAAAATTATTAATTTTTTATATAATATATAATAAACAAAGTTAAAATTTGGCTGAAAAACACTTTTCAACAAAACAATTAAAAAATATACAATAACAATAGTATTTTATGTTTAAAGGGAGATAAGGTGTAAACTTTACAAACATAGTATGTTGTGTATTAAATCTTTAAGAAATTAAAGGAACCATTATTCCTGAAGTAATAGCTATTATCATTGATGCATAGGAAAATTAATTAATTTTGAAATACATAAAAGAAATTGTAAATTTTGCCAAATTATGAATTTCATTTATAATGAAAATTAAGTTTCATATCTTAGGTATCTACATCGTCGTTGTATTGACTTAGGAAAAAGTGAATTTGTATGAATTTATTTATCCATGTTTCATCCAAAGTGAAAATGATTCAACTAATGCTCAAGTCCACATTCAAAAGAAGTTGTACGAGGAAAAAAGAACTTGTTACTTAGCACCTTATCTCATAAAGTAAATATTTTCTATTATAGTTATCCTTTATAATAGAGAAAATTGAATATAACATATACTTAATTGTGTATTGTAGTCGTCATTGGCAATTGCTTATTATTAATCCTTAGGAGCTTAATATAGTCTTTATATGTTCATTGGGAAGGAAGCCAGATACAAAAATATGTCACATTATTGATTTGTAAGTATTTAATTTATTTATATTGTTCATAAGTATTGTAATATGTTTTATAACACAATTTTAATAATTATTTTTATTTTGTAGAGCTTTCGAAGGTTATTATAGGTTGCTAGGTTTGAGAGTTAAACCGAAGATAACATGGAGTTTTCCTATAGTAAGTTGTTTACAAATAAATAACTTCATTTATAATATTATAACAATTTTATGCATTTAACATTTTTTTTTTGTGATTTTAATTTTAGAGTCGAAAACAAGTTTCAAATTATGATTGTGGCTATTATGTCATGTTACATATGTTGAACATTGTAACAACTGATATTATTGATTCATGGATGCAAGTACGTAAATTTTTTACAAGTTGTTATTGATTGCGTTTTTGTATGTTCGTATGATAAAAAATTAGAAGTTGTTATTGATTGTGTTTTTTTAATATTTAGATGATAAAAATTAGGATTCAATCTATATTGATTGGGGTTTTTTTTTTTGTTCAGATATTTGACGACTCGAGATTATTTCATCCGGATCAAATTAAAGAAGTTCAAGAATGTTGTGTGGATTTTATTTTGGAATTAATTGAAGAAAATGACGGTGCTTGAATATATATCTATTGAATATTGCTAAATGTGGTTTTGTAATTTTGTTAATTAACATCTAAATTATTTTTCGTCTCGTCAAGAGTAGTCAGAAATGAGAGACATCTTCTGTGTACTATATATTTTGTATGAACTTCTGGTACTGTATATTTTGGCTATTATATAGTTAAATAAAATTGTGGTTGAAAGTACAAAATTTTTATTTGAAATTTAATACGAAATATTGTATTTATGTATGTATGGAGCAGGAGCATAAAAAATGAGAAAATTATTACAAAAAAAAAACTCTATCTATTAAGTTTGTTGATCAAAAGAACCAACTTAAAAAAATGATTTGTTGAACTGAATTTATGATGTTTAAGTCGGTTAAGTTGAACCGACTTAAAAGGATGTAGCTCTGTTAAGTCGATTCATAAAACGACTTAAAAAACATGTTTATTAAGTCGTTTGATGTTAACTTGGACACGGAACTAATTTAAAATGCATATTTTAACTGACTTAATAAGGTAAAATTCTACTAGTGATTATTTCTTAGAATCAAAATCCATCAAAAACCAGATGGTGTATTCATTCATCAGACAAAATTTACAAGAGAACTGCATAAAAAATTTAAAATGGATGAATGTAAGCCCATTTCTACACGTATGCATCCAACTTGTTTTCTTGAAAAGTACGAGTCAGGTAAAACTGTAGATTAACTGGTATATAGAGGAATGATGGATTCTCTCCTCTACTTAACTGCATCTAGACCTTATATTTTGTCTAGTGTGTGTGTGCGCCAGATTTCAATCTAACCCTAATGAATCCCACTTTGTAACTTTTAAGAGGATAGTTAGATATATGAAAGGTACTACTAACCTTGGTATGTATTATAAACCATCCTCTAAGTACAAGTTAGTAAGTTTATGTGATGCTGACTATGCTGGAGACAAGGTAGAAATGAAAATTGACATTGGAAACTGTAAATTCATTGATTAGAATATAATCTCCTAGTTGAGCAAAAGACAGGGGACTATTGTTTTGTCAACAACAGAAACATAATCTGTCTCAGCAACAGGCTGTAACACTTAGCTGTTGTAGATGAAGTATCAACTAGAAGATTGCAAAATCAATTAGAGTAACATTCCTATCTTCTGTGATAATACTTTAGCTATACGTTTAACCAAAAATCCTATTTTATATTTAAGGGAAAAACATATAGAGATTAAACATCATATTATAAGAGATTATGTCAAGAAGGGTATTTTACACATTAAATTTGTTGACACTAATCATCAGTGGGTTGAGTATTTAAAAAAAAACTTTACTAAGGATAAATTCAATTTTATAAAGAAAAATCTAAACATTTTATTTATAAAAGAATGATATTGACATCTTTGTATTTTTGTCTCTAGTAAAATAGAGTAAATGGTGAAATGTATATATACTCTACCTTTGATGAAATTGAATTTATTTGTGCCTGTGGCCAACCTAAATTCAATTAATTTTAATTTCAACAATTTTCCTTGTAAGTTGTGATACTCAGATAGGTGATTTGCACATGTGTTTACTTGTGCGAGTTAGTTATAATTTTAGATACTCAAACATTTTTATAGAACCCATTCACCACTCATGATCACTCACATTGTTCACGTATTCTAACACTTTCTCTCTTTCAAACCTTAAAACTTACTGGAAAATCTCTGAATCTTTCCTACTTCAGTGGCTTTTGATCAGTTATAAATTCTTCATGAACTCCAAGTCGACTTTGCAAATCAAGCTGAAAATGAATTTGATTTGATTTAAGACTTTGGTGGTGTGGGTTCATCCAATTACTTTAACCTAGAGTAAGATGTGGCTTTTGACATTCTAGTCAAAGTATTCTCGAGATTCGCTGATGGAAACATAGACAGAAAAAGTATCTAGTACTGTGTTAGGGCTTCCCATCAAGATTATTCAACAATCCCTAGCAGCTATTACAAGATGTCTATATGAAGGGATGCTAATTGAAAATGGCTATGAATCAAGGGTTGGCTCATTCAAGATAAATAAGGAGTTGTTCAATGATCCTAAGGTGTTTCTATGTTTGTGCACTTAAAACCTAAGTACATGGTACTCTTTGTTGTTATTATTGGGTGTGTGGTACTCAAAGGTGGGTCTGTGGACCCTGTTAGCAAAGACCACAAGGATCTAATGTGAAATATCTTAGAGGATCAAGACAAATCATCCAAACCTGATTTGGGAATACATAAGTTTTTGTGCTATCCACTCTCAGTCAAGAAAGATCAGAACATTCCTTACCCTAAACACATCACTGTTGTACTAATGAAAACATCTCTAATTCAAGCTGTAGAGGAAGTAGGAAGAGTTATTCAAGAAGAACGCATGGGTTCATCATCTCCACTAATCTTCAACATTTCACACGTCATCAAGATACAGATGACCTTTCCTAAGAATTGCATTCAATCCAATGGTGATGCCATAAGGATATATGGTCAAATTATTGGATGTCATGTCATTCCCTTTGTGGTTGAAGACTCATATGATCCCATATTTGAAGAAGATAATAAAGAAATAGTTCTGGAGTATTTAAGGATGTGTCAGTCTAACCAAGAGATGGCTTCAATCTATTTCCCTTTGCCTAAAGTTTCTCAAGTTTTTGAGAATAAGAAGAAGAAAAGAGTTGTCAAGACGTTGACTATAAAAAAGAATGAGGAAGAAGAAAGAAAGGCCAATGAGAACCCATCAAACCTCACTCTAAGGAAGAAACAAAAGGCAACACCAAATTCTGAGCAAACAACTCTTTCTGCAATTTTTGGTTATATGAGTAGTAATGAACAAGCTGAACCAAACCTAACACTCTCATACTTTCTATCCAACATACAAATGTAGCAGACCCTTCCACTAATCATGCATTTGATACCCTCTCTAACATTGAATTTGAAACCTCAAATGAAATGTTTAAGGCAACCTTAGTAGACTACTTTGCAACTCTTAGACATAAAACAATTTTCTCCCTTTCAAGACCAACACTCTTAACCCAACAACATCATATAATCAAACTAACCCCAAACACCTACATTCTCCACCCTTAAATTTGACCTACCTCACCAAGACTTGGGAATCCCTTTTACCAAGCAACTAAGACAACAACTCAAGTCATCATTGACTTAGTCTCGGATACCTCTTTAGAAGACTTTATTCCTCCCTAAACCTCTATCACTTTGAACATGTCGTATCCATCATCCTTCTAGACCTTATTCCCCTCACACATTACATTCCCTCTAGCTTTCCAAACAAAAACTCATTTTTTACTTCTCTTATTCCCAAAATAACTTAAGCGCACAATAGGAATGCTCAACGTTTGGACCCTAATGGTTGTTCGACCCAGTGGAACAAGGTTCTCTCGTTTGTCACCAACTGAATAAGGAACATGGATCATGGAACGTAGTTGGACTCTTATAATTCAAACAAATAGTTGAGATCCTTTATCTATGAATCTTGCAGCTTCAAAAAGCCCCGAGCAATCGGTCCACAAAGCTACAAACAATCATGTCATAAAGTTCATCAAGGGACAACCCATCTCCCTCTAACGATGTTCATCTGGAACTCCCAATGGTTGTTCCATTAACCTAATTGAAATTTCTTGTTCTTATTCCACAGATTGAGATACCCTCCTTGGATGCTTCTATTGTTGCTTCTTCAGGATCTGCCGAATCTGCCTTCGAAAGTCACTCAACTACTCCATCTAGCCCTGTGCTTGATCCTTCCTAGTAGGTTAAAAAGGAAGATTTTGATTGCTTGGAATCTAAGACTAAGGAATTCATGGAACAAGCAACCAAGAATAAGGAGAACATTCAAACTACCTTAAGTTTAATCATAGCTAGGTTGACCAACCTAAATCTTTAGTTCCTTATATTTTCTATTGTTTTTGTTCTTTGTTTGTTTTTTTTTTGTTTTTTTAGTCTTTTGGTTTGATGACAAAAAGGGGAGAATATGTTTTGAGAATTTTTTTTAATGAAAATTTCAAGTTCTTTTGAATTTTATCAACTATTTTTTTAGAATATTTATTTTACAATTAAACATGCATATTTTAAAGGGGAGTCTTGTTGTGATATTCTACGTTAATTATGTTTACTCTTTAAAATTAAAAAAAAAAAAATTCACAAAAATACATGTTTGCCATCATAAAAAAGGGGGAGTTTGTTAGAACCAAGTTGGTTTGAAGAGCTATGTCCCTTACTTGTTTCGATGATAACAAAATTATTTTGTGGGAACAATTTCAAGCACTAATATTCTATTAAGATTGTAGTTCCTAGATCAGGTTTCTTTTGAAAATCACTTTACGTTGCATCATCTGATCTTTAGACTAAGTTAAAGGAACACTAAGACTCTGCATTAATTTTCGTATTATATGTCTGATAAACGCGCTCTAAAACACACCTACAATGATGCAAGCAATACTCTATCTAGTCTCACTTAGATGATTATAACAAGCATCTGACTGTTTTCCTCTAATAAGATTGATTAACAAGTGTTTGTCTTCCTCTTATAATCACATCAAACATATGATCATCTGACTCTGTTTAAAAGTCAATGCTTTGATGAAAAAACAACACCGTTAAAAGTCAACACCCTTAAAACTCAATTCTTTGATGAAAAGTCAACACTATGAAAAGGAATATTTTTTTATGCATCCTTTGCTCAACATTATGCATCTGTTATTTGTTTGAAAGTCTATGTGACATATTTTGATCATGATATCCTCTACTCTCTCTGTGACATATAAATTGGTCTTAGGAAGTCATTAATCATAAGATTTAATGGTAAAATTGAACTTAATTAGTATAAATAGGTTTTAGGAAGTTACTAATAAAATATCAACTGATAAAATTAAACTTAACTATTATAAATAACTCTTAAAAAGTCACTAATAGTAGACGATAAAGGAATACTTATTTGGTATTAATAAGACTTGGAAAGTCACAAATCAACTATTTAAAATATATATTTTATTAATAGTACGTCTCCTGAATATTTTCTAAATAAAATTTTGAAGAGAAATGAAGTGCATATAGTAGATTTAAATAAGTTTCTAATCCCTATAAAATTTTAAAATTTTGTTTTAGTCTTGATAAAATAATTAACATTTGTGTTGCATTAGTAACATGCACATAATCGACTAACGTGATCCAAACTTGTGTTGCATGAACATAATCCCTTAGAACAGGACTAATTGTTTCATCTCCATTTATGCAAGTAGAACATGTGGGAGAACATGTGGGTCATTCTCCCTTCCATACTTAATGTACATACCTTTGCGCCAAAGGTCATTTGATCTATTAATCGAATTTCATAAAATCTTCATGAGAAAAGCTTCACTCATCTAGTGAGGGCTCTTGATCCATATACCTCTATCCATTTTAGGCAAGCAACAAACCTCCTAGTTAATTAGATGCAATTTATGAGTTTGGCATACTGCATATGATAATAGTTTTAGACAAGGTGAGTTTACTAGCCAGGCTTACACTGATGATTTCAACCACTCAGCTTACATTGAAGTTTACAAATAATATGATTGAACTTTTCTCTAGTTTTCTTGCCTAATCAATGTTGACCCCAAAATATCTACCCACATTGGTATTAGGGGTATATGTTTCACAATATCATTCATAAGTTATTGATCAACATTCTTAAAAAATATATGAGTGTTTAGCCTATTAAATTTTTTTTCTCAAACACTTCTCATAATTTATTTAGACAATTCATGATAAAATGAGTTTGTTTAATATAGGACTCTGTAAAGAGAAGTTGATCATCAGCAAAGAGCAAGTGAGAAATTTGCGGTCCTGGTCTAACTACACACATAGGTTTTCAATAGTTAGCTTCCACTTGGTCAACGATAATATCATAGACATGCTACATATAATTTATAAAAAGATAAGGTGATAAAGGGCCCCCTACCTAATGCCTCTTGCAGGAGACAAATTGTCATGTTTATTACCATTCCAAAAAAATCTTATCTCTAAGCCCTCACAAATTCAATGTATTTGTGAGGGCTTAGGCCGCCACAAATGCCTCCTTTTGTGAGGGCTTAGGCCGCCACAAAGGTTAAAGCAGAATTTTAAAACTAAACTTGTGGGGCCCAGGCCGCCACAAATGTCTCCCTTTTGTGAGGGCTTAGTCCGCCACAAAGGATGAAACGAATTAAATTTAAATCTTTTGTGAGGGCTTAGGCCGCCACAAAAGTTTCGCTTTATTAAAAAAAGAATTTATTAAATTTGAAATTAATATTAAAAATTGATATTATATATAATAAATTAATATCAATATATAAATTTAAAATATAATATTACAATTTATTTAAAAATTTAAATTAAATTTAAAATATAATATTTAAACTAAATTTAACTTAAATATATTATATATAATAAACTAATATCAGTATAAATTTAAAATTAAATTAAATTTAAACTAAAATTAAATTTAAACTAAAATTAAATTTAAATTTAAAAATTAAAATAACTATTATATATTAAAATATAATATTAATATTAATTAAAGTAATTACTACCAAACCAAATAAAACATTCCAAAATTAATAAATCATGTCTATAATTAAATAGGACAAGATATAATATATTCATATAATAAATTATTATCAAGACTATAATTATATAGACCGAAATAAAATTTTAAATGATGTTTAGTGAAATTTTTCATAAAATAACTTCTATATATATAAATAAAAATAGAGACTATTAAAGTATATAAATTTTTCATACGAACTCAACTATAACTCTTTTTAATAACTAACAGCAAATATTAATATCATCAGTTTTAATAATATTTTTTAAAAAAAATAGTTATATTAAAATCAATAAATTTTACATATGTTTCAAATTTTTATTTATCATATATTATGTAAACAACATAATTTCTATTTTTTTATAAGAAATCTATAATAACACTTATTTTACTAATCTATATTTTAAACATAATATAAATATATTTATAATATCATATATTTTACTAATCTATATTTAAAATATATAAATACTAACTTGATGTCGGGTAGTGTCTGACTTGAAGCTTTCACATAGCTGACAACTCTTCGAAGTAAACACAATATATCACCACTGTGAAAATAAAAATTCAATAATATTAATTAAATAAATAACTTCAAATCAAAAATAAAATTAAAAAACTAAATATATAATATAAACTTACCAAAATTCAAGATAGTAAAGAAAAACTTGAAGAAATAATTTTTGTAGAGAGAAGGTGGAGAGAAAATTTAGAAAGAAGGTTTAGAGAGAAGATAGAAGTGAAAAATGATAAGAGAAGTAGAGGATATTTATAGAAAATGGTTGATCATTTGTGGCGGCCAAAGCAGCCACAAAAGCCATCTGTACCAACTGTACAAAATCCTTTGTGGCGGCTTTAACGGTCAGAAATTAAGTCCTTTGTGGCGGCATGGGCGGCCACAAATGGCTTGCCTTTGTGGCGGCCTTTACCCTCACAAAGGGTTGATTTTGTGGCTGCAAAATCCCTCACAAAAGGCTTCAATTTCAGCTGAATTTTGTAGCGGCCTAAGCCCTCACAAAATGACAACGTTGTGATTTTGTGAGGGCTTAGGCAGCCCCAAAATCCATCTAAAATTTTAGTCTTTTGTGAGGGCTTTTTCAGCCACAAATAAAGACCAATTTGAATTTTTGTATTTGTGAGGGCTTTTTCGGTCACTAATTTGTGAGGGTTTTTTTCGGCCACAAAATATTTATGAAGTTGGCCATAAATAAGGGTATTTCTTGTAGTGAAAGCACAAAAACAAAAGATTGCGCCTATTGATTCAGAAGAAATAATGATCAAAACCATGCCCACTTTGCATCTTGTTAGAATATCATCTAAACAAAAAGCTTTGGCAAACTCCAATAAGAAAAAAAAAAGAATGTACTTGCTAAATCATTTTTATTTTTCATCGGGTCAAGTAATTTGCAATTTATTTCATTATTTTTTTTTGTCCATATGTATCTAAAAAATAGATTTACTTTATTTTGCGTGTTTGTATTTTCTTTTTTGGTTTATTTGTGTCTCTATAGTCTCCTTTTGCTCATGTGTTATGTATCCTCTATCTTGCTCCATTTTTTCTTGTCCTTGATCTTATCGCACGTGTTCTTTGTGAAGTTGTTCTTAACTTACTTTTGTTAAAATCTAAGTTTTGATTTCTTTCTTTTCGCTACTTATTTAAACTTATCTTGATTCCAATATTTTCAAAAAATCTATTTCATTGAAACCTTTCTCTCTCACCCCATATCCTTTTTCATCCAAAAAGTTTTTTAACCTAAAATCCTCTAAGAAAATCCAGTTCAATCTTTTGTCCTTTAATGAGTTTTCATCGTCCTAAAGAGTCCAACAATATTGAGGCTTTTTTGACAAACACAATGTGTCCAAACTCAAACCAACCTAAATATGAGCCCAAAAATTCAAAAGAAACCAAAAAAAAAAAAACACACAAAAATAGAAGCACCAAACATAAACATAGAGAGTCTTAAAATAAAGGGTTCAAAAGACAACAACCCAAAAGAAAGCCATCGTGGCCGTATCAAATTTATATATATTGGTTGTGGGGTAGCCTAAGCGATGTCATACATATGGCTCTGGTGGTGGTTGCTCCCCATGGAAACAGGCTTTAATAGTTGGCAGTGAAAGTTTGATGGGGTGATGTGTGGGTATGCGGGTTATGGGTAATTAGAGGAGTCGACAAATGTGGGAGAGAAGGGATAAATATTCATGAGTATACCTCAATAGAGAGGGAGAGAAACTTCCACTAGAAAGACAAGAGGACTCAAAAATAAAGGAAGAGTATAAAACCCTAATGTGGGACTATATACCCAAAGAAGCTAAATGAGAGATAAGGAAAAGCTTATCTCTCTAACTAACATCACAAGAGTTTTATATACTTATTTATGGAATATTGATGGAATGAAATGGAAGTGTTTTAGGCAACAATATTGGTCCCGTCAAATGAGTGCATAATAAGTAAATTCTATGGCTTTCACCTTTACCTTCATCTCGTCTGTGTAATTATTGCATGAAAAGAGTTGTTCAATTTTCATCTCTTACTTAAGAAAAGTCTCTGAATCACTCTTTTCTTGGAACTATGCTATTTTAAGCTTTACTCCCTCTATTATATCTCCTCTACCACCACCCCCAGTTTCTTTTCTCCTCCTTCTACCTCCATCATCACCACGTTTTTCTTGATTTTCTAACTCCTCAATTATGGTATGCAAATCTTCAGTATGCTCCCTCAACATCCTTTGCATTAGAGCAGTTATAGCCTCCACTAATAATATGTTGTTTCCCCCCATAAGGAGAGATATCATCACCACCTATTCCTATCATATTTTAAATAACAAACAAACAAAAGTGAAAGAAGAGGACCTTATCACAAACCTCACGTGTTTACACTTTTGAATTTTTCACTCGTGTTTCACTCAATTTAGGCTTTTTCTATAATGTATCTTTCTTGCCATTTTCCACTCAATTGACCTCTTCAAGTTCTTAATTGAATCATAAAGAACAATCAAGATTGTTGAAAAAAAATTTGATTAGAAGAAAATAAAGTAATAGAAAACATTAGTAATGTGATTGAAAAATACTCTTAGGAATTTTGTCAAATAAGTAGTGTGAAATACTTTTAACAACACAACAACTTTCTTCTTTTTGTAAATTTTTTTATACTTTTTTTTTCAAGTAACAGCAACACAAAAATTATGTATGGACGACATTTCAAACAAAAGCAACATAACTTGCTATTTATGTTTCACAAAAGAAAACGCATAAACAAAATTTTACTCAACTCCAAATCTAGAAACTAGGCTTTAATACCAAATGATACAATTATCTGTCACGAACAACTTTTAGGATTGTTATAGGTTGAAAACTTACACATTGGACCTAAAATTATGTTTTGTTGGAGAACACGATAATCGAAGCTAGGAAACTCAAAATTAAGCGATTCCAAAACGAGGTGAAAAAGGACTTATGAAACACAGGTTAGGTTGTTGAATAAGTGAAAAAGAGTATATAGAACACGAGATATGAGTAAAGGTTACTAACACAAAATTTTGTACAATTTGTGTATTAGGGTTTGATGTAAATGAAACTTGAAATTATAATTCAACAAACGAACCACGAACAAAATGGAGTCACAATCTAGGGATTGATAAGGCAAAAAAGAATGTCACAAGGATTAACAACCTTGATAAGTTCTAAGTGAATTGTTTTAAGAACTCTAGATAGCAAAGTCTCACAAAGTAACAATATGTTCAAAATCCGTTTTGCATAAGCTAAGGGTTTTCCTTTTATAGTTGCAGTACCTTACAAGTTCTCTAAATTTTTCCTAACTCAAGTTTTTACAGTTAAACCCAAATGTTCTTACTAATTTAGTGTACTACGTTAATTAAAACTAATATTATAATTTGTTAACACATAGATGCAACCCTCATTCCTTTTCTTCTTAAAATTGTATTAAGCAATTTACTATATCGGACTTCAATTCTTCATGAGTTGGACTTGGTTCAAATAAAATGGCTTTCAAGTTATTTTGAGCATCCTTTGCCTTTTTTTTTTTTACCTTGCTCTTGTCATTGGATTTTCAAAACCTTAAATATTCTATATATTTCCTTCATTGGTTATGCTTTTTATGTCCTCATTACGACATAGTTGCTAAATCTGTTGAGGTGTATTAGTTTATTTTCTCAATCTTAGTTGCAACTTATAAAGTAGAGTTGTTCAGTGAAGAGGATGCTTTGTGAGTATATTTTAATTGTTGTTTTAAGTCTTATGCCTTGATGAAAACAAAAGTAAAAAATATTTGGTATGGGAAATATGAATGACATCATGAATTCAATTAATTGAGTGTTAAGTAATTAAATCTTAGTTCAACTGACAAATACTAATATTATTAGATTGGACATCATTTTCCGAATATGAACATGAAACATCACAATTGTGTGTAAGTTTTTTATGATAATTATACCATATCGTCTATAGAAGAAGAAAAAAATTTGAGTTAAACTAGCCATGGCAAACTGCCATAGCTACAAATATGAGCCTTTTCTTAATATAACATGCATCTAAGGATCAAAATACTAACCTATCTTTTATGCTCTATATCCATACACATTATTTGTATCTCACTGTTGGTGTTCTTTACTTCTAGTATCGTGATGTTGGAAGCTAAAAATTTGATAGGGATAATACTACTTTAACCATTATCTATTTTCTCTAAAGATGTTAAACATAGTGTACAATTACATAAATCAATGTCAATGATTAGAACAAATAGATTCCTGTTTTGAGTTAAAGATATACAACATTGTAAGAGGATTCAACATGCTAGTAGATAAAAAAGAATGGAGAAAGAAAAAATTGGCAGGGGCTCATTTTATATCAAAACTAAGGATTTAAATTGTGTTTTGCAATTTGAAGTTGCCGCAATGATATCGCAGCCGCACCTTTTGTGGCATTAGCCGCATTTTCCTGCAATATAAAACTTTGCAACGTAACCACACAGCCATAGAAAATCAGTTATGCGAGGGAGGGCGAGTCTTTGGTCGAGAATAATCTGAGTAAAATCCTGCATTTTGATCCTCTTTCCTTTGATGCACTGACCAAGAAACTGAAACCGATGATTTTTTTGGAACATGACTTGGAATCTCTAGTTGCTTAGTGCTTTTAATAGCTTTGGAATGCATATTTTTCATGTGTTGTACGACTTCAATTTTGCTCTTAATTTTAATGTGTTCTGTTTTTGTTGATCCATTTGATTCTAGAGGTTCTTTCTCCACTTTTGCTGTCACCTATTCATAAATATATCATTGAAGCATTCACAAATAAGTAAGTCCTAAATATGCCAAAATATGTGAAGATTTTGTTGTATATATGTTATTTAATATAATTTTAAAGTTGGATTATAGTTGATAAATAACTTGTAAGTGGAGATGGAAAATAAAAAGTTTAGATTATAGTTTAAACATTTAATAGTAGCTGAATTTCACTTAGTTTTCTTTGCGAATACTAAACTAAGTAATAATGATAAGTATACATTGAGCATATGTAACTCATTGATGAGTATGACACTAACCTTTCTTGAAATAATGACTTGGATGTTGGATGGCTCTTCAGTAAGTTGAAGATTGCGACCAATGCATAAATTCAAGGAAAGGAACAAAATAAAAAGGGACAATGGGAGGTACATTTAATTTAATTTAATTTCTCATAAGCTTGTGGGAGGGTTAGATATGAGATCAAAATGTGGGTTGGCCCAAATGAAAAATTAATGGATTTAAAGGAATTAATGTGATAATGAAGATATGCAATCTTAATGCTAGTAAGATGAATTGAAATGAGCATGCAGTTTGTGCAACCTTTCAATCCCTTTCTAGCTGGCTGAAAGTAAAGTTTTGCTAACAAAGTTAGATTTGGCTCACTAAATATAATAGAAGAATGATGAGTAGTTTACTAGGTGTGTGAGTGATAGGATGGAAGAAACTTTGAATTTTGAGAAAAATAAGATTGACTAGACTTATTGATAATATAAAATGAGATTAAAATTGAAGGAATATCACCTTTTTGACTATTGTATACTATGATGTTCATTTCAAAACTTAGGATATAGGTGCATAGGACCCTTAATTAATATATACCAACCTATGTTTCATTTTCATGGTTCAATTAAGTCAAGGAGTAGAAACAAAAATAATGAATAAGATATAGGGACATTGAAGATACATGTTTCCGTTCCTTGCGGAAGCTATGTTCATTGGCAACACTTTGTGGGGATTTGTGATTGAATGTAGACAACTACATAGAGGTTGGTGTAAAATTGTCAAAATATTTCATAGTTAATTCTTATTTTACTTTTCGAATTTACAAGGGGTAATCAAGTCCAAGGAATGTATGTATTGGTAAATTAGTTGAGTATGTATTGATAAATTAATTTAGTTGAGTATGTACATCTTTTTCATTGGTATTAGTATTTTATACTTTGATTATGCACTTTTTGTTCTTGGGTTGTAAGCCTCTTAGGATGCAAGTTGCATTCACATAGTACCAATGTTCAATGGGTTTCAATTCTTAAAAACAGCTTAGATTTCACTCTAAAAAATTAGTTTAAAGGATGAGCGTGTTCATTTCGTTAATATGATACTAATATAATTTAATTACCAAGAATGTTATCACGCCTACCAATTAGCTTTAGGTCCAATTTTTATATTGTCATCTTTTTTTACTCGACTTTAATATTATGTTAAATAAGATTATATTTCACTTACAAAAGCTAGCTCAAAGAATAAGAATATCAAAACATATATACAACGAAATCTTAACAATGTGAAATTTTAATACAACTTCAATACTACTTCTTACATCTAACATGGATTATGTGTCTAATTCTCACATTAATTGTCATCTATAACTCGTCTATAAAACTATGGTGAATTGGCTTGAATCTCAATCCATAAAATCAAAGGATATATATGTCCAAATACATGCATACATTCAACGTGTCAAAAAATTTACCCCTGTGTGAAAAATTAAAAAATATAGTAAAAATGTGTTAACTTATACGTTTGAAAACATTTCTTAAATATGGCCCTTTATGGGGAGAATATAAAATTTCATTTTCTCCATTTTCTTTTTCATTCATGAAACAAAAATAAAAACACGATGGCAAAAATGTAGAAGCGTTTAAAAAATTTTGTTGCTAGAAAATGTAAAAGTAAATATGGATGTGAATATAGAGGACATGTTATTTGTCAAAGAATATTCAAATGTGTTTCCAGCGGAAATTCCAAGATTTCCACAAAAGAAAAGTGGAGTAGTTCATTGACCTACACCCAAGAACCAGACCCATATTTATTGCACCATATTGGATTTCACCATCAGAAAAGAATGAGCTTAAGGATCCAATCGAGGATTTGTTGGAAAAGAAGTTTATCAGGCCAAGTGTTTCACCATGGGGAACTGTGATGTCGTTCGTAAAGATAATGACGGGCCTTCACACTTATTTGTGGATTATAGAAAACTAAATAAGATAACTATTAAGAACTAGTATCATTTACCACAAATCAATGACCCGAAGGATCAATTTAGAGGACCAACTGTGTTTTAAAGATTGATTTGAAGTATGGATACCATCATATTTGTGTGAGTGAAGAAGATATCCACAAAACTGCATTAAGAACTCGTCATGGACAATATGAATTTATTGTCAAGTTGTTCGGGATGACCAATGCACCAACAATTTGTATAGATTACATGAATTGGGTCTTCAAACCATTTTTTGATAAGTTTATTGTGGTGTTCATTATTGATATTCTAACTTGTCCAAAGAGTTAAGAAGAGCAAGAAGAACATCTGCATAAAGTTCTGCAAGTAATTTGTGAGAAATAATTGTATGTCAACCTGTTAGAGTCCAAACTTTTGTTAGAAGAAGTAAATTTATTGGGGCATGTGATATCGAAAGAGGGAATTGATGTGGATCCAAAAAAGATAGAGATTATGTTCTCATGGAAACAATCTTAAAAAGTAGCAAATAAACAAAGTTTCATAGGAATGGCGCGATATTACAGAAGATTAATTGAAGGGTTTGTTAAGATTGGGGTGCCATTGACACTATACAACGGGAAACATAAGAAATGAGGGGTTTCAATTGTGTTTCTTTTTAAAAACTTTTTTCACGTGACTAATCTATAGTAGAGAAAGCGCGACAAATAAGCAAGAACATAATAGAAAAACACAAACGATTTATCTTGGTTAACCACCAACACGGTAGTTACATCCAGTCCATTCAACCTAAATGATTTAATCAATTAGTTCACCATATAATAACACTTTCACAGTATACCTACTAGTCAAATTGATTGTGTTCAAGTCTTCTAAACCTTCTAGTTTAGTAAAGTCAAGTTGTTGAGGAAGACATCCACTACTAGTAAAATAAAAATTTAGGTTTTTCTTAAATAGCTCTCGTAGAAGAATATTTACAAATTTTTTCTTTCATAAATTTTTCTCAGGACTAAAGTGAAAAAGAATGATTACGAGTAATAATGCATATGTGCTTATAGCTTGTGTGTTTCTTGTTCTTCTAGAGAGGAATGCATGTCCTTTTGTAGATATCAGTTAGAGTTTCTGGTTGTTGTCCTAATTGCAAGAAATCATCATGATTCATGAAGTTTCGTATCGTATCTTTTGAGATTGATTTTCTAGAAAATTTCCAAAACAAAACCTTATAACTGATTCAGTGCATATTGGTAAAACAATTAGGAAGCAGAAGATACGATGATCCGAGCATGTCTTAAGGACTTTTAGATAAGTAGTAGATTCAGCATGTTCACCAAAGGATGTGCAAATACTTTGTCTTCTTTGAATTACTGACTTTCATCAGAGAATACATCATAAATTATAGTTAAACAATCAGATATTTGAAGTGATTATTTGATTATCATAGGAAAATGAAAAAAGCATAGTTGCATTCACCAAATGCAATTGAAACGGAACGTATCATGTATTTCTATAGTAACCAGAATATTGTTTCATTATTGGAGTCAGCTAGAGCGTCGCTCGTGTCACTAGAGAGGTGCGTCAAAGCCCTTGCATCAGAATCATAAAAACAGAGTGAAGCGAAGTCTTGTTGTTCTTTTGAATTCGTCCAATCACCAAAGGATATGACATAAGAATCTATATAATTCACTTGATATGCGACATGCACACTTAATCAAAACGTTAGTGCATTAAATTATTCCCAAAAACTGATTTTGTTATTATTAAAACAAGTAAATTTCATAGTTCTTCAAACAACCTTGGTTCTAACAGACACAATTTACAAGGAAGGATCAACCATTTACATGGACAAACAAGTGTGAGGATAATTTAAAGATGTTGAAGGTGAGGTTTACAACCTCGCTCATATTAGTTTTGCCACAACTAGAGAAGTCGTCTGAAGTTATTATGACGCGTCTCACCAAGGACTAAGATATGTAGCATAAGAAAGTGGTCTTCAAAAATGTGAATCTTCAACATAAGTATTTTTCGTGTTCCTTAGTCTCTTAATCTTCATGTCTTCAAATCTTACAAGCGACACTTCAAATGAAAAACCATCAACTAAATTGTGTCTAGCTCAATCACATGTGACGAGGCTGAAATGTATTTTATTAATTGTGACAAATGAAATAAGTCATGGATGTTGGACATCATCAGTGGCAAAGCAATCCAATAAGGCACATGTCCTACACGTGTAATAAATTAATAAGGTCCAAAAACATATGCTCTAAACAAATCCTTCAATGATTGATTCTTTCTTTTTGTTTGTCTGTCGATATGTGGATGGTATGTTGAACTTAATCTTAGCTTTGTTCCTAATGCTTCATGCATTACTCCCCAAAAAAGTGAAGTAAACTTAGAATCTCAATCTAAAACGATGCTCGAGTTACCCTTGTTAAGATGAGTTAAAGATTGTATTAGCTAAATTAAGTAAGGAAATATTGTGTGAGCTGTAAATTTATTTGTACAACTATGTAATTACTCTGTGCGGCTTTCATTCCCTTAATAGAAGAGGAATTATAGGGACCCTTTTGTCTATATAGGATCATGCTCAATGAATAAAATATCATAATTATTACTTTGAAACTTTTATATGGTATCAGAGCCTACACCAACTCCCTTTCAATATAGGAAACGATGATTTTTTATTTTCTTAGTAATTCTAGAACTTCCAATGTTGTCCAATTCCACGATGCAATCACCCTAGAACGGCTTGACGGCACTAACTACATAGAATAATCATTGAATGCGCTAAACAAAATCAGAGGCAGAAAATGAAGGGGTTACGTTACTGGAACAAAGACTGTACCAACAATAGATAAATCCGATGAATATGAAGCATGGGAAGATGAAAATTCCTTGGTCAAGTCTTGGCTTCTGGACTCTATGACCAAAGGAATCAGATCCCTTTTCATTCGATTAGCTACAACAAAGTAAATTTGGGAAACTGCAAAAGCTACATACTTAGTTGACCAAGATGCATCAAGAGCTTATCAATTGCATCACGAGATAATCTCTACTCAACAAAATGGTGGATAAGTTATTACATACTTTGGAAAATTGTAGAGGCTATAGCAAGAGTATGATGGTATTAATAGTTGTACCATGGAATGCACTAAAGATGTTGAGAAATACAACGACGTGACTAATTCTCAACGAGTTTATGTTTTTTTGGCTGGTTTGGATTCACATTTGGATGGAGTTCGTGGTCGTATTCTGGCTACCACTCCACTTCCTAATGTCCAATCAATTTATGCAATTGTGTGTTTAAAGGAAAATCTCCAAGACACTATGCTAAGTGGCGAGTCTTTGAATGGGTCTGCCTTTGTTGTCAAGAAGTATCCAAAGAAAGAAATTCGCAAGTGTAATCATTGTAATGGAGATAATCATGTCATGGAGACATGTTTTAAACTCCATGGCTATCTGGAGTGGCATCCAAAGGGAAAAACTACTTCAAATAACAAGATAGAAACCAACAAGGCTCATATTTCTACTGTTGCTGGCTTTGTAACCAAGTTAGGTTTATCTAACTTTCCTTATAATATTTCTATTATTAATAGAAATAGCGATTGGATAATCGATACAGGTGTTACTGATCATATGACTTGTGATCAACATATGTTTACTAATTTCTCTCCTAACTGTCATAAAACTATTATTATTACTGCCAATGAAGTAAAATCTCCCATTGAAGGTGTCGGTACAGTGACCCTACCACCCTCCCTATCAATACCTAATATCTTATTTGTTCCTACCTTGAATTGCAATCTTATCTCTGTCAGTAAATTAACAAAATCACATTCATGTGTCGCTATTTTTTATCCAACCCACTAGGTTTTTCAGGATATACATACCAAGGAGAAGATTGGCAGTGGTAGAAATAGGTGAAAGGTTGTATTATCTTGAAAAAAATTCACAAATTCATAAAGGAGCATTGGTTCATCTTGCAAGTGATCACATACAAGATAAAAATAAAAAGGAAATTTGGTTATGGCATAGACGATTGGGGCATCCCTCTTTTAGTTATCTACAAAAATTATTTCCATCAGTATTTCATAAATGCAATATTTCTGATTTTCTGTGTGAAACTTGTGTAATGGCAAAAAGTCATTGTGCTAGTTTTCCCTTAAGCAATAACAAAACAGAATTTCTTTTGTCTTTAGTACACACTGATGTTTGGGGTCCTACTCCACAATCTACACATAATGGAAAAAAATGGTTTATTAGTTTTGTTGATAATTGTACACGAGTAACATGGGTATATTTGCTTCAACATAAAAGTGATGTGTATGATATGTTTCGCTCCTTTCATCGAATGATAGTAACACAATTTAACACATGTATTAAGGCAATTAGATCAGACAATGGAGGGGAATATTTTAAGAAAGAATTAAAGATTTTTTGAACTCTAAAGGCATTTTACATCAAACAACATGTCCCTATTCCCCCAACAAAATGGAGTGACTGAGAGGAAAAATAGACATATATTAGAGGTGACAAGAACACTCCTAATTGATGGTATTGTTCCATCTCATTTGTGGGGCGAGGTTGTGAATTCTGCAGTTTACTTAATTAATTGAACCCCCTCTAGTGTGCATAACTTTAGAAGACCTCTAGGTGTTTTATCAGATCATTGTGTCCTCCCTTCCATTGTTCATTTACTACCTCGTGTTTTTTTATGTGTTATATATGTTCACTTACACCCACATCAACGTACAAAACTTGAAAAGCGGACTCTTAAATGTGTCTTTGTTGGGTATGGATCAACTCAAAAAGGCTATCGTGCTTATCATTTATCATCTAAAAAATTTTATATTTCTATGGATTTAGCTTTTCATGAAGATAACCTTTATTATATTGAGTCTACACTTCAAGGGGGGAATGAAAGAGAAGTGCAGCACCATGATCTTAGCATGTTTGACTTATTTTGTGAATATAGATTATCTTGTGAGACTCACTCTACACGTAATGAATCTATATCACATATGGACAAATCACCTTCAGATAATACAGTTTCCACTGACCTAAATCTATTAGTTCAATCTTCTCCACAAGATCAAGTTGACTCTCCAGAGGTATTCCCTGATTCTATTCTTGATAATATAGATATAAATGGAGTTGGTACTAATGTTCATTCTGAAATTGATTCCTTTTTTCATGAAATTGACCCTTGTTTGCATAATGCCACCAAAACACCTAACATTGAATCTACTATTGTCCAATATAATCTTCCACCTTGTTCTAATCGGGATCAACGTCCCATTAGATACAAATCAAACCTTATATCCAAAGTTAAATATCCCATTAGTAATTATGTGTCATCTCACAAGTTATCTAAGTCATATGCATCATTTGTATCTCAATTATTCTCAATTTCTATTCCTAGTACTGTACAGGAACCTTTACCAGATCCTAGATGGACTGAAGTGATGGTTGAGGATATGGCAGCTTTAAAAAAAAAACACTTGGGATTATGTGACGTTACCTAAAGGGAAGAAAACTATGGTGTGTAGATGGGTTTATACAATTAAACACAAAGCTGATAGAACTATTGAGAGGTATAAAGCACGACTAGTGGCTAAAGGTTACACTCAATCTTATGGTGTAGATTATCAAGAGACATTTGCGCCGATAGCCAAGCTCAACACTGTGAGAATACTTTTTGTCTCTAGCTGCAAACCAAGATTGGCCTATTCTACAATTTGATTTGAAAAATGCTTTCCTAAATGGAGAAATTTTAGAAGAAATTTATATGGATTTACCACCAGGTATGATTCAAATGAGATAAAGGTTTGCAAGTTAAGAAAGGCTCTATATGGATTAAAACAATCCCCAATAGCATGGTTTGGCAGGTTCACTAAGTCTATGAAGGCTTTTGGCTATAAAGCAAGTAACTCTGATCACACCTTATTTTTGAAGAAATGATAAGGTAAAATTACAGCCTTGATTATATACGTAGATGATATGATTGTTATAGGAAATAACCAAGATGAGATTTCTAGTTTGCAAACCTTGCTTCTGAATTTGAGATGAAGCAACTTGGAAACCTTAAATATTTCTTGGGTATTGAAGTGGCTAGATCAAAACATAGTATTTTTCTATGCCAAAGAAAGTATATTCATGATTTACTATCTGAAACAAGATTGCTTGGGTGTAAACCTGTTGATACCCCAATTGAACAAAATCATACGTTATTTTAGTGCCAAAATTCAGCCAGCATAGATAAAGGGAGATACCAGATGCTGGTGGGAAAACTAATTTACTTGTCTCATACACGACCAGACATTACATATGCAGTAAATGTCGTTAGTCAATTTAGGCATGATCCACGGGAAGCTCATATGGATGTTGATGAAAGGATTTTGAGATATTTGAAGTCCACTCCTAGAAAAGGAATTTTATTCCCAAATCATGGAAACTTGAAGGTAGAAGGGTATACCGACGCTGATTGGGCAGGGTCAAAATATTATAGAAGGTCTACCTCTGGTTACTTCACATTCGTAGGGGGAACTGAGTTGGAGGGATTGATTAGAGACTGAGGAATATTTGTTGGAGGTTCGATTAAAATACTTGGTTAAGTAATAATTTAGTCGTGTTACGGAAGAGTTATTATCGACAAATATTTTATAAATAATAATTTATTGTAAAATTTATATGTGAACTGAATTGTGTTGGGTAGATATTTTAACTAGTAAAATGTTTTTAAAACTAAACCATGTTCCCTAATGTCCTAAAATTAATTAGTTTAATTTTATAAGTATGTAGCATCTAGTTTAGTCAAAGATAAGCTTAACATCATTATCTATTATATATATTTAAAACAGAACCCCAAATGCCACCTCACCCTCTAAATGCCACCTATACACATATTTCCCACATCAACTAAAAAGCTGATGTGGACCTCTCCTCCTTTCTCTCTTTTTCCTTCTCAATCTCTAATATCCTAATCTCTTTAATATCAATCCTCCTCCCTTTTTCTTCAATCCTTCTTTCAGTCCCTAATATCCTAATATCTTTAATATCAATCCTCCTCTCAATCCCTAAAATCTTTAATCCCGTACCATTCCAGAGCATGCAAATTCGTCTCTTTTCCCTCCCCGCCCCAAAACTGACCCAAGCAATCTCACTCACTACTCACTTTTTCTCACATCAATTTCTTTCTATTTTTTTTTAACTAACCCAATCCAAAACCAAAACCACACTTGCTTGACATTTTAGACTCCATTGACAAAACCGAAAATGCTCGAAACGTTTAAATACCTGATCGGCTCGACGGGTCCGAGCGGGTTTGGGTCCAAATCCACCGCCGAAGAAGTCACTCGAAGCTGCGGTGACCTCCGCTCCATCACCGCTATCATTACTGGTGGTACGTATGGAATCGGAGCAGAAACGGCGCGTGTATTGGCGAAGCGTGGAGCGAGGGTGATTCTACCGGCGCGTAGCATGAAAAATGCGAAGGAAACAAAAGGTAGAATATTTTCGGAGTGTCCTGATGCGGAGATTATTGTTATGCCACTCGATCTCAGTTCTCTCAATTTTGTTACGAATTTCATTGCCAGATTTCACTCCCTCAATTTCCCTCTCCATCTCCTCATGTAATTAATCCCTCTACATGCACAGTACCTTATTATTTATTTTTTTTATTTTCTCATTTTAATCTAATTACTACTATCTCTTATTTATAAATTGTTGTTGTTGATGTTGTATAGAAATAACGCTGGAAAATTATCGAATGAGTATATAATTATCTTCAATTACCTGCTAATGGCCTCCTGTTTTACCGCAGGACATGTTTTTGCTTTTGGAGAATCTAGGGCTTTAGCAATTGCAAATATGGTTTTGGGGCTGAAGGAAATCCAAATTCGTGGAGAAATCCGTACCAATGTTGATTACACAATTGATCTTCTGAATGTAAATCACTTACTATGATGACAAATTAGTTTTATGAGAAGTGTGTATAGTGCAGAAGTGACATTATTTCAATATTTGTTCTGTCAGGCTGCAGACTACAGAGAAAACAAATTTCACACTGGTTGGCTGGACAGTAGAATTGCAATGCGTGTTAGAGCAGAGAGGCCTCCCTGGTATCTGTCTGTTGTTAGAGGGGCACTCTATGTAAGCAATGTTTTTTTATATATAATTTTCTTCTTGTGTTTTTGTTAGTTTCTCATCCTGGAATTCACGACCTCTGCTTTATCCAATTAATATAGAAAACTTCTGCCAGCAGTGCAGCTTTGGTTTCAGACTATGTTGGCTATCTTGAAAAGGGACAAATCCCTCCTAAGGTATTATATACAAATGGGAGAAACATGTGACATATTGGATTAAGAATATAGGGAGATTTAATTGCAATATTTTTATGTTCTGACTTATTAGTGTATGTTCTGACTTCCATGCTACATTACAAAAGCTACTTTCTATGTTCTGACTTATTAGTGTATGATTTTTTCTTCAAAATAATAAAGAATAAAAAATGAAATATTATTCTATTGTTCCGTTTTGCTGGATATAAATAAATTCAGATCCCTATGAAGCACCCAGTCGTCATGAAGATACTTCACACCTTCTAAAACTGTCAAGATTTGTAATTCTATTAACCGGAGTGTTATCCTGCTATCAGTAAATTATGTAGTTCTATTTTGGTTAAGATTTGTAATTCCTCTATGATTGAATACACTAGGATGAAGAGAATGCAAAGGCCATCTGATGTACAATATCAATGCTTGAAGTTCATTTTTCTTTGGAACTTAGAGGAACAACAAGTTTTGTAAATCTGTTGTAAGTACTTTTATTAAATCAACTAAACTCTTAAATTGTGGATGACATGATTCATAGTCCATTTTAAAGCATTTTGAAATTAAAATTTCTTTCCCTGTGGTGTTCTTATGATCTCCTCTTTTAACATATTTTACTAATGTTGTTTTTAATGCAGGTTGTTTTGGCTGCTAATGACTCATCTTATATCAAAGGTAACACAAATTAAGTTCAATGTCAGTACTTCAAATCTTTTTACTGCTAACTCCAGAAATGATTTACCTGTAAGATCTTAATCATATATCATTTGTTTGTTATATTACGAAAATTATGGTTTCTTTTTCGTTTATGGGCCTATATTGCCAAATCATGTATGATGATTACTTGATTGCATGTTTCCTTGATGTTTTGTACCATGGATTGAAGATTATTGATCTTACAAAGGTGTCAACAGAGCTTGCTTGCCATGCCAGTGATGCAGATGTTGTCATTTTAGAAGGGATGGTATAAGTTCTTCCTTTGACATTGCATTACTTTATGGAGGAACATAGTTGCTGATTTTCAACTCTTATTTGTCCATCACAAGCTACATGATGGTCCTAAGGTTGTTGCAATAACATCAACAACGGTTAAAAAATTCAGAGGTATCAACATTAATATTAATTTCATTTTTTACACAAAATTCTATTAAATTTTCTATTTTTTATACCACATTCACTTTTTTTATTGTAAATACAGATGACTACTCAATCAACTCAACTTCAACAACAAGGGTTTATATTAACCTAGACATACCTGAATTCAATATGCTTTCACAAAGGTCTACCATCTACATCTTTTTGTCTGATTTATTTTCACTTATTCTCTATTTTCAATATAATTCTATAACACCACATTAACATCAATAAAAAAATTACAAAAATAATTTAAAAAAAAATTATATTCTGTTTGCAGTGATTCCGGTCAAAGTCAAGAAGATGAAGTTAGAGAAATACCACCTCAATATTTTTGCCACAATACACTGGAGAAAAGAATGGCGAGGAATCGAACAACATTAAAATATATAATGGCCATGAAATGGGAATCAAATGTACAAGTGCACTTACTTAACACCACATATATAAATGCAATCACATTAGTTTAATCAATTAAACTTTTTAGCCCAAATTGAGAGATTATACACATAAAAATTTATATTTCTATTACATTTTCATATAATTTATATAATATCAACAATTTACATAAAAATTTATATTTATATTCGATTTTCATATAATTTATATAATATCTAAAATTTATATATAATATTTCAAAAATATAGGAAATGGTATTCACAATCTGTGCAACTATCAATGACATTGATTACAAATTTGGATGGAATTACATTGGATGTGAAAATTGTCTCACAAAATTAACTCAACAAGGCCAACAATACTATTGTCCCTCGTGTGCAATGACATCAAAGTACCCTGTACCAAGGTATCACATAAAAATTTTACTTTCTCTTCAATCATTTTGTTTAAATCATAATTATTACATGATTTTTTATAGGTTCAAGATTCAATTGAAAGGGTCAGATGAAACAGCAACAACAACATTTACTATGTTTGATAAAGAAGCTAAAAAACTCCTCAACACTACAGCAACTCAACTATTGGAGAAATTGGACAATATAGAAAGACCATCCACTCTACAAAATTTGTGTAACCGCAAGCTCATTTTTCCTATTTTTTGTTAATCTTTTTGCCTACTTTTTATTTCTCCTAATTAGTAATGTCTACTCAATATTTTCTAAATTAATGTCATTAATATTTCATAATATCACTTTATTATTTCATAACGTCTACTCATTATTTTCTAAATTAATCCTACATTATATAATTGTATACATCTTTTCATAATATATAATATTGAATTTAATAACATTAAATTTCTTAAAATTCTTTTGAGTTAACGACGTTGATCTTTGACAATTAAGACATGAAATTTTATATTAAAGTTTTTTAAAATACACAATTTAAAATTAAACCCGCACAATACGCGGGTCATATTCTAGTTATATAATAAAACAAAGATATTTCCGTATCCCTTTTAACAAAGATATTATTAAGCTGCATGTCAAAAGTAAATTTTGTCCTTTGTTGTATAGTTTATAAATACTAAATGGTCAAATTTTTTGGTCAATCTAGACTATCTACCACTTAAGGTTAGATTCTTAAACTTTAATTTGCTTACAAGTTTTTTTGCCCTTGTTGACATAGTTCAACAATTAAAAGTACTATCTATCATTTACTCTTACGGTTTTCGTTCTGAATATTTGGCACAGGTAACACTCTTTTCTTTTTGGATTATTTAACTTCATATTATACCCCTAACTTTTATACATTTACCTCTATGAACTCATTTAAACGCAATTTTGTCCTTGACACTTTTAAAAAGTCAAAAAAAAATCAATTTAAATTAATTCTTTCATGCTCACGGAATTTAGTATCGAAAGTAATTACTAAAATACATAAAAAAAAATTCTCGAATTGAAATTTTCAGAACTTTGAAAATTTAGATCTTTTAATTTTCAGTATACAATAACGTGTCTAAAAATTTCAAAATATAAAATTTTTAAATTCTTTAAAATTTCCAATACATTTAGAACATATTTGATAAAAAAAAACGTTTTTGTCAATCGAAAATTTTCCATTTGTATCGGAAACAGGCCATTACAACTTGATGCACAAACAAGCCATTTTCAACAAGATTAATAAAAAATTACAAAAATATTAAAAGTAAATTTTTCGTAAATTGAGAAATTTTAGTTTAAAATTTTCTAGAATATGAAAAAATATGTTTCTTAACATGAAAATTGAATTTCTGACCTTCTACAAATTGAAATTTTTATTGTTTTGGAATGCATTTCCTGTTTCAACTACTTATTTTACGAAAATACCAGAAATTTCAACTTTTTTCACCCCTCGATGTTTGTTTGGAAATTTGTAGACATAATGATTTTGATTTTTTTAAATTTTTTATAACAAAAGGTAAGATAGATAGTTTGGGTAATATGAAGGAATGAGTATATTGTATATATAGAAATATATGGTTAATATTTTAGGAAATATTTGGTTAATTAATTTTTCTTTTGATGCAATAGGTTAGTCCAAAAGTGAGAATTGTATCGTGCACTCACTTGTACCTCACACTCCCCATTTCCATTGAAAAAATAATTTTGTCCCAGTTATTATTTATAAAAACCTCCAAAAAAATGACCTTCGAAACACAAAAGTAAGATCCCCCTTTGACTTTTTCCAAATGTTCAAAAGTTTCTATAAACATGAAACTTTCGAAATACAGAAACCTTTGAAATTTTCGAACTATCTAAAACTTTTGAATTGTGAATTTCAGAAACATGAAGTATTCAAATGTTTCAAATGTCTCGAAACTTTGGAATTCATGGAAAGTTTCGAAATAGGTTTGGAAGTTTGGTCTTCAATGAAACTTTCGAATCCAATTTTGAAAACTTGGGAACGATACGAAAGTTTCGAAATGATTTTTTTTTGTTTATTTAATCTATTTTCTATTTTTTCTTATTGTTGATATATTGCAATGCCTAGAATGAATGGTGCATTTAGACAAATTATTTGCAACATTGCCTGAAACGTGAGAGGTTATAGTGGTGATGGAGTAGAGAGAAATCCACCAACAACATCAAACAAACGATGGAATGAAGCAAACCGTCCAATTAGACAGCACCGTCGTAGACAGGATGTTCAGGATGATGTCGCTGAGCCTATTGCGCCTGCATAGATGGAGAAGGATGGTCCTGAGCCTGCACAGATGGAGCAGGCTGAGGAGCAATATGTTGAGTCTGAACATGATGATGATGATGATTCTGATGATATTGATGATGTTGAGTCTGAGCAGGATCAGCAGCTCAGATTCCTCGAAGGACATATGTGTTGACACAATATGAACGCCACGTGGCTCGGAGGATATGTGAAGGTAAGATATATTTTAATTAATTTTTCATTATATTTAATTAATTGATTATTTAAATAAGAATAAGTATTCATTGTTATGTTCTGTAATTACTCGCAGGATCGTTGGTCGTTAAATGTTATTACTCATAGACTGATGCTGAAGAAGTTTGTTGAAGTTCTTGTGCCAGATCTTGTACAACATTGGATTCGTGAATCTGGGCTGCTACGTCTGTCTTCAGCTTACCGCACTATGGTTGATACTGGTATGATTTTTGCATTTGTTGAAAGTTGACATAGAAATATCAACTCTTTTCATTTGCCATTTGGAGAGATGACCATCACGAGGGACGACGTCGTGACTCTTCTTCACATCTCACCCCTTGGTAAATTTTTTGATGCACTTGTGAATATGAACACTAATAATGCAACAAGAGTTGCACATGAGTAGTTAGGTGCAACATGCCAGGAAGCATATGCTGAGATTAATTATAATATATGAGCCCAATATAAACTACAATGGTTGTGTGATTTATATAGTCGTCTCATTCAAACAAACCAGCTTGAGTGTGTGGCTAGAATGTACATGATGCATTTAGTTGGCAACACTATTTTCGCCGATAAAACACATACGCGTGTGGAGGCGAAATACATTAGTTTGTTTTTTGATTTAGATCGTTGTCAGGACTATTCGTGGGGTACCACGGCTTTGGTTTTCCTTTATGACAATTTGGGAGATGGAGTTGTCAACGACACTCGATAATTCAGAGGTTACATGACCCTAATAAAGGTATATGATTTATATTAAGTTGTATAATTTATTATTTATTTATTTATTAAGTTGTATTATATATGGTGTTATTTATGGTGCATTGTTGGATTTACGAGCACTTCCCTAGCATTTGTAAGCAGGGCGAAAGATGAGTGGTTCCTGCACATCTTCTAAGAGCATGTAGGCGGGATACAAAACATGTTGTTGAAGGTGGATTGATAACATATCGTCGGAGACTTGATACTTTGTTGCTCGAGGATGTAGTGTTTACTTATCTTTTATAGTCATTCACTTATTTTCCTTGATCTCCCAATCCTGAAATTTTCAATGAGTTTCGCACTGATTCAACACTGTCATCGAAAACATTGAAATAAAGCTCTTGATGTAGATTAATCTCTTTATCCAATTGTGTTCAAACTAAAGGTCAAGATTCTTCAGTCCAACCTAACAATGTTGCAACTGTGCGAAACCCATAATTTCTATCACGCACAACATCTATTATGTTCTCAATATATTGATGTATAAAAATAGTAACTCGTATCTTATATGGTTGCCATGCAGAACATTGTGCTGATTGATTTGCAGAACGTTGAGATGGTTGCCTTGCAGAACACTGTGTTGATTGATTTTTAGAACTTTGAGATGGTTGCTTTGTAGATTCTCGAGAGGCGTCAACATATTCCCAATATGAAGGATTATGAGGAGTATCAAATTATTTTTTATTTTTACTAGCTCCCTTGGTTTTCATCTTATCAGGTGCTGCAAGTATTGATGTTGTATGTGGAAATACAAGTTCATGCACCTTTGCCCTGAATATCCTTTGACCAACAATATCTTGTTTCTTCATGTACGCTTTCATTGCTTCCACCGCTTCTGGAAAATCATATTCTGATACAGATTATTTATCCTTCAATTCATGCTCAATGCTTAATTTTCTCCAAAAAACATAAATGCTATCTATGTTGAGACAAAATCTCTCAAATGATTTTAATGATAACAAAATTGCTTAAGAGATTATGATTGTGGTTAATGACTAACGTGTGTTCTTGAGTGTATTCATAAATGAAAATAGGTTGTTAATCATTAAGGCAAAATGAAGTAAAATATGATTCAAATCTGAGGATAGAAATTGCTGCAAACGTGATGATGGAAATTGCTGCAAACGTGAGGATGAAAATTGCTAACCGTGAGGATGGCCTGCAAATTAAAAAAGCTTTAGATCTGCACAATCTGAGCCCTCACCAGAACAAATGTGTTTATTCAAATGCATAACAATGTCAAACATGAATAAATAAAGCATTTAAAATCAAAAGTCAGAAGGTCAAAGGAAAAAAGATGAATATAACTAGAACTAGAATGCAGAAGATGGGAGACTAGGCTGAGGATAGGCCAGCAAAGTTGAAAGCAACTCTTCAAGCATGTGCAAAGGCTAAAATCAGACTATTTATTATGCTTGCATGAATATATACATGAAGAAGTCAAGTTAAAGAAAGACAACTTGAAACAAGCTAAAAATGGAAGATCACATGTGAAGGCTAATTAAGAGGGTGGCTTTCTCTCTCTTGTCAACATCACCTCAAAAGGTGAAATCAACCTATATACCTTAAAGTTTTCAAAAAATGCAGCTCACATGGTCAAATAAACAGCTGTGCATTTTTGATAAAAGAGAATTGACAAGGACTTGTCAAGATCAAGTTACAAGAAAGGTGATCATGCAGAGGATGGCAGTAATGGCAATTCCGTAATTATGATGAAAAACTTGGAATGTTTGAAATAAGCTCCAACGGTCATCAAAGGGCTTGGATCTCTATAAAATGCAAACAAGCTCTCCATTAGATGACACACAACACACTTGCATAAAAGATCAAGCATCTTAAAGCTATCAAGAGCAAAACACTCATCCTCACTTCATACTTTCTTTGATCCTACACTATATCTTTGTAAATCCTTGAGAAAGTATTTAGTATCAACCACTCTTATATCACTTTGTAATTTCCTTGTGAGTTACACTTGGAAATATTTGGAAATTGATTGTAAGCTTGGTGAAGCTCAAGAATACACATTTTGTAATCATCCTCGGTGTGAGGTTGATCAGTTTGAAAGTTAGTGAAATCTCACAAGGGTGTGAGGACTGGACATAGCCATCTTTGGGTGAACTAGTATAAAATTGTGTGTGTCTATCTCATATTCCACTCTTACTCTTTTGTTCAACTCAGATCTAACGATTTGAAAAATCCCATCCTCGAGCTAGCCATCCTCAGCGAGAGGATAGTTTTTAAAACACTTAAAAATTATTTTTAACAGCAAAATCCCTAGTTAACCCCCCTTCTAGTGATATTTAGCTACATCAATCTAAAGGGATAACATTACCAGATATCCACAATTTTGTCAACTCACAAGCATATGGTAATTCATGAGTTGTTCTGATTGAGCAACCACATTTTGTTTTGTTAGTACCTACAGTCTTCATACTCTTTAATTGTTTGTTAATTTTTTAAAAACATTTCCTTGATACACAGTGATGTAGACTTTGAAAAAAATGGTGAATTATACTCGTACTCAACATCGATGATGGTTTTCTGAAAGGCGATTTAATGACCCATACTTGGTTCTTCAACATCATATTCACAACATCCCAACTTTTACACAAGTCACCAAAACTAGTTTGCATCATGTTTTTCAATCTCCAATGAGTAGACTCAACTCTACAAATAAATTAAATAACACAAATTAAAATAAATCACATAAATTAGTAAATCATATTTTCTAAAACAAAACTAATCATAATTTAAAAATACATGTTAGATGTTGTATTCCCCAAATGCATCACTCTATTGGTCTAAGCCTTGACAAATATTTTCTAGTAAGGTGTCAACTATGAATCTTTCGCATAATCAACAAAAAGAATAATACTGGCACCCACTAGCTCAAAGTATTGCAAGTCATGATCATACTCCTCCACACTAGTCGAATATACAATTTTTTCAATAAATCCATTACTTCGTCTTGTCTATTCTTTTTCACGTATTGTTTGCATCTTGGCCCAACAATTTTTTTCAATATGAAAACGACATAGGAAATGAATTGAAGTAGGAAACACAACACTAATAGCATTCATCATGGCAAGATCTCTATCAGTCATGATAACTTTAGAAATTAAATTCTCAGAGACGAACAACTATCTTACCTTTTCAAATGTCCATATGAAGTTATCTTGTTGCTCTTGTTCCAAGTAAGCAAACTCAACCGGAAATTTCAAACTAGTATATGTGACACCGACAATTTCAAGTAATGGTAACCGATATCTATTTTTTTTTTATGTGTTATCACATATCAAAACAAAATTAAACGTGTTTAACAACTTTATACAATCATGATGCATCTAAAATATATCTTTCAGAACATCTCAATTCCCTCGTCTTCTTTTCCAATGCACATAATTTTCTTATTGTATTAACTTCAACAGATGATGCATTTCTGTGTACGAACCTCTTAACGATGATTGATAAATACTCCTTGCTTTATATAATCTATAATGGTTCTTTAAGCAGGAACCTCAACTCTACTCATACCTGATTTCAAAAAGAGTAATAAGTTTAATTAATTATAATATTATAAATCTATTTTTTTAAATAAAATTTTAATTATTATTAAAATAATTATGTACATTTCGAAAATTTCTTATAAATTGAAACTTTCAAAAGTTTCAAATTTTTTGAAATTGTATTACTTAGAAAATTTGAAAGTTTCGAAGATTTCAAATTCATCAAAATTTTCGAAAGTTTTGATGAATTCTGAAAAAATGCATTTCAAAAGTTTCAGATTTCTCAAAAGTTATGAAATTGTCCAAAATTTCTGGAAAACTACGTTATGAAAGTCTCATGTTTAACAAAAATGTCAACAAAATTCACTTTTTTATATTTCGGAAGTTTTAATTTTTTGAATGATTAGATAGATTTTGTAATTTTTAAAAATTAATATAAAGAATGGAGTGGTAACTTTTTTTTTTGAAGATTTTATATATAATTAAAATGAGAAAATGAGAAAATGACATTTTCAATGGAAGTGTGAGGTATATGCGGGGGGAGTGCACCGTGAAATTTTCCAAAAGTGAAGCTTCTAAAAGTAAGAAAGCCCGTACTTTACCCCTATTAAAATAAAAGGTCTCACCCAAAAAATGCTACGCTAGCTTCATGACCCAATGTGCTCCTTGGTTTTATCTAATTTTGTTAGTAATTTCTTATTTGCTACCTAGTTTGCACATAAGGTGTTAAATATATTAGTGGAAGTTGGCTTAACTTTTAGTAAAAAAAACATTATCAAAAGTCAATTTTCAATAAATTGTTGAGAAAGTGGAGGAGTTGAGCATTTGCCTTCTTGTTTAATCCTTCTTGAACTGAATTTAGTTATCTCAAATGTTACAGCTGTAATATAACCGTGATTTTATACTTATCTCAATAGATACACTTGTCCATCTTTACGACTCACAATAATAGTATAACAATTTTAATTATTTTTTTCTAACAATTTTAAATGATAAAAAAGACAGCATTTCAAAGTTTTCTTTAATTCTATATGTGGTTGGGTCAACCATGTTGACCCATATTCACAATTGATTTATGATTTAAATATATAATTGATTTCAGTAATTACGTGTTTTTTTTTTTTGTTTTACTTCCATTAAATTTTTTTATTTGATTTTTGTTTGTTTGATCTTTGCTATTT
>JBBPBR010000007.1:35614825-35659396 GCA_037974775.1 Cicer pinnatifidum | reverse complement strand
TAAAACTCAAATTGATTTTTTGTAAAGACTAAAACAAAAGAGCAAGAAAAAAATATATATTTACTAAACAAAAATTAAATAAAAAAATTTACAAAAACTAAAACATATATATATTTATAAGAATTAATCATATATTTAAAATTCGATTTATGACAGTATTTTGACAATTTTCACATCAACGAGGCCAAGTGCTGCAAAAGATATTTAAAAGATATATTATTAAAAAAGACATAATTCTTATGTAATTGAGAGAAAAAATAAATAGATATATAACAAAAATCTAGCTAACAAGTGTCTCTATTAGAATTTTGTATATACTACTGAAATACATAATACATAGTAGAAAGATGAAAATGAGACACGCAATGATGATGGAAGAAAGAAAGATAAAGATGAAATGGCATGTTTGGTGTGTCTTTGACAAAGCTAAATTACTAACTTATATAGAATAGTTTATAGAGTATAATGACCAAAATAAAATTGTTTGGTAGAGGTAATTCTCTCACGAGTTTATTGCATTTTTAAGGAGGTTGTTGTATTTTTAAATTCTACTTCTAATAACATTTGAGTTTAAAGCTTACGGCGTTATGGATTTTTGGCAGTAGTTATAATTTTTAGGCAAAATTATGTCAACAATCCTTAAAGTTTTAACTCATTTCTGGAATTGGTTCTTTAAATTATTTTTTTTTCGAATAGGTTGTTTACACATAAAAACATGCACATCATAGTCATTTTTCTTGATTTTTAGTTTAACATCGTTAGAAAAAACTCACATAGTCGTTATACGTTACGTGACCATAAGCTGCTGAGGTGACAATTCTGACTCATCAAATTATATTTTGAATTATTTTAGAAACATTTGTACTATTTAATTGTTTTTCGTTATCTTCTTTATCAACCCAAAAATTATCCTCATCATGTTTTTCCCCAACCCATAATAAAACAAACAAATCGTAAGAGTCCATGGCCTTCTATCTCTACCAATCTCTTTAGTAGCAAAACTCATTCTTCTATTCTTTTTGTTAAAGGTTTTATCAATTTGCCTCATGCCAACAATCATTCCAAGACTCAAATTCATTTCATTCCTTTCCCAAAATTAAAATCAACATCCCCAACAATAAACCCCAAGATAACACAAACCCAACACTGTGGGTGACTAAAGATAAACTATGGAAATCCAACACTGTAGTTATGAGGAGATTTCGAAGACAAAGAAACAACCCAAATGATAAAACTCATAATAAAAATATTTGTTTTGGAAAAGTGACCCCAAAAGTAATTTGTTTTTGTATATGTTTGGTTTCATAATAGGACTGTGAAAATGAGATTGAAATTTTTTCAATTCTACCGAAAAACCAAACATATATTGAAGGACAGTGATAGAGTTTAAACAAGAAATTTGAGATGGCCAATTGGATTGAGAGGTTGCACAAGTTAGAGAGAGATTAAGTTAAAGGTATAATGAGTTGTTTCGATTCGTATTTTATATCAAATCTAAACATAAAAGATAGTCAATATGGATGAACTTTTATAATATTTTTTCACAAAACTCGAACCAAATCATCAGAGTAGTTGCTTTAATTTAGTTCTACCAGACCCACCAATATGTTAGCTAACAGCCCAATTGTTATGGCTTATGAAAGAGGTAGTGAATCGATTCTATTTTTAATTAATACATTTATTTAAAAAAACAAAAAAAAAAACTAACAGTATTGTCAAACTTTAGATTTTGTTTTTACTATGAAATTAAGTACATTAACTACAATGACAAAAATATATAAAATTATTCAAAAAATAATTAAAAACAACATATTTTTTAACATAACATAATTGACATAGTTTGAATAAAATATAATGATTTGATTTGAATTTTAAGTGGTCGATTTTAAATCATGTGAAATCATATACAAATTAATAGAGGTCATCTTTATATGGTTTGATTCCGTTTGGACTTGAATCTGGAAAATAATTAACCAATTTATTAAGTTTTGATTAAACTTTTGGGCTTATTGGATCATTTAGTTTCATTTTGATATCCATAAATGATGTTCGTGGTGTTTTTGAATTTCGAAAATCTATTTTTAAAAAATAATTTTCAGCCACTGAAAATATTACTAAATTGATTAGCAGATTAGGTCGTTCATTTTAAGACTTTTGCAACACTATCGAAAATTATGCAAAGTAGACGATCAACCACGATGTCTCTACGATAAAACAGTTTAGATATACTATATCGATTTTACTATTGTACTGTATAAAATTGTTCTGGTATTACACTGTCTAAATATGGTGGTTAAGACCACTCGAAAATATGGTAATATGACTACTAGAGAATCTAAAGGGACAACATTTTAGTAAATGGACTTAAAATTTTCTTTGGGAAAAGCAGAAGAGGGAGAAAAGACAAAACTTAGATTTTTTTTGAAAGTGTTTATGTGATTTATAAACTAAGCAAAATCCTCTATGAATTTTGCAACCGATCTGAGCAAATGTTGGGCAAGCGGTTTTTTACCAATTCAGAGAAAACGAGTAGAGAAAGACCTGAGAATTATGAGGGAAGTGGAGGAAGACTCGGTTAAATAATAATTGATGATGAGAAGTGGAACACTGTGGAGAACTTGCTCAACACACACACAAAAATATGTCACTAAATTTTAGAAAGAGAGAAAGAAAAACGCACACATTAAAAATAGATATTAATTTTTATTTTTTTTGTTACTAAAAAATAATACACCACATAGCCTAAGCCCAGCCAGATGGGCGATTGCAGCGTGCGCGTGTTTGGTGGCGATTTGAGTTTGTTCTCTGATATTTACAAAATTGGGTACCCCTTGGAGCACACCTCAAAAGTCATATCTCCTCCTTATAAACATTACTGATGTGTGACTTCCCTCCTATATTGGACTTCCTTATTTTTTTAAATTCACAATACAAGTTTATCTACCAACACAAGTTCCAAAATCCTCCACTTGCAATTAAAAAAAAAAAAATAGTATTTATGAAATAGCGTCAAATGCTTATATCAGATTAAGTATAAACAAAGGTGTATTCTAACTTGAAGTTTTGCATAGTAAGTAAGATTATGATTCAACAAGAGTAGTAGTCTTGAACTTTATCTCTAACATCAAATCCAAACAAAACAATTTCATAGTGTGTATTCTCAATAGCACTTGCATTAATGGCACTGCACATCTATCTCAACATTCACATAGGTGAGTCTATCAAAAGTACTCATGTAGCTAGGCACTCCACTTCATACAAAGTATACATCTAAATCAGAGTTTCTATTACCTTGTACTTTCATCGCTTTAGGAATCATGTTTCTCTTATTTATAATAACATGTTCATTTCATATCACTTCACAACTTGTTATTTCCCATTAAACCTAATTTTTGGAATATCTAGACTTTTAGGTTAGGTTACCATCATGAGTGACTAATTGATCTTTCGACAATAGTCTCATCATTTGGTATGTGTTAAGGATTTTCTATCTAGCTACTTTTTTCGTCGAAGGATCTATTAAGTTATCATCAGGGCAAATATGATCCACTCTACCAGTTGTTTTTTAGAGTAACTCTCTATCTATGTTTATCTTACGACGTATATGTCGTATCTTACTATTGTAATAATGGTTTAAAGTTTCTGCAATAGTCGTGGTATTATCGCAATGGATCGACAAAGAAGGCGTCAATTTTTCCCGCAACGGGATGTTAGCTAGCAACCATCTCAATCAGCTTGGTTCTTCACTAGAGGTTACTAGTGCTATCTTTACAGACTCCATAGTGGATTGCACCAATATCGATTGTTTCTTCCATTTCTAAGATACAACTCCTCCAACTATGCTAAATATACAGCCACTTGGTTGTTTTTGAGTCATCTAATAAAGTGATACAATCAGCATTGATGTATCCTTCAAGGACAACAAGAAATCTTTGATAATGTAATCTAAGATTCATGTTCCTTTTAAGGAATCTAATGACTCTCTCCATAGTGTTCCTGTTGCTCCATACTAGATCTGCTAGTAAACTTGCACAATAGTGCCACGACATAGACAATGTTAGGTCTAGTACAGTCAGTGGAATACCTAAGACTGTCAATGATGCTCGCAAATTCAATTTTCCTAACACTTTCACCAATGTTTTTGAAAAGTTTTACACTTGAATCATATGGGGTGCATGCAGGTTTATAGTCAAAGTAATTGTATTTCTATATGATCTTTTCAACATAGTGAGACTGATCTAAAAAAATTCCCTTATCTAAACCTAGTAATCTTGATTCCAAGACTTACATTCATTTCTCTAAAATTAAAAGTCTCACCCAAAAAAGGCTATGCTTCATGGCCCAATATGGTCCTTGGTTTTATCTAATTTTGTTAGTAATTTCTTATTTGCTACCTATTTTGCTCATAAGGTGTTAAATATATTAGGGGAAGTTGCATAACTTTTAGTAAATAACATTATCAAAAGTCAATTTTCAATAAATTGTTGAGAAAGTGGAGGAATTGAGCATTTGCCTTTTTGTTTAATCCTTCTTGAACTGAATTTAGTTATCTCAAATGTTTCAGCTGTAATATAACCGTGATTTTATACTTATCTCAATAGATACACTTGTCCATGTTTTACGACTCACAATAGTAGTATAACAATTTTAATTATTTCTTTTCTATCAATATTAAATGATAAAAAAGATAGCATTTCAAAGTTTTCTTTAATTCTATATGTGGTTGAGTCAACCATGTTGACCCATATTCACAATTGATTTATGATTTAAATATATAGTTGATTTCAATAATTACGTGTTTTTTGTTTATTTACTTTCTTAAAATTTTTTTATGTGATTTTTATTCGTTTTGCTCTTTGTTATTTTATTTTAATCTTTGTTTAATTATTTTTTATTAAAATAAATCTCTACTATATAAATAACATTTAATTTAAATCCATCTATTATTAAAGATATAAAGAATTATAATTTATAAGAATTAATTTTAATAAAAATCAATTTGATTTTTTTGTAAAGACTAAAAGAAAAGAAAAAGAAAAAAACAAATTGAAAATATTTACTAAGACAAAAATCAAGGCTTGCATTAATTTCTCTAAGGTCTTTCATGTCAAACTTGTTACATAACAATGATTTCACAGTATCTACAACATGAATATTTGAATCAAGCATGAGTAAGTCGTCTACATAGGGATATTTGATAGTACAAATGTCGTTTTCTGATTTATAATAAATACATTCTTCATTTTCATTCACTTTAAGCTCATTCGATATAATCAAGTTATCAATTTTTTGATGTCATTACTTAGGAGTTTGTTTAACACCATATAGAGACTTATCTAATTTATAAAGCTTGTTTTCTTGTCCATGAATCATAAAACTATCAGGTTGCTCCATATAGAATTCTTTTTCCAAGCCACCATTTAAAAAAGCACTTTTGACATTTATTTGGTGTACGATCAAGTTATGAATAGTAGCAACTAATGGATATAATTTTAGTCACCGATGAAAAAGTGTTAAATATATGTATATTTTTTTTTTGCCTAAAACCTTTGGTTACAAGGAAAACATTATATTTATCAACAGTTTCATTAGTTTATTTTTCAAAATCCATTTACAATATATTGGTTTGCAACCATGAAACAAGTCTACTAAATGTTAGGTCCTATTTGACTCTAGAGAATCCATCTCATCTTTTTTAGCTTTTTGCCATAGATTTGCATCAAAAGACAATAAGGCTTCTTAAAGATTTGGACGATCGTCTTCTAGTTTATATGCCATATAATCAGGTTCGTAATCTTTAGCAACTCTTGCTCTCATAATTCTTTGAGGTTTTGTTTCGCCTTGTTTGTTGCTTTAAGTGCTCCTAATCTTGGGAATGTAATTTGTAAGACCCTTAATTTTAAATCCTAAATTATACAATTTTAGGGTATTTTGTGTAGAATTTCTTAGACTCTTAGCCCAGTTTTTGGTATTGAGTGAGTTAAATGCCAAAAATATATTTTTGGAAATTGGATTAAAATTATTTGTCGGGAAATAATTTACTTCCGTTACGAAGGATTTAATACCGGACAATTTTGTTAAAAATATCTCAGGTTGCTGAAAATTATATTTGACAATTGAGTTGCGACGAGAGAAGATATTTTTATCAAAATAGTTGGAGATGTGAGTGACGTGATGGATGTGAGAGTTGTTAGATATTTATTGGTTTAGGTTTAAATTATTATATATATATATATATATATATATTATATATTTATATTATATATATATATATATATTATATATTATTATATATGTATATATGTATAATAAAAAGGAAAGAAGGAAAAGGAAAGAAGAGAAAAAGAAGGGAAAGAAAGACAAAGGAGAGAGAACGACATTTTTCCATCTTCTTCCTCTGCCTCGCGAAGCCACCATCACCCTTCTTCCATTTTCGATTTTCTTGCTTCCTTTGACTTCAAGAATAGAAACCCAAGGACTAGTGGATAAGAGAGCAAGGTTTTCTCAGCTTCATACTTCCTCGTTGTTTCGAAAACGAAGAAAAACGGTATTAGGGATTCAAACACAAACCTCCCCGTTTCATCTAGATCTAAGCCTCCTTTCAAGAAGTGATAGAAGGGAAGGTTGCTCACCTCCGTGCTACGGTGCTAGTGGAACAACTTTGGGAGCGGAGTTGCGAGCGGAGATTTTACCAGATTTACTCGTGGTACCTTAAACGAACGTGGAAGCTAACGTGAAGGTAAGGGCTCCTTCCAAACTTTTAGTTGCATTTAGGGCCTTATCTGTGGTTGTGAGGAAACGAATTTAGTTAGGGTTGGAGTATTGATTTGGGAAAAAAGGTATCTAAGGCTTTATGGGTAAAATCTTAGAGTTAGGTTTTGGTTATATTGATGAATATTTCATGGAAAATGAATTTAAACTCATTTATGTATGATTTTGAGTAAATGAAACTTGTGTGTTTGAGTGGTGGATTGTGTTGATTTGTGTTCATCGTATTTGGCGTGTTCGTACTTGACGTTTGTTGATTGATGTGTTTTGGTGTGAATTATGGATTGAATGTGAATGTATGTTTGAGGTTGTTTTGTGTGGAATTTGAAAACCATTAAGTTAAACGAGTATTAAGAATGGGGAATCTCTTAATGTCTTGGTTACTTAATGTGGGTTTGGGAAAATCGTTTAAGTTAACTGGATATTAAGAATGGGGAATCTCTTAATGTCTTAGTTACTTAAGGTTGTTTTGAAAATTGTTTAAGTTAACTGGGCATTAAGAATGGGGAATCTCTTAATGTCTTGGTTACTTAATGTTGTTTTGAAAATCGTTTAAGTTAACTGGGCGTTAAGAATGGGGAATCTCTTAATGTCTTGGTTACTTGATGTTTGTTTTGGAAAATCGTTTAAGTTAAATGAGAATTAAGAATGGGGAATCTCTTAATGTGTTGTTTACTTAATGTTTGTTTTTGAAAATCGTTTCAGTAAATGAGTATTAAGAATGGGGAATCTCTTAATGTCTTGTTTACTGAATGTTTTGTTGTGGAAATCGTTTAAGTCAAAAGTATATTAAGAATGGGGAATCTCTTAATATGTATGTTTGCTTAATGTTTTGGTGTGAAAATCGGTTAAGTAAATGAGTATTAAAAATGGGGAATCTTTTAATATCTGCATTTACTTAACGATTATTGTGAATGGAGTTTGTGTATGCTCATGCATTTCATTTGGTAAATTATGCTGACCCGTGATAGGTGGCACCTCGGTAAACTGTACTGACCCGTGATAGGTGGTACGTTTACGATTTACTTTTTGGTAAGTTGTGTTGACCCGTGATAGGTGGCACCTCGGTAAGTAGTACTTTGGCCTGTGATAGGCGGTACACTTACGACTTACGCTTTTTCTTTTGGTAAATCGTGTTGACCCGTGATAGGTGGCACCTCGGTAAACAGTATTGACCCGTGATAGGTGGTACGTTTATGATTTACGCTTTTTAGTAAATCGTGCTGACCCGTGATAGCTGGCACCTCGGTAATTGGTACTTTGGCCTGCAATAGGCGGTACAATTATGATTTACGGTCCTTCGAGGAGGGTTTTGGTTTGGAATTCCGAGTCCATGCATTTTGGCATATACGCGTGGCATTAGGGTGCTTGGCACACGAGTCGTGGTTGATTCAAATTATGATTGTGTTGATTTTGCTAAGTGTTATGTTTTGAAATTATGTGTAAGTGTGTTTGATTCAAATTTGTGATTGTGTTGATTGCACTAAGAGTTATGTTTTGGAATTGTGTGATAGTATGTTAGATTGTAAAACGATTTCGAAACTCATAATGTCGTGGTGATTGTATGGATATTGCTAAGTGTTAAGGTTTGGAGTGGTGTTTGAATATGATTGAGTTAGTTTATGTATTTTTGGAAGAATATGCAGGGAAATCGATTTCCCAATCGATTTGATGAGTTACAGGGACTTCTCTAATTTCACAAAATTGATTTGCCAATCAATTTTGTAAAGCTGTTTTTTTCAAAATCATTTAAGAAATCGATTTGGAAATCGATTTGGCCATCCATGAACTCAGCAAAACTAACAAAATCGATTTGGGAATCGATTTGGCCATCCAGGAACTCAGCAAAACTGACAAAATCGATTTGGAAATCGATTAACTCAGTAGAAATTCTTATTTTGAGTTAGATAATCGATTGCTCAATTGATTTATCAATGTTTTGGTCAGTTATGTATTACTTGATGGATTGAGAACTTTATTTTGATTTCATTTACATTTGGCAATCATTATATGAACTTTTATCATATGGAAAATCCTTTTAAGGTGCATGCTTCGTGGAAAGGGTATTTTGTGCATTTAAAAACTTAAATGTTATGTGTTAACTGTTAATTTCGGTTGGTGACCCTTTACAACTATTGTGGAAATCTGGGCTTTGCCCTCAGATGAGAGCCAGGATGATCCTACCGGTTCGTACCCTACGGATGGGAATGTAGATGGGAATGCTTGATTTGGAGCTATGTTAGGAGGATCTCACGGGGCGCGTGGAGATCACTCAGTGTGTTTAGTTGTTTTGTCGAATGATCAAACTAGTTTGACTGAGGGAACATATGTCTTTCTTTTGGGTTGCCTTTATTTTTAAACTGGAAGACTGTACCACTTTTGAGATGTAAATATTTTGAATTCATATTTTGAGAACTTTTTCCGCTGCTTGTAAATTATAATGACTTAATTATTTATCCAAATGTATTACCTCATTTATTTCTCTGTTTTATTTTAATTTCTTTTGAAAAAAAAATACACCCTCGCTTTGAAAAACGGGGTGTTACATTGTGGTATCAGAGCTTTGGTTTGGTTTTCCTTGGGGGTTGTGGAACCTTTGGTTATAGATTGTAGGTCAACCTGTAGGATGTGAGTCGTTATCTGATCATGCGTCGGGGTAATTGGTCTGAGTTGTCAGATCAGAATAGTTATTATGTGTCGATATATTCGAAACTTAGTTTTAGAAATATTCGAAGTGGTGTTAACACTTCTTCTTGATGTTGGTTTTCGGAAACACTACCTCCAAGAGGGAATGACGTTGCAAGGATGAACGTCAGTAGGAATGATCAAATGGTTGGAGCTATAAATAACATGGAGGTTTTGTTGTTGCACGAGCAGCTGCAAAGACTCTGCGGGATCTGGAGAAGAGGAAAAGAGAGATATGTGCTCTTAAGATTAAGAGGGTTAGAATACTTTCGTTGTTACCATCCTCCAAAGTTCAAGGGTGATGAGGACTCAAGAAAAGAGTTGACTAGTGGATTCAAGAAGTGGAAAAGATCTTCGAGATGACGGATTGTCAGGCAGAGTTGAAGCAAATCATGACGGCATGGAATTTATAAAATGGTTCCAAGGACACATAAGCAATGTGTTGGTGTAAACTCGAAGATGATGAGTATGGATGGATTAACATTAGACTATTAAGGGATTTCAAGTAAAGATCTAAGTTGAGGACTCTTGTTAAGAAAAGTACTAGATGTTTTCCTGGTAGATTTCAGGATGAAACTGGATGAAGTTTGACAACTGTCAAGGAGATGTGAACATCATGGAACTGTTGAGAAGATAAGGCTTCCATTTGGAATAACATTTGGTGCTTAGGTGTCAATGAAAGAGACTGGTATTGAAGTTAAGGGAGCATTGCACATTAGGAGTAAATACTCCTTTGGTTAGATAACATACGCTTTGAGGATTAGTCGATACCTTGAGGGATAAAGTCGAGCATTCGAGTTAGACTGGATTCGCAACTGGGATTATTAAGTATGGATAGTAATATTGGATGAATCTATAGACACGTAAGTGTGAATTTTGAGCGATGTTCAGAAAAATCTAATGACTTAAGCCTTGATGTATTGAACTCTATGTTACCATTAAGTGGAATTTGAAGTATCGAGTACGAGAATACTTGAGATTGCGGTAATATAAGTTTGAGAGTCTATTAAAGGATGAAAATTACTAAGAGGAGGTTAATATTTTGATAGGACTAAAGGATTATTCGAGATTTGATTTGGGACCCTAAGATGGTTGATTTTTAGCTGATGATTTAAAATCTCGCAAGGTTGGATGGAGGACCAAGTAATGCTTAAAACTTTCATAATCGAAGGAGTTGAGGCAGGCAAGTGATAAATAATTCATGTTAAGGATGGAAGTGTTGGGAGATTTTGAGGATCAAAGTTTAGAATCCTATTAAATGATAGAAAGTGAAAAAGAAGAGATGTAACGAATGATTTATGATTTAGTTGTTGGTCTTGGGAAATCAAACGTCGAGATTTAAACTGAGTGTTTTAGTGACTAGATGAACAATGAAAGGTATGTGGGTCTTTGAGACATTTTACTGCAAAAATTTGGGACGAGGAAGTTATAGATAATTATTTCATAGGAAATGCTTTGGGGAATGTGGGAGAAATAATTCTTTAGAACGTTCGAATGTTAGGATTCTTTCAGTTTATATCTCGATGAAGGTTGAGAAGGAATAAGAATCCAGCGAGTGAACCAAATTTTGGAAAATGTGCCAAGAAATTTGTTGGAGCAGCACATAGATATGTAACTTATGCAATTAAAGATTCAGGAAAGGAATTATCTCACCTATAATTCAGATATTATTATTATAAAGGTATGCCAAGATATAAAGACATTACTTGAGTGCATGTCATGGGGATTGTTATTGTGTTCGTCAATCAAATGAGTTAAATGTTTACTTGATAGGAAACAATTGAACATGAAATGGAAAAGTTTGGTGGGAATTAGTAAGCCTTGATTTATTGGAATCACTATAATGAAGATGTATCAAGGTTCGAGGTAGAAATTTAAGGTTTGTATAAATGGAAAAGTGATGGAGTGAATACAATGCGGTTGACCTGTCATAATGAAAGGATAATCATCAAGATGCAAATGAAGGACACAATGAAATTAAGAAGTATCAGAATGAATGTTAGCAGTAGAGGTAGGAGGATTATTTTCGAGTTGTGCATAATTGCGAAGTATGTAAGAAATTTTCTAGTGAAGCGTGAATTTGAGGTGTTAGGCATGAGACAAATGTAGACCTTGATCTGTGAATTAAATTCAAGTTGGATTTTAATGGAAAACGTGACTCTTGAAATGAAGTACTAAACTGGAAGGAAGTTTGTGTGTCCCAAGGGGTATAGTCTTTGGCATGATATCGAAAATATTTGACGAAGCTTCGATCACCAAGCATATGTGGTGATGGAATTTTTAAATTTATAGCTGGAATAACCTACTGATAAGAACACTATAGTTTGACGTAGTTGTACTACTTAAGAAAAATCGAGGATTTGTGGACAAGGGAGAAATTTAGGAGTTCTCGGATGTAGTGATTGTTCTGTGCTTAGTGTGTTGGGGTCATTCTAAGTGTTTCAGTTTGGTACCAAATGGATGTTTCGTACCAAGTGGATGCAAATGAGACAACGTGACATAGGTATGGGATATTTTACTTCGTCGACATGATCAAAGTTATAGAAAAATAAGGGAAACTCAATGGACCTTGAGAAGATTGTTCACTGCTGGTACATTAAGATAACCTCAGTTGTAAGTTGCAAGGAGCGCTATTACAGTTCGGTTAAGATAGTCTAAGCCACTATCATGGTTGTTGGCTATTTATTGACAAATTGAGGGACTGATCATCCTTAATCTCTTGTTGATAGTAGAAAAAATCATGTTGAATGGAACGGACGAGCCTTACCGACTATGGATGTGTGTGAAGTTATTAAACACCCTATGAAAAGGGGTAGGAAACATTTTTTCGAGAAGGCCGGGCGAAACAAGTTGTGACTAGTATGTTGAATTTGAGTGCAAACCTAGTGAGGATTGCTACTCGTACTTTAAGTTTCGAGGACGAAACTAATTTTAGGGGAGTAGTAATGTAAGACCCTTAATTTTAAATCCTAAATTATACAATTTTAGGGTATTTTGTGTAGAATTTCTTATACTCTTAGCCTAGTTTTTGGTATTGAGTGAGTTAAATGCCAAAAATATATTTTTGGAAATTGGATTAAAATTATTTGTCGGGAAATAATTTACTTCTATTACGAAGGATTTAATACCGGGCAATTTTGTTAAAAATATCTCAGGTTGCTGAAAATTGTATTTGACAATTGAGTTGCGACGAGAGAATATATTTTTATCAACATAGTTGGAGATGTGAGTGAAGTGATGGATGTGAGAGTTGTTAGATATTTATTGGTTTAGGTTTAAATTATAATATATATATATATATATTATATATTTATATTATATATATATTGTATATTATTATATATGTATATATGTATAATAAAAAGAAAAGAAGGAAAAGGAAAGAAGAGAAAAAGAAGGGAAAGAAATACAAAGGAGAGAGAACGACATTTTTCCATCTTCTTCCTCTGCCTCGCGAAGCCACCATCACCCTTCTTCCATTTTCGATTTTCTTGCTTCCTTTGACTTCAAGAATAGAAACCCAAGGACTAGTGGATAAGAGAGCAAGGTTTTCTCAGCTTCATACTTCCTCGTTGTTCCGAAAATGAAGAAAAACGGTATTAGGGATTCAAACACAAACCTCCACGTTTCATCTAGATCTAAGCCTCCTTTCAAGAAGTGATAGAAGGGAAGGTTGCTCACCTCCGTGCTACGGTGCTACTGGACCAACTTTGGGAGAGGAGTTGCGAGCGGAGATTTTACAAGATTTACTCGCGGTACCGTAAACGAACGTGGAAGCTAACGTGAAGGTAAGGGCTCCTTCCAAACTTTTAGTTGCATTTAGGGCCTTATCTGTGGTTGTGTGGAAACGATTTTTGTTAGGGTTGGAGTATTGATTTGGGAAAAAAGGTATCTAAGGCTTTATGGGTAATATCTTAGAGTTAGGTTTTGGTTATATTGATGAATGTTTCGTGGAAAATGAATTTAAACTCATTTATGTATGATTTTGAGTAAATGAAACTTGTGTGTTTGAGTGGTGGATTGTGTTGATTTGTGTTCATCGTACTTGGCGTGTTCATACTTGACGTTTGTTGATTGATGTGTTTTGGTGTGAATTATGGATTGAATGTGAATGTATGTTTGAGGTTGTTTTGTGTGGAATTTGAAAACCATTAAGTTAAACGAGTATTAAGAATGGAGAATCTCTTAATGTCTTGGTTACTTAATGTGGGTTTGGGAAAATCGTTTAAGTTAACTGGATATTAAGAAAGGGGAATCTCTTAATGTCTTGGTTACTTAAGGTTGTTTTGAAAATCGTTTAAGTTAACTGGGCGTTAAGAATGGGGAATCTCTTAATGTCTTGGTTACTTAATGTTGTTTTGAAAATCGTTTAAGTTAACTGGGCGTTAAGAATGGGGAATCTCTTAATGTCTTGGTTACTTGATGTTTGTTTTGGAAAATTGTTTAAGTTAAATGAGAATTAAGAATGGGGAATCTCTTAACGTCTTGTTTACTGAATGTTTTGTTGTGGAAATCGTTTAAGTCAAAAGTATATTGAGATTGGGGAATCTCTTAATATGTCTGTTTGCTTAATGTTTTGGTGTGAGAATCGGTTAAGTAAATGAGTATTAAAAATGGGGAATCTTTTAATATCTGCATTTACTTAACGATTGTTGTGAATTGAGTTAGTGTATGCTCATGCATTTCATTTGGTAAATTGTGCTGACCCGTGATAGGTGGCACCTCGGTAAACTGTACTGACCCGTGATAGGTGGTACGTTTACGATTTACTTTTTGGTAAGTTGTATTGACCAGTGATAGGTGGCACCTCGGTAAGTAGTACTTTGGCCTGTGATAGACAGTACACTTACGACTTACGCTTTTTCTTTTGGTAAATCGTTTTAAGGTGCATGATTCGTGGAAAGGGTATTTTGTGCATTTAAAAATTTAAATGTTATGTGTTAACTGTTAATTTCTGTTGGTGATCATTTACAACTATTGTGGAAATCTGGGCTTTGCCCTCAGATGAGAGCCAGGATGATCCTACCGGTTCGTACCCTACGGATGGGAATGTAGATGGGAATGCTTGATTTGGAGCTATGTTAGGAGGATCTCACGGGGCGCGTGGAGATCACTCAGGGTGTTTAGTTGTTTTGTCGAATGATCAGACTAGGTTGACAGAGGGAACAAATGTCTTTCTTTTGGGTTGCCTTTATTTTTAAACTGGAAGACTGTACCACTTTTGAGATGTAAATATTTTGAATTCATATTTTGAGAACTTTTTCCGCTGCTTGTAAATTATAATGACTTAATTATTTATCCAAATGTATTACCTCATTTATTTCTCTGTTTTATTTTAATTTTTTTAAAAAAAAAAATACACCCTCGCTTTGAAAAACGGGGTGTTACATAATTTGTTTTGGTTCCCCCCAACTATTTCTCGATTTGAAAAGGAATCTATTACTAAAAAAGTTAATATAATTTAACTCTATGATCACTTTAGCATTTAGTTCACCAAACCTACATGCTTTATTTTTTACTACATACCTAGTGAATACACATTCATAGGCTTTATTGGCGACTTGGGATCAGAGATTCCGACCCAGACAACCCCAAGTTTGAAAATAGAACAAGTTGGGTTATTTTTTCTTCAATATCTCGTAAGAATATGTTTTTCTTATAGATTTGGGAACTCTATTCAAAACATATCAAACAACCAATAAATATCTCTCGACCAATGAGATGTAGCACCAAAGTTAAGCATAACAACAACAACTAATTCAATAAGAGTTGTATTTTTTCTTTCAGTTTTACTATTCATTTCAAGTGGATACATTATAGTTGTTTCATGTATAATTCCACATAGTTTATAAAAATCATGAAACAAACTAGAAGCATACTCGGTTCCTCTATCACTACGCAGTCTCTTAATGTTTCAACTAAAATTATTTTCAATTTTAGTTACAAATTAAGTTCCTAAACATGTGAAACACTTCAATTTTATTTTTCATTAGATATTCAAAAGTATAGTCAGAACAATCTTCAATAAAAGTGATAAATAATGTTTCCATTTCTAGTTAAACTCTCATCAAGTCAACATATATCACAATGTATTAAATCTAAAGGCTCATAATCTCTAACTATTGATTTATATGAACTATTTCTTATTTTAGGTTGACTGCAAAAATAATATTTTTCAAAATAATTTAAAGATAAATTTGGAATTATACCTAAGTTACTTAAGTTTGAACTCATACATTTGTTCACATGACATAATCTAGCATGCCAAATTTAAAATCACATTTGTAAGCAAAATGATATATTTTATTAATTTCAACATTCAAATTAAACATACCATTGGTGGCATGCCCTCAACAAAAATACCATTTTATGGAATGGTATACAAATACGCTCCTATAGACTGAGTAAACTCTCCCTTATTCAAAAGAAATCCAGAAACTAGTTTCTTTCTTTTCTCTAACGTGTGCATCGCGTCATTCAGGATCAAAGTCTTTCTAGAGGTGAACTTCAACTCCACATCTACAATACCAATAATATTAGTGGTGTGAGAATCTCCCAACAACACCTTCTTATATTCAACAACAGTATATGTTTTAGAAATAACAACATCATGGAAAACATGGCAAGAGACATTAGTGTCAATTCATTATCCATTTGATCCACCAACAATGTTGATTTAAGTAATCATATAAAGGAGTTGCTCTTCAGTCAAGTTACCAACAATTATATCAAATGAATTGTGAGTTGGAGTCATTTCTAGAAAGTGATAGCTACTTCACAATTGGGGCCAAAAACTTGATAGCGTTTCAGCAAGTGTACTGAATCGTTGCAAGTAATAATAAAACGGTAGTACCGAGTGTCGAACTCAAGGATTGCGTTTTACTATTGAATTATATTTAATTACTGCAATTGAACAAAAGGTTCCCAAGTTGATTGAAATAATATTTGAAATTAACAACAGTAATAAAATTGATCTTTTATAATGAGAAAAATGTTAGGGATGAGTTTCACTTCGAATCCAACCTTGGTGTCTAATTTGATCCTAGTTATTGAATTCCTTTATTGAATTATTACCGAATTCTCTTTATTATTCTTGCCCTAATGTCTTAGTGACAGAACCTTTAATTCCAAAGTAACCCCTAATTCCTTAGTAGATTTAAGATTATAATTAAGCATTACTGTATAGAAATTCTCTTGTAAACTATTGCTTTGCAACTAATTTAATTGGTTCCGTGACCTGCATCTATCCCTAGACTACAAATTCATGAATTTCTCATCTCAAACATTCGTAAAGTCCACTTCCGTTTCAAAATACAAATCGTAGAACATTTTAATGTTGATCAAGCAATAAAAAGCATTAAGCACAGAGATGAGAAAAATAATTCAATAAACTCATTCATATAACTAGAAATCAAATCAGAAAAATAAGGGTTTCATCTGGTTACACTCATCCCTAACAAATAGGGTTTAGTTACTCATGACAGATATATAAAAGATAAGGATTAAAGAAGAGTTACAAGAATGATTCATGGATGATTCTTGATAAAACTGCTTCAATGGCGTTAGAAACGACCGTCTTTGAGTTTCTATACTAGGGCACAAGTCTCCCAAGTTCCCAAGAGTCAAAAAGATCCAAAAACAGTAAAAAAATTGCGTTTTTATGATTGCTGATGCGCGTCACGCGCTCCAGGCGCGCGTTGGCAGAGCTGAAACATGAGAAATGCGCTCAAGCGCGCTGGGCGCGCTCCAGGCGCACAGCATCTGCTGTCTGACGTATTTTGAATTTTGCTCATCTTTTGCATCTGAATTTGGTCCCGGTGTCTTCATGAAGATAAATAAGACTAAAATCAATAAAAATTATGCATATGATGAAGAGTCATCACAACCCCAAACTTAATCTATTGCTTGTCCCCAAGCAACAATTAATTTCAAATTTGGTGTAGTTAAAAGCAAACTTAAACTCAATTTCTCAATTTAAATGAAACTCAATTCTCAAATTTTCAGCCACTACAAAACATCCATCATACTCTATGGTTGCTTACAAAAATAATAAGGTCTGTACACCTTGGCATTCATTTATCAAATTCAACTCTCTCTTCACACAATCTCACCAAAATTTCCCTCAAGTGTTTAGAAGGGTTATGAATTTATCACTCAAATCCTAGAGCATGCATCACGCTACCATAGGCTTGAAAAAATTCTAGTTAGCAATCACAATGCAACAAACACATACATTTTTTGAGGACTTTCGGGTTGTAATGGGGCTTAGGTAAGGGTAGGATATTTTGGGATAGTAGGATTTACTACTTGGAGTTAGGCATATATTTCCAAATTATTCTACCATTTTTTTTTTCACCTTTTCATTATGGAGATTCTCAAACATTGACCAAACAACCAAGAAGATATTATTTATCATTTTTTTGTTTTTTTGTTTTTTTTTTTTTCTTCTTTCTTCTTTCTTCTTTTTCTTTTTCTTTTTTTCTTTCTTTTTGTGAGAATCACCACCCCAAACTTAAAAGGTTGATATCCCATGAGCAACCCCAAACTTAGAATTTGACCAAGACAAGACAAAAAATTTTCTACCTAACTCCAAGTAAGGTGATGTAATTGAAGTAGGGTTTTTGTTTTGTAATGTGGCTAGTAACCGAAATAAAGAGGCAAGGCTCAAAGGGGCTAGCAAAGGATAACATTTTCATAGGGTAGTTAGAAAGGCTCAAACGACCAAATAAAATTGCCTCAATGTATGCATAAATTACAAGTGATGCATGTCAGAATTAGTCCAAGTTCTGAAGGGATAACACATGTCTGGATAATCACACAACAAAGAATTTAAGTGTTTAGGCTCAAAAGCTCACAGCTAGGATAATAAGAAAGAGTATGAACTATTTAAATGATGCCAAACATGCCACTACAAAAATTATTTAGTGTTTTTTTTAAATGCGAGTTAGACTTCAACAACCAAGCAGTAATCAACAATGCATGAATTAGTGAAACTTATCGACTTGAGCAATGATATGAGCAACAAAATATAGTTTAAATTTCAAAATCCCAAACATAAAACTTAAGATCAAATGCAAGTTGTTAATAATTCTTCATCATAGTTCACGTTTACACACAATTAGAAAGAAACAAATTCAAATAACAAAAATAAGATTGCAAAAATTAAAAGTTACCTCTACCTGTGGGTTGCCTCCCACGAAGCGCTTCTTTAAAGTCATTAGCTTGACGCCTCAACTATTGTCAAGGTGGCATATATGACAAGAAGAACACATCATCCTTCTTCTTCTTTTTGTTTGGTAGAAATTCCATGAACTTGAGAAATAAAAGATGTTGTTTCCATGTCCTTCTCAATTGGACATTGATGAACAAGGCATAGATTGAATCTTGAACTTTATCAATTTCTTCTTTTTTCTTTTCCTTGTTCATATTTTCCTCTTGCGTATCTTCTTCAACCACAACAATGAAATTATCTTCAATCTTCAACTTCTCATCCATCTTCTCAAACTTAGCCATTTGCTCAAATAACCTCTCACATTGATTTTTAAATTTGTCAATTGAAACCATGTTATTCTTCATGAATTCAACCAAAACGTTCGTAACGTGAAAGTCCTTGTCATCTGATTCTTTGGATAGAATTTTAGGAGATAGAATTTGTTCCCAATTTATCTTTTGAATGTAATACTCGATGTTTTCTGTAACTTTGAGAAACAAATCTTCATATTCTATTAGTTCATCAAGGTCATCTAAACAACGTCCATTCTTATGTGCTTCTCCCCAAAAGTCACACCTAAGAGGCTTCCACGGAGGGATTTGAGGGTGATATTTTAAAAATGAATGGCTCAAGATTTGCCCCTCAATCATGCGACATATACCCGATATAAGACAAGTATCACACTCTTCATATAATTGTAGTAGAATATCATCATCATAATCTTCCATGCTCTACAGCGCTTAGTTATCTCAAACAAAGAAGAGAAAAACCACTAGACATGACATTAGCAAGTTCAACAAATAAAAATAGAAAATAAAAGGAAATTTTTTTTCTAAAAATCAAAAAAATAAAAATCAAAAATCAAAAATTTTATTGCAGAGCAACAAATTTCAATTAAGTAAATAAATTAAATTCAATAGTGATATGGCAATCTCCAGCAACGGCGCCAAAAACTTGATAGCGTTTCAGCAAGTGTACTGAATCGTTGCAAGTAATAATAAAACGGTAGTACCGAGTGTTGAACTCAAGGATTGCGTTTTACTATTGAATTATATTTAATTACTGCAATTGAACAAAAGGTTCCCAAGTTGATTGAAATAATATTTGAAATTAACAACAGTAATAAAATTGATCTTTTATAATGAGAAAAATGTCAGGGATGAGTTTCACTTCGAATCCAACCTTGGTGTCTAATTTGATCCTAGTTACTGAATTCCTTTATTGAATTATTACCGAATTCTCTTTATTATTCTTGCCCTAATGACTTAGTGACAGAACCTTTAATTCCAAAGTAACCCCTAATTCCATAGTAGATTTAAGATTAGAATTAAGCATTACCATATAGAAATTCTCTTGTAAACTATTACTTTGCAACTAATTTAATTGGTTCCATGACCTGCATCTATCCCTAGACTACAAATTCATGAAATTCTCATCTCAAGCATTCGTAAAGTCCACTTCCGTTTCAAAATACAAATCGTAGAACATTTTAATGTTGATCAAGCAATAAAAAGCATTAAGCACAGAGATGAGAAAAATAATTCAATAAACTTATTCATATAACTAGAAATCAAATCAGAAAAATAAGGATTTCATCTGGTTACACTCATCCCTAACAAATAGGGTTTAGTTACTCATGACAGATATATAAAAGATAAGGATGAAAGAAGAGTTACAAGAATGATTCATGGATGATTCTTGATAAAACTGCTTCAATGGCGTTAGAAACGGCCGTCTTTGAGTTTCTATGCTAGGGCACAAGTCTCCCAAGTTCCCAAGAGTCAAAAAGATCCAAAAACAGTAAAAAAAAATTGCGTTTTTATGATTGCTGATGCGCGTCACGCGCTCCAGGCACGCAGGGCGCGCTCCAGGTGCGCGTTGGCAGAGCTGAAACATGAGAAATGCGCTCCAGGCGCGCTGGGCGCGCTCCAGGCGCACAACATCTGCTGTCTGACGTATTTTGCATTTTTCTCATCTTGTGTGTCTGAATTTGGTCCCGGTATCTTCATGAAAGTTGTAGATATGGATCTTAGCTTTCATTATCACTTGGAGTGACACTAATTGGACATTGAGAACTCCAGATATGGCTGAAATACTCCATATAGGTCATATTGATTTCTCACCAAAATTCAGCACTGCACTAAAATAAAGTAACAACGCAAAACTACGAAAAATCTCTACTTAATTAAGAAAATAAGAACAAACATTTCATTAAATCAAATAACTAAAATCAACCAAATATATCAAATAATTCATTAAATTAACTAATGATTAAAGATAAATAAGACTAAAATCAATAAAAATTATGCATATGATGAAGAGTCATCAGGGCCTTTGGAGGGTTCTCATTCTTGTTGTGGTTCTTTAGATTGTGGATTTGATTCTTGAGTGGTTTGCTAGTGCGCTTTAGAGCTACACCGAAGAACTTCTTCTTATTGTTTGAAAAACTTAGTACTTCATCTTTCTGGTCTTGCTTTCGGGATTCTTCCTCAATTTTGAGGCAGATTATCTGACTTTCTAATGAAAAGTCTTTTTTTTTATGCTTGAGATAATTTTAGAAATCCTTCCAAGCAGTGGGCAATTTGTCAATAATAACAACAGTTGGAAATTGTTCATCTAAAGTCATACCTTTATAGATGATTTCATGAGCTATCATCTTAATTTCAAGGGGTTGAACCACCATAAATTTTCATCAATAATCTAATACTTAAGGTAGCGGCTCACAACATACTTTTTAGCCCATTTTCTTCGATATAGAATTTATTCTATAGAGCATCTCAAATATCTCAAGTAGTATTGTTTGAATTGTAGTAAACATACAAACGATTAGCAATTTTATTAAGAATATAATTCTTACTAAGGTAATCATTATTCTTCCATATATTTAACTATCCGGCTTTCTTATCATTTTCTATTTGTTCAGTTGTTTCTAAAATCTCTGGAATGTCATCTTTCATAATATTTGCAACCTTTTTCATAGTTAAGAAAAATAACATCCTTTGTTGTTATCGTTTTAAGTGACATCCTTCAAACCAAAACAATTTATTAAAATCACAAGCAGTGAAATTGGATTACTAATCTCTTTAGTTGACATGGCAGAAAGAAATGTTTTAAAATTTTTGTTTTTGAATTTTGAATATCAGTTTTTTAAAAATAATTTTCAGCCACCAAAGATATTATTGGGTTGAGTCGCGGATTAGGTCGCACTTTTTAAGATATTCCACGACACTATCCAAAATTGTGCAAGGTAGACGATCAACCACAATGTTTCCAAGATAAAATAGCTCAGATACAGTGTATTGATTTTACTATAGTCCTTAAGAAAATCATTCTAAAATTACACTAAATATGGAGGTTAAGGCCAATCGAAATTCTAAAGGGACAATTTTTTAGTAAAGGGATAGAGAAAATTTATAACGAAGCAGAAAAGGGAGAAGAGAGAATCCTATATTTATATAGGAATTCTGCAACCAATCTAAGCAAATTCTGCATGAGTGGTTTTTTACCATTTCATTGAAAACTGACAGAAACAGACATGCAGATTCAGAGGAAAATGGAAGAAGAACCATATAAATAATAGACAACCCAAACCCAATCATTTGCACGCAACGGCATGCACGTGTTTGTGGTAGTCGATTTGAGTGTATTATCTCTCCTTCACTAAATTGGGGTTCTTATGGGGCTCTCCACAAAGGTCATATCTCCTTCTTACAAAACACTATTAATATGTGATTTTCCTCTTATGTGGGATTGTCTAGTTTTTTCAAATTCACAATACTAACTCTAAGTTTCATTACTTAGTATTCGTCTCCCAACATAAGTTCCAATGTTATTATAGTTTGAATAAAATATAATGGTTGAGTTCGAATCTCAGGTGGTCGATTTTAAATCATGCGATACCATATACCAACTATTAAAGGTCGGATTTATATGGTTTGATTATGTTGGGACTCAAACACCAAAAAAAAATAGTAATCAATTTATTTAGTTTTGATTTAACTTTTGGGCTTATTGGATGATTTTTAATTTAATTTTGATACCTCTAGATGTTGCTCACAATCAACACGACTGAAATATTGGTTGAAAATTGCAGTTTGATTTTAATTATACTGAAGTTTTTTTTGTTTGTTATTTTCTTATAAATTATTTTTTTAAAATAATTATTAGAGACTTTAGAGTGATCAGAATCAACTTATATTTCCAAGAAACTCCGCTACAGTTGAAGGAACTCTAAAAGCTTAGGCTTTTCTTCAAGCAATTTTTTCCTTTTAATTAATGTATTAATGACAAATCCAAACAAAACTTTGGTTTTCAACATTGAAGAACTTTGATTTCATATTTTTAATAAAAAATTAATTAAAAGATTTGATATTTTTAAGAAAAATAAAGAATCTTTATGCAAAATTTAATCAAATTTAAATGACTTGAAGCATCATTTTATCTAATTTTTTTTAGTGATAGTATACGATCAAACAAGCACTAACGCGGTATATGCTTAATAAAGCAATTTTCTCAAAAACCCTCCAATATTCATGGAATAAAATAGAAATTGGATAGACTTCATTTCCACGTAACAAACCCAAGAACCACGAATTAAATTGGATTAAAGCATTTTTTCCCTTTTCACCAAACTCATGCCCCATATATCTTCACTATTCTCTTTAGTGGAACTATGGAGAAATTAAGCCACAACTTTAGAGTTGGACCAGTACATGTAGTGTTCTAAATTCTAATGCATGGTTTTGTTGAAGTGATGGACTACCTACTATATGTGGATCATCCCTTTGTCAACGAGTTTGGAATTATTTTCACAAGCTTCCTGAAGCAGCACACAGCATGTCCAAATACATTGTTATAAGATTATTGTATTTTATTATTTTTGCTAGAATAGAACTACTTTACTCTATGTGATAAATAATTTCGATTATGATTAATTAACTAATTATTAATGTTGCATTAAAATTTTAAAACGAAAAAATAAATATGAACAATTTATTTTACATAAATGACACTTAAAAAATAATGGAAATGGAGATGGAAATGGAAATTTAGTGATTGGCAATATTGTTGCAGTAGAAGTAGTTGAAGAATGTGTAAAAACTTCAAAACAAAGGCAAAATGAACCAGTACTGAAATTAGAGAATCTAATTTTAAGATTTTTTAATTAAGTAAATATAGTTTTGTTTTATTTATTTAAAATAATTCTTTTTTGTAAAAATTGATTAAAATAAAATAATTTTCATAATTGCATGTACAGTCATTAAAAAGTTCACCCTGTTATGTCACATCACCAAAAAATTGAAAAAACGATTAGGGAACTGCAAAATCAGTAATTGGATAAATGTGACGGGCCAAAATCGCTCGTTTTATACTAGGGAACCAAATGTTAGAACCAAGTTAATTTTATACTTAGAATTTTAATGTTAACTGTAAGACCCATAGTTTTTAAATCCTAAATTATACAATTGTAGGGTATTCTGGGTAGAATTTCTTAGGCTGTTAGCCCCGTTTTTGGTATTGAGTGAGTTAAATGCCAAAAATATATTTTTGGAAATTGGATTAAAATTATTTGTCGAAGAATAATTTATTTAGGTTACGAAGAAATAATTCTGGGCAGTTTTGTTCAAAATATCTCAGGTTGCTGAAAATTGTATCTGTCAATTGAGTTGCGACGATAGTAGATATTTTTTAACAAAAAGTGGTTTGGAGAGGTTATGGGTGAAATGGTAATTTTAATAAATATCTAGATATTTTTAGATATTTGTTAATTATAATTAATATATATATATATATATATATATGTTTGTGTGGAGGGAAAAAGAAAGGATATAGAAAGGAAATAGAAATAGAAAGAAGAGAAAAGGAAAGGAAAGAAAAAAACAGAACTCCCTTCTTCCTCCTTCAGCCGCACGAGACCCTCCCTCCCTCCTTCTTCCATTTCCGTATTTCTTTGCTTCCTTTAAGTTCGAGAATTGAAACCCAAGGCTAGTGGGTGAGAAAGATCAAGTTCCCAGCTTCTTCCTTCCTCCCGGATTCGAAAACGGAGTTAGGGATTTCAAAACCGTCAAACACCCAAACCTCCCCATTTCATCTAGATCTAAGCTTCGTTTCGCGAAGAGATAGAAAGGAAAGTTGCTCACCACTACGCTACGGTGCTAGGAAACCAACTTTGGAAGCGACGTTGCAAGCGGAGATTTTACCGGATTTACTCACGGTACCGTAATCGCACGTAAAAGCTAACGTGAAGGTAAGGGCTCCTTCCAAACTTCTAGTTTGAATTTAGGGACTTATCTGTGGTTGTGTGGAAAAGAATTTGTTAGGGTTGGAGTGTTGATTTGGGGAAAATGAATTAAATGCTTTTATGAGTGAAATTCTAATGTGGGGTTTTGGTGATATTGATGAATGTTTCGAGGAAAATGAATTTAACTCATCTATGTATGATTTTGAGTAAATGAAATTTGTTGTGTTTGAGTGGTGGGTTGTGTGATTTGTGTCGTCGTATTCGACGTGTTCATGACTGATACTTATGAAATTTGAGATGTGTTTGGATGAATTTTTGTGAAAATAAATGAATTGATGTGATTTGGTGTGGATTGTGGATTGGATTTGATAATACGTTTGAGTTTGTTTTGTGTGGAATTTGAAAACCATTAGAGTTAAACGAGTATTAAGAATGGAGAATCTCTTAATGTCTACATTTACTTAATGTTGTCGTGAAAACCATTAGAGTTAAACGAGTATTAAAAATGGGGAATCTTTTAATATCTTTGTTTACTTAATGGTTGTTGTGAAAATCGTTTAAGTTAAATGAGTATTAAGAACGGGGAATCTCTTAATGGCTCTGTTTTCTTAATGTTTGTTGTGAAAATCGTTTAAGTTAAATGAATATTAAGAATGGGGAATCTCTTAATGGCTCTGTTTTCTTAATGTTTGTTGTGAAAATCGTTTAAGTTAAATGAGTGTTAAGAATGGGGAATCTCTTAATGGCTCTGTTTTCTTAATGTTTGTTGTGAAAATCATTTAAGTTAAATGAGTATTAAGAATGGGGAATCTCTTAATGGCTCTGTTTTCTTAATGTTCCTTGTGAAAATTGTTTAAGTTAGACGAGTATTAAAAATGGGGAATCTTTTAATATCTGCATTTACTTAACGATTGTCGTGGATAGAGTCAGGGTATGCTCAGGCAGTTCATAGTGATAGTGGTAACTGAGATGATGCCATGTGATTTGTTGGTTCATCTCATCCATGGGCCACGAGATGATTCCAGGTGATTTGTTGGTTCATCTTGTCCATGGGCCACGAGATGATTCCATGTGATTTGTTGGTTCAACTTATCCTTGCGGGGATTGTCGCATCAAGATGATTCCATGTGATTTGTTGGTTCATCTTGTCTGTGTGGGGATTGTCGCATCAAGATGATTCCATGTGATTTGTTGGTTCATCTTGTCTGTGTGGGGATTGTCGCGTCAAGGTGATTCCATGTGATTTGTTGGTTCATCTTGTCTGTGTGGGGATTGTCGCGTCAAGATGATTCCATGTGATTTGTTGGTTCATCTTGTCCGTGTAGGGATTGTCGCGTCGAGATGATTCCATGTGATTTGTTGGCTCATCTTGTCCGTGTGGGTATTGCATTGTAACTGTTAAGTGTTATGTTTTGAAATTATGTGTAAGTGTGATTGATTTCAAAACTATTTCGAAACTCAAGTTGGCATGGTGATTGTGTTTTAATTGTCAAGAATGGATGTTTTGGAATTGTGTGATAGTATGTTTGATTGCAAAATTACTTCGAAGCCCATGATGTCGTGGTGATTGTGTTGGAATTGCTAAGTGTTATGTTTTGGAGTTGTGTGTGAATGTTATTGAGTTAGTTTATGTAGTTTTAAGAAAAACATGCAGGGAAATCGATTCCCAAATCGATTCTATTAAAAGCTATTCTTCAAAATCGATTTGGCAATCGATTGGATTCATTACAGGAGCTCAACCATTTTGACAAAATCGATTGGCTTTAATACAGGGGCTCAGTTATTCATTCAATCGATTTCCCAATCGATTGAATTAAGCCCAGAGTACAGTTTTCACGAAAAACCCTCAGGAAATCGACTTCCCAATGGATTGATTTAAGCCCAAAGTTCAGTTTTCACTAAAACCCTTCATCCAAATCAATTTCCCAATCGATTGGCTTAGTGGAAATTCTTATTTTGAGTTAGATGATCGATTGCTCAATTGGTTCATCAATGGATTGGCCCGTTGTTTATTACTTGATTGATTTAAGACTTATCTTGACTTCATTTTTATTTGGCAAGCATTATATGAACTTTTAGCATATGAAAAACCCTTTTAAGGTGCATGCTAAGTTGAAAGGTTATTCTGTGCATTTAAAAACTTAAATGTTATGTGTTAACTGTTAATTTCGGTTGGTGACCTTTTACAACTATTGTGGAAATTTGGGTTTTGCCCTCAGATGAGAGCCAGGAAAATTCTACCAGTTCATACCCCACGAATGGGAATGTAGATGGGGACGCTTGACTGGAGCTATGTTAGGAGGATCTTACGGGGCGCGTGGAGATCACTCAGGGTGTATAGTTTTTTGGTAGAATGACCAGATTAGGTTGACATAGAGTGAACAGATGTCTTTATTTTGGATTGCATTTATTTTAAATTGGAAGATTGTATCTTTACTAATATTGTCAGCATGACATCTTATGTTAATGGATTCCATGTATCACTGGCTGTTGTGTAAATACTTTGGACTCATATTTCAAAAACTATTTCGCTGCTTGTAAATTATAATGACATAAATATTTATCTAAAGGTATTACCTTATTTATTTCTTTGTCAAATGATTTTGTTTTGAAAAAAAAAAATACACCCTCGCTTTGAAAATCGAGGTGTTACATTGTGGTATCAGAGCTTTGGTTTGGTTTTCTTTGGGGTCTGTGGAGCCTTTGGTTATAGATTGTAGGTCAACCTATAGGTTGAGAGTCGTTATCTGATCATGCATTGGGGTAATTGGTCTGAGTTGTCAGACCAGGGATAGTTATTATGTGTTGATATATTCGAAACTTAGTTTCGGAATTATTCAAAGTGGTGTTAACACTCTTCTTGATATTGGTTTTGGGGAAACACTACCTCCAAGAAGGAACGACGTTGCAAGAATGAACGTCGGTGGGGATGATCAAATGGTTGAAGCTACAAATAACATGGATGTTTCTGCTGTTGCACAGACAACTGCAAAGACTTTGCGGGATCTGGAGAAGAGGGAAAGAGAGATATATGCTATTGAGTCAAGATGATTGAAAGATTTTCGTCGTTACCATCCTCCAAAGTTCAAGGGTGATGAGAACTCAGGAAAAAGGCTGATTAGGGATTCAAGAAATGGAAAAGATCTTCGAGATGACGGATTGTCAGGCAGAGTTGAAGCAAATCATGACGACATGGAATTTATGAAATGGTTCCAAGGACACATAAGCTATGTGTTGGTGTTAACTCAAAGATGATGAGTATGGATGGATTAACTTTAGTCTAATAAGGGATTCCAAGTAAAGATCTAAGTGGAGGACTTTTGTTAAGAAAAGTATTAGATGTTTTCCTGGTAGATTTCAGGATGAAACTGGATGAAGTTTGACAACTGTCAAAGAGATGTGAACATCATGGAATTGTTGAGAAGATGAGGCTTCCACTTGGAATAGCATTTGGTGCTTAGGTGTCAATGAAAGAGACTGGTATTGAAGTTAAGGGAGCGCTGCACATTAGGAGTAAATACTCCTTTGGTTGGATAAAATACGCTTTGAGGAACAGTCGATACCTTGAGGGGTGAAGTGGAGCATTCGAGTTAGACTAGATTCGCAACTTGTATTATTAAGTATGAATCTCATGAGGAGTATAGGTGTGAGACTATATATTTTGTTGATAAGTGACAAATCTCTTCGTGGTTTAGGAGATAGTAAGTATGGATAGTGATATTGGATGAAACTATAAACACGTAGTGTGAATTTTGAGTGATGTTCGGAAAAACATAATGAGTTAAGCCTTGACGTATTGAACTCTATGTTACCATTAAGTGGAATTTGAAGTATCGAGTATGAGAATACTTGGGATTGCGGTAACATAAGTTTTGAGAGTCTATTAAAGGATGGAAAATACTAAGAGGATGTTAATATTTTGATAGGTCGGAAGGATTATTTGAGACTTGATTTAGGACCCTAAGATGGTTGATATTTCTAGTTGATGATTTAAAATCCACAAGGTTGGATGGGGGACCAAGTAATGCTTAGAACTTTCATAATCGCAGGAGTTGAGGCAGGCAAGTGATAAATAATTCATGTTAAGGATGGAAGTGTTTGGAGATTTTGAGGATCAAATTTTAGAATCCTATTAAATGATAGAAAGTGAAAAAGAAGAGATGTAACGAATGATTTATGATTTATTTGTTGGTCTTGGGAAATCAAGCGTTGAGATTTAAACTGAGTGTTTTAGTGTCTAGACGAACAATGAAAGGTATGTGGGTCTTTGAGATATTTTACTGCAAAATTTATGAGGATGAAGTTATAGATAATTATTTCTTAGGAAATGCTTATGAGGAACGTTTGAGAAATAATTCTTTAGGACGTTCGATTGTTAGGATTCTTTCAGTTTGTATCTCGGTGAAGGTTGAGAAGGAATGAGAATCCAGCGAGTGAACCAAATATTGGATAATGTGCCAAGAAATTTGTTGGAGCAGCACATAGAGATGTAGCTTATGACAATTAAAGATTCAGGAAAGGAATTATCTCACCTATAATTCAGACATGATTATTATAAAGGTATGCCAATGATATAAAGGCATTACTTGAGTGCATGTCATGGGGGTTGTTATTGTGTTCGTCAATCAAAGGAGTTAAATGTTTGTTTGATAAGAAACAATTGAACATGAAATGAAAAAGTTTGGTGGGAATTAGTAAGCTTTGATTTATTGGAATCACTATAATGAAGAGGTATCAAGGTTCGAGGTAGAAATTTAATGCATAGCGTCAGCCAAATACCATCCGACGCTAAGCCGACGCTATCAACAAAATAGAACATCCGACGCTAGTGCATCTCCGTTGCCACGTCATTTGAAAAAATCTAATGCGTCGGTTGGGCCGACGCTATAGTCAACAATACATGTGGACAATTTAATAAAAGTCAACTTTATTAATAATGTAGCGTCGGATAGGCCGACGCTATGGTCAACAATTGAAAAGTAAACAATTAGGAATCTTGTCCAACATATATAGATAAATTTGTTTGAAAGCAAATGAACTGCATAATTGGTTGAGAATAACATGAATAAATCAATTTAAATGATTGATGCAAAATAAGTCAATAATGGAATGAAGGATACATAATTATTATAAGTATTGATAAAACAAAAAAGTAAGTAGAGATAGCTCATGTATCAGTATCTTCTATCATGTGAGTAATACCTATACAATAACATCATAGATGAACAAAAAGAGTATAATAACAAACAGTACATTCACTTCTAAGAACACCACTTGGAACTTTTCCTGGTATTACATAATATTATAGTCCTTGGCACTATCATCATTGCAGTCCTGTAATCAGCAATAAGGCCTTGTAGCCTCCCTGCATTGAAATGCAAAATAAAGTTCAACGGATTGAAAGTAAAGTGTAAATGACAGACAAAAATCATTTGCTTAAGGTCTAATGTCATATAATAATGTGAAGTGAAAACTAGTCCAAAAGAGAAATCTATATGTATACCGCCATTGGAATTGAAGTTCCTATGACAAAGGATTTTTAGCCTTGGGCGTGTCGAACTCACTTATCAGTCCCTGCAGTTCAAACAAGTTTTGGTCAAGTTGATTGCCAAATCACTACGCCAAAAATGACATTTAACAGCGCCCCTTTTACAGCGCTTGCTAAACACAAGCGCTGTTGTAAATATATTTGAAAAATAACGGAGCCTTTTATAGCGCTTTTATTGACAAGCGCTGTAAAACAAGCGCTGTTGTAGGTCATATAACGTTTGCGCATAATGTTATAAGGCTTTTACAGCGCTTTTCCAAAAAGCGCTGTAAAATGAAGCGATTTCGCGTATGATTTTACAGCGCTTTTTTCACAAGCACTATAAAATACGTGCGCTTTAAAATAATTGAGCCACCTATTACAACACTTTTTTCACAAGCGCTGTAAAATACAAGCGCTTTCATTGAATTTAACTACCTATTACAGCGCTTTTACTACAAGCGCTGTAAAATACATAAATTTCAAATAATTATATATGTTGGGAACCCTCATATCCTCTACATCTTTCATCACCTCTACTCTGGGAACCCTCATACCCTCATATCCATTACGTATTGTGCCGCCATCTACGTTCTCTCAGGTATTTTTTTTTAACTAGATTTTTTTTATCAAATTAAAAATTCATACCACATGATATGTGTTCTGTTTTGAAATTGTTATATATTCATATATTAAATCTCATACCACATGATCTGTTCTGTTTTTGAAATTGTTAGTTGATATTGGTTTCTTTTTGAAACTTGTTGATATGTTTTGAAAGCTTATTATTTTTGTAACTACATTTATATAGGTGGTATAATATGGATAGGAAATGGATGTCAGCCAATCGATTGTCAAAAGAGTATGAAATTGGAGTGAAGGAGTTTGTTGAGTTTGCAGTGAAGAATGCAAAAGATCCAAATAGAGTAGTTTGTCCTTGTTTAAAATATTGTTTTGGAAAACGGGTTAGAGAACATGAATTAGAAGGACATCTAGTATGTAATGGAATTGATCAAAGCTACATATGTTGGATAAGACATGGTGAGAAAAAAAAAAAGGAAACATTAATTTTGAGAATAGTTCGACATATGCTTCAACTGACTTCGATACAGATACATATGAGTCGGACCGAGTTGATGAGATCGCAAAAACAGTTGAAGAAGATCTTCGAGATTGTCCTAAAATGTTTGAAAGTTTGTTGAGTGATGCAGAGAAAGAATTATATAATGGTTGTACTAAATTCACAAGACTGTCGGCGATATTAAAGTTGTACAACTTAAAAGCGAGTAATGGATGGTCTGATAAAAGCTTTACAGAATTATTAACACACATAAAAGATATGTTGCCAGATGATAATGAACTTCCCAGTCGAACCTACGAGGCTAAACGGATTTTGTGTTCTATTGGCATGAGTTACAAAAGGATTCATGCGTGTCCTAACGATTGCATTTTATTTCGAAATGAATATGAACTACTTAAGGCGTGTCCGAAATGCAATGTCTCTCGATATAAGAAGAAAGAATCTACTCCAGCAAAAGTCGTGTGCTATTTTCCTATAATACCAAGATTTAGGCGCATGTATCGCAGTGAAGAAGATTCAAAACACTTAACATGGCATGCAGATGAAAGAATTAGAGATGGAATGTTTCGACACTCTGCAGATTCCCCACAATGGGCAAAAATTGATCACGAGTATCCTGAATTCGGGATAGAGTCAAGAAATCTAAGACTTGCACTTTCTACTGATGGAATGAATCCACATGGTCATCAAAGCATCTCACACAGCACGTGGCCTGTGATTTTGGTAATATATAACCTACCTCCATGGTTATGTATGAAGCGTAAGTTTATGATGTTGTCTCTGTTAATTTCTGGACCCAAACAACCGGGGAATGATATCGACGTATACTTGACTCCTCTAATCGAAGATTTAAAACGTATGTGGGAGACAGGTGTGGAAGTTTATGATGGGTATAAGAAAGAATATTTCAATTTGAGGGCTATGTTGTTCGGCACCATTAATGATTTTCCAGCATATGGTAATTTATTAGGATATAGCATTAACGGTCAGGGTGCATGTCTTGTATGTGAAGAGAGTACAAATTGGATGCGGTTGAAACATTGTAAGAAGAATGTGTTTCTTGGACATCGTAGATTTTTACCTTATAGTCATCAGTATCGTTGGTGGAGAAATGCATTTAATGGAAAATCAGAGGAAGGTAAAGCTCCTTTACCACCAACTGGATATCAAATACTTGAAAAAGTACAAGGTTTGACTAATAAATTTGGCAAACCTTTTGCGGGAGAGCTGGTCAAAACTGGGTGGAAGAAAAAGTCAAATTTCTTTGAATTGCCATATTGGAAGTCATTGTATATAAGACATTTCCTCGATGTGATGCATATTCAAAAAAATGTATTTGATAGTGTTATTGGTACGTTACTCAATGTTCCAAGAAAGTCTAAAGATGGCATCAACACAAGATTGGACTTGGTCGATATGGGAAAAAGAAATGAATTGGCTCCAGTAAAGAAAGGAAATCGCACATATCTACCTCCAGCCGCTCATACTCTATCTAGAAAGGAAAAAATTGTTTTATGTAAATTTATACACGAAGTTAAAGTTCCAGAAGGATAATCTTCGAACATTAGAAATTTGGTTTGTATGAAAGACCTCAAGTTAAAAGGTTTGAAGACTCATGATTGTCATATTCGAATGGAGCATTTGCTACCAATAGGTATACATTCCATTTTACCTGAAAAAGTTCGACTAGCATTAACTAGATTATGTTTCTTCTTCAGGGAAATTTGTAGTAAAGTGATCGACCCTTAGAAATTACCGACATTGTAGAGGGAAATTGTTGTTACTTTATGTGAGCTTGAAATGTATTTCCCACCATCGTTTTTTGATATAATGGTTCACCTTACTATTCATCTGGTTAAGGAGACACAACTTTGTGGGTCAGCTTATATGAGATGGATGTATCCGATAGAACGATATATGAAAATATTAAAAGGGTACGTAAAAAGTAGAAGTCGACCAGAAGGTTGTATTGCTGAACGATACATTGTTGAAGAGGCTGCTGAATTTTGTACTGAATATTTGTCCAATGTTGAATCCATAGGGCTTCACATGTCTCGTCATTCGGGAAGACTATCAGGAGAAGGGATAATTGGAAGGAGACTACTGACTATATCAAGGACAGAATTGGAGCAGGCACAATTGTATGTTCTGCACAATGATGATGAGGTTCAACCGTATGTTACAATACACATGGATCAGTTATCTCGTTTGAACATGAATAGGAATCAAAATTGGATAACTCGAGAGCACAATCGAAGTTTTATAATATGGTTAAAAAATCACATAAAGTCAAAATTTGATTTAGACCCCGGATCAATTTCACAGAGATTGAGGTGGCTAGCAAATGGTCCGAGCTTACATGTCTTTTCTTACACTGGTTATGTTATTAACGGCTACACATTTTATACCAAAGAACAAGATGATCAGACCGCTATGCAAAATAGTGGAGTCATTCTCGTAGCTGAAGCGATGCATGTCTGAAGTGGAAAAGACAAAAACCCAATATATGCAAATCTATCATATTTTGGGGTTATCGAGCGCATATGGGAGTTAGACTACACAATGTTTCGTGTTCCCATATTTGGTTGCAAGTGGGTCGATAATAATAATGGCGTTCGGATTGATGAGTCAGGATTCTTGCTTGTTGATTTTAATAGGGTGGGATACAAAGAGGAGCCTTTTATTTTAGCGTCGCAAGCTCAACAAGTGTTTTATGTCACTGATCCTTCTGATGATAAATGGTCTGTTGTCCTATCGACCAATAAAATAAGTGATGATAACAATAATGATGAAGATGTTGGTAATGATGTTTTATTTGCAACATCACAATAACCACATGAAATCGATTCAACTGATGATGGTTTATATCTTATAGATGATCATGATGAGGGAATTTGGATTAATCCATCATTTCGTATTGTAAATGGACAAACAAATGTGAATCCCACCAGGAAAAGAAGAAGGGCATCTTAATGTACATGCATATAATCTGAATTATTGTGATAAATATGCATGTAATCTGAATTGAGTGTTTTATAATAAGTTCTGATTAATTTATTTTCTAATTAATTTATTTTCTGCTTATATTTAGCTTGATTTGAGTGTTTTATAATAAGTTCATGTAACAATTAATGAGTGTTTTATATTTAGCTTGATTTACATCAACTGAACTGAGTATTTACATGAACTGAATATAAATTAGTCTCTTTTGCTTCTGTTGCTACTGGTTATGATAATGCCACCTATATAATGTAAATTAAGTGCCATCAAAAAGGAACATATCTGAGTTACTGGGTTACAGTCATCCAATATTGTATTGAACCCAAATAAAACAAACACAAAAATAACATAATGAAGCCTTTTACAGCGCTTTATTTAAAAAGCGCTGTAAAAGGCCCTTTTAAAAATAAAATAAAGGGCCTTTTACAACACTTACATTAAAAAGCGCTGTAAAAGACCCTTTTAAAAATAAAATAGAGATACATTTTACAGCGCTTATATTAAAAAGCGCTGTAAAAGACTCTTGTAAAAGAACCTTTTAAAAGCGCTTACATTTACGAAGTTCACTTAATTCATATTCGAACCGAGGCCTTCCAAGTGTGGACATTTTAAAAATAAAATAAAGAGACATTTTAAAAATAACATTCATCAGACACTTAACAGGACCTTATCTAACAGGATTTTCTTCAAACACCTTGTACACCTTTTTCGTAAAAACACATTGTTAACAAAAACATCATACTCAAATCAAAAAAGATAAAAAGGCTGTTAAACCTGAAGACCAAGTTTCGATTTAAGAATGAAAGGGAATGTAAAGAGATAAAAATGGCGATTGATAAAAAGGGAATGTAAAGGGAGTAAGCTTTGATGTTTGTGAAGAAAATGCATAAAAGGAGAAGAGTTTGGTGAAGAGGAAGAGTTTAAAAAATAACATAACAAAACACAAAAATAACGTAAAAAAACAATAAGACTGTAAAAAAAAACATTCATATAACATAATAAAACAAGGAGGTCTATTACAGCGCTTATTTGAACAAGCGCTGTAAAAGGCTTTAAAAAAAACATTATATAACATTCTAAATCAATGAGGTCTTTTACAGCGCTTATTTGGAAAAGCACTGTAAAAGAGCCTTTTAAAAAATTAAACAAGGACGCCTTTTACAGTGCTTATTTTAAAAAGCGCTGTAAAAGGCTTTAAAAAAAACATTATATAACATTCTAAATCAATGAGGTCTTTTACAGCGCTTATTTTGAAAAGCGCTGTAAAAGAGCCTTTTAAAAAATAAAGGCTTAATTGCACTTTTGGTCCCCCTATTATAGGTGAAAATTGAAAGTAGTCTCTCCATTTTGTTTGTCCCCAGTTTTAGTCCCCCAAACAGAATTTGAGCATGAGCTGTCATATTTTTAATGACGTGTCAATAAGTTGCTGATGTGGCATACGCTGACATGGAATAAAGTTATTATTTTATTATTTCTGATTAAAAAAAATAAGTTTTATTTTAAAAAATCATTTTAATAATTATGAAATATTTATAAAAATACAATTAAAAATAAAATTAAAAGAAAACCTAATTTCTCTCTTGGACAAATTAACAAACACCTTGTCTTCATTCTCCACAACCTTCTCTTTCTCCATCACTAACCCAAACAACCCCACTTCCTTTTGGTTTGTGAAAGGAAATCATCGTCTTCATTGTTGAGAATCTGCAACACCTTTCTCATACTTGGTCACTCAGCACTATCAGGATTAGCACAACTCAACCCTAACATTAAAAGCTTCCTCATTTATTCCTCCTCAAATTCACCATTTAACCTCTTATCAGCACCCTCAATTATCCAACATGATTCTTATTCTATTTCAAAGCGGTTTCTTTAAGCCAAAGTTTTATGCTACTGCTATAATCATAAGCCATTCATGCGACCACGCACTGGGGCACTGGATCCATCGCAGTATTCCATTGCATCGTATACTCTTAGAATTGACACAACAAACTCTGGGAATCAAATCCCTTTCAATCTTTGACGAATTATTTTGGACTCAAGTGAAGTGCATTTTTATTTTAAAATTTTGGTTTATTCAAAAAATATGCAGTTACTAGAGGAAACTAATCAACTGTGATTGAGTTTGTAACCATTTTTACACTACATTTGTATCTATATTGGCACTACTACTACTACCCTTTGCAGCTAGAATAAAAAAAATACAAAACAGCGCAAAGTTAGTAATGTACATTTGCCTAAAAATCTAAACACATGTTTTAAATAGGAGGACTGAGACTGGATGCTACATGTGCAGTATCCACTTTGTAAATTAAAAAAAAAAAATAAAAAAAAATTGGTTTTATGCTACTGCTATAATCATAAGCCATTCATGCGACCACGCATTGGGGCACTGGACTTATGATCTAGGGATGCATTTGGCCGCACATTATCCCTCACCCGCTGTTGTTGAGCCACACGTTCGACCAAACACGACTTCCCATTTCGAAATTCTCTTGAGACTTCATCAATGGCCTTACGCCTATTATAGTTTTCAGATGGAATTATATTAATATAATTAGGGTCATTGAAACGAGGATCCAAACGAGTATCAAATTCAACAGGAACAAAATTTGTAGGAAGACCAAAAGGAGAAGAACGAGAAGAAGATGAAGATGAAGATGAGGTTGAGAGATTGTTGGGTGAGAGGAAGAAAGCGATGCCATCACCAAAGGGAGTGGGGTTGTTTGGGTTAGTGATGGAGAAAGAGAAGGTTGTGGAGAATGAAGACGTGGTGTTTGTTAATTTGTCGAAGAGAGAAATTGGGTTTTCTTTTAATTTTATTTTTAATTGTATTTTTATAAATATTTCATAATTATTAAAATAATTTTTTAAAATAAAACTTATTTTTTTTTAATCAGAAATAATAAAATAATAATTTTATTCCATGTCAGCGTATGCCACATCAGCAATTTATTGACACGTCATTAAAAATATGACAGCTCATGCTCAAATTCTGTTTGGAGGACTAAAACTGGGGACAAACAAAATGGAGGGACTACTTTCAATTTTCACCTATAATAGGGGGACCAAAAGTGCAATTAAGCCAAAAATAAAATAAGGACGCCTTTTACAGCGCTTATTTTAAAAAGCGCTGTAAAAGGCTTTAAAAAAAACATTATATAACATTCTAAATCATTGAGGTCTTTTACAGCGCTTATTTGGAAAAGCGCTGTAAAAGAGCCTTTTAAAAAATTAAATAAGGACGCCTTTTACAACGCTTATTTTAAAAAGCGCTGTAAAAGGCCTAATCCTTTTAGAGCGCTTTTCAAACAAGCGTTGTAAAAGGCTTATAAAAAAGCGCTGTTAGAGGGTTATATATATAACAGTAACCTCTTCAGTTTCCTCTTCATTACGTAAACTACACTATCATCTCAACCTTCATCGTTCTTCTCTTCTTTTGCAAACCCTATAATCTCGTCCATTCCGAACTGTATTTCCACGATCATCTCCTTCATTTCGAACCTTATTTCCATCCAAGATCATTTCGATCCTTATATTTTCATTGAAATACGTAACCCTCATTACGTATTTCTTCAAACCGTTTTTCTGTGAACCTTATTTCTGTGAACTTTCTGCATTCGCTCTTTTCTTTGCATTTCATCTTTCTTCGAACCATTATTCAGGTATTGATGTTATTTATTTTTTGTAATCATTAAAATGCATGTTGAGCTTGTTTAAAATATATATACTGATACATGTTGGGCTTGTTTAGAATAATGCATGATGCATGTTGAGCTTGTTGATGTTATACTAAACTGCATGTTGAACTTGTTGTAGTTAAATGGATACAAACAGAGATCTAGAATGTCAAAATGAAGAAGTTGGCACCAGTAGGACTTATGAAAATGAAGTCAAATGTGGTGCAACTATTATGCAAAAAGTCATTAAAGCAAGGAGTAATGGCATTAAATTTGAGGTATACTATACTCTGTTTGCTGTATATTTTTTATCTTTTTTTAATAGCATGTACTTACTATATGAGTTTATTAGGTTCGCTGGAATGAGAGTGGTCAGCCAATTGACCCCAACAGCTCTATGTTTGTAAGCTATATTGGGGTTGTTGTTCGTCAAAATGTTCCAATCACGATTGACGATTGGAGAGATAAGGCGTTGAAGGATGCCAAAGATATTATATTGAATGACATTCAAGTAAATTTATTGATCCAATCTTTTGTCATTTATAATTTTTTTCATTGAAATACTTATAATTTTTTTCATTGCTGACAACTTTTGTCCTTGATGAGGGACGAAAGAGTTACGTTTTGAGAGTTGCTGGGAAAATCCATCGGGGATTTAGATCGCATCTGTCAAATTTCTATCTAAAAGATAGAGAAGGAAATATAAATGTTGAACCTCCAAGAATATATAAACATTATATATCAAATGATGAATGGAGTGCATTTGTATCCAAACGTTCGGACCCCGCGTTTGTCATAAGTGATTAATTTATTAGCATTTGTGTGTTTTGTTATTCATATTCGTAGCGTATTTTAAATTTTTACATAATTGCTATTTTTTTATATAGAATATTAGTAAGGCAAATCGCGAGAGGGAAAGCAATCTGAAGCACCCATACAGAAAATCACGTATGGGATATGCACGCCTTGATCAAGAGCTTGTAAGTAATTAAACATCACTTTTATATAATGAAGGAATTTGTATTATAAACTATAGTTTCTAACTAATATTTTGTTTATGATCTTAACGAATAGCGACAAGAGACCCAATCCGATCAACCGTTGGGTCGTCATATCTTGTGGAAGGAAGCTCGTGTAAATAAGGATGGAGTGGTTGATAACGAAAATGTCAAAAAAATAGTAGAACTTTGTGTAAGTATATTATGACTTTAATATTTTTCAATATTGTATTTATCACTTGAATACTTTTTAATATTGTATTTTAAAAATGCTAATGAACTTAACTATTTTAATGTTACATGTATTTTAGGAGACAATCGAACAAAGTTCTGAAAATGAAGAGGGCAACAAGGCTAGTTGCAGGGACATTCTGGGAAAAGTTTTTAATGTTCCTGAATATTCCGGTCGAGTTAGGGGGAAGGAATTTGGCGTAACTCCCAAAAGCTTTTTTCCTCAAGAGAAGCGCCAAAAACCTTCCAACGAGGAAGTATTAGAGAAGCTCAGAATCCTATCTGAGCAAGTGGCACAATTGGTGAATACGAACAAAGACAAGCAACTCCCGGATCAGCTCCAACGTGAAATACAAATGGAGAGTGAAATCGGGAGTTGCAACGTCGGTTTGAAAATTATTCCCAAGGTAATTAATTACTTACTTGCTTATGTAATTACTTATGCATTAAACAATATTATATATTAACTGTACTTATGTTTTAACTATTGATTTAGGGAGTCACTTCATGTTTCCTATACTTGTCCTCGCCCACTCATAGGAAGGTGGGAAAAGGAAAATTGTACAATACTTCCGGAGAAGTATTGCACAATACTCCGATCCCTGCGGGCCATGTCAAAGTATCGCCTATCGTTGCTTTCGAACCAATTGCACCGTTACCCATACCGGACAACGACGGAGATATGTAGATATTGGGCGAAGCTATTAGTAGTTACGTGGCATGGCCCACAAACCTTGTTGCCCTCGTTAAAAGCCCTCCCAGAAACAAATCAATTACGTCTCTCGAAAAGGTTTGTCACATTTATTGCACAAGCTTTGTCAATTTTTTCAGATTCAATAAACTAACATTTAACCTCATTTTTGTAGGTCCAAATAAATAAACCACCCGCACATCCAAAAAAAGGCAGCAAACCTCCAAATTGGAGTTTAATAGACCTGCCAAATTACAAAGACTGGAGGGCAATAAAGCTGCCAAAATTGCAGGTAGAAAAAAAACTGGATCGGGGGAAATCAGTCGCTGCTGCTGCTGCTCCTAAAATAAGTCAGCCACGCCTTGGTAAATACGGGGCGTGTCTTGACATCAAAGTAAAAAAGAACATGGGCAGCAGCGATGATTCATGCATGGTACACATGAATAAAGATATATTCGGAGATGATTATGAGGAATTTCTTGGCAAGGAGCACGTATACGAACTTCTCGAACATAAGGAGCTCAGTGCTACTGTAATGAGTCTGTACATAAGGTAAAAAATACTTTTAATTGCATTTATTGGTAATTAATTAAATGAATTGGTAATTAATCTAGTTTATAATTTTCATTGAAGGTGTTTGTATGAGAAGGTCGTGTGTCCAAGGAAATTGTCAAATAAATACTCATTCTTGTCTCCCCATAAGACGTCCATGTGGAAACTCGATCTAGATAATGTAAAGAAATACATTGTAAATATGTTTTTAAGATATAAAGAAAAGGATAAATTGTTCTTCGCACCATATAATTCAGGGTACGTAATTTTATCTTTTTTAATTGATTAGAATTTAATTTATTAGTTGTGTATAAATAAAATTGCTTAACCAATTTTTTGTTGTTGTAGGGCACATTGGGTGCTATTTGCAATCAATGCGGTCTCTGAAGTTATATACTATTTGGATCCCGTGCATGGCGATTACAACAACCATTCCGAAATAAAGACTATGTTCGACACGTAAGTAATATTCATTTATTTTTGTTACACATATATATAAATAAGTGTTTGTTCATGCTAAAATAATCACATTAATTTATTCATTCGATAGTGCATTAAAAGTTTTTCGAGCTCAAAGAGGTGCGGTAGTATCGAAGCAAAAGTCTAATAATATTACATGGATCCCAATAAAGTGCCCTCGTCAAACAAACAACATCGACTGTGGGTACTACGTATTGAGGTTCATGAAGGAGATTGTTGACAAGAATAAAACTATTATCCCAGAAACGGTACGGTATTTTGATTATATGATTTTCATTTATAAATTATCTATATATTTGATACTAACTTAATATAATATGTTCAATTTTTATATTGCAGTACTTTGAAAATTGCAGTCCATCATATTCTGCGCAAGATCTGATGGAATTAAAGGAGGAATGGTGTGAGTATGTGCTTGAAATGAACATTATTTGATTTTCTGGGGAAATAGCATGCTGCTGTGCAAGGGATTTGAATATTATATGGTGCATAGTTATTATATGTATATGATCATAGGACAATATATAAACATGCATATGAATATGTTGTAAATTAGGTTCAATGTATATTTAGTTACCTATGTTGTAAATTACTGTGTTACAGGGTAATATATATGTATCATATTGTGTGAACTGATTATTGTAAATTACTGTTACAGGGTAATATATATGTATCATGTTGTAAATTACTGATTCTGGTTGTTTTGTGTGAACTAGTTCAAACTAATTTTGGATAAAAAGATAAAAGACAACGTTTAATAAAAAAAAATGTCATAAAAAGCTAAAAAGCGCTTTTCAAATATATACAGGGCTTTAAAAAAAAACACCTTTTACAGCGCTTTTTTAAAAAAACGCTGTAAAATGTGCATTGGATTGACATTTTATAGCGCTTTTTATAAAAAGCGCTGTAAAAGGTACACCAAAATATGAATTATGTACGGCGCTTTTTAAAAAAAGCGCTGTAAAAGGTACACCAAAAATATGAATTATGTGTATGCCTTTTACAGCGCTTTTTTGAAGAAGCGCTATAAAAGGTACACCAAATATATGAAATATGGGTATGCCTTTTATAGCGCTTATTTTAAAAAAGCGCTGTAAAAGGTGCATAACAAGCGCGCGTTATATTTACATGATTTATAGCGCTTTTTGAAAAGCGCTGTTGTATCTTTTACAGCGCTCGATTCCACAGCGTTTTTTTTTTTTGAAAAAGCGCTGTAAAAGGCTTAAAAAAAATGCTGTAAAAGGCAAATTTTGGCGTAGTGAATTCATTAACAATCTATTTAACTTCTTTACTAGCAATTAGAGGACACAAGCAACACCTTTATTAGAATTCAAAATAACTCTCCTATAGTTTTAGTAAATCTAGTGATAATTGTGCAAGCAACAAAAATTGCAAGCATAATTAACAAGAATGATGTCCAAACACAAACCTTGCAACACTGATATATGAACATGAAAGTTAGATATGTACTTGTGATTTAGGAAATGTAAACAACTTCAAAAACAGATGTCAAAATAGCATACTAACCAGCCCAGCCAAAGTTTCTACTATGCTGCAGCTTCCATCTATTTTCCCACTAAGTTGCTCTCCAAATGCAATAACAGGAAGAGCATAAACAAATAATATATAGAATGTTGGAGCCAATATGTTGTCATTAAAATTAATGAAATAAAAAATATATATATAAATCAATGACCTTCAGTGACACAAAACTAAGTTTAGAAAGTTGAAAATATAAGGAAAATGTTATGCAACTCAACCAAAAACAGAACAATTAGAAGCACAATAGAAACTAAAATGTTCGAATATAGGGAGAAAGGAGTAATGAAGCTATGTGCAATTTTCCTCATATTTTTATAGGAAATATATATTCAAGACACATTTTTTTAATGAAATGTGCAATTTTCTTTTAACTAATTAACTCGTGAAAGAATATATTTTTATCAGTTGATCGATGGAAATGTATGTCTCAGTACAATTTATCAAGTGAGCAGAGTGTTAGTCGATATGATCCTATATCTATAGGGGATGAATAGATACAGCGAATTTTTCAAAGTAGAAGAAATGTTTTTCAAATTTTTTTGAACTATGGACTATTGAACAATTAAACGAAAAAAATCTTTAATGATAAATGCAAACCCCAAACTTCGAATTTAAAAAAAAGCCAAATGATATAATTGATCTAGAGAATCAATTTATAATTTAGTATTTGACAAGTCAATAAACAAACTAATTGATTAATCCTCAAGTAATTTACAACACCAAAAGATGATGACAAATTAAACTAAATGTATTTTAACACTAAGTGATTAATTCACAAAATAATTTGTGAGTTCTTACTTAACAATTCTGAATAAATTCAATGGTATTGTTTTGCCTCAAATTTTGACAAAAGATATAAGTTTTGTTTCATAGGAATTTTTCACACAATTTGCAGAATTATCAAAGTAAGTAGATGAAATAACAACATCAACATTTATATTGATTTGGTCATTTCGTCCTCATTTGTGACCTACATCTAGTCTCATCATCATGTATGAGAGACTTTCTTCCTTTATTAATTTGAACACCAACTGTTTTGTTGAATTGATAACAAGAAAATTCCCCCAGTCCAAGAACTTAACACTCCTAATTCTTCAAGACCTTTAATTCATATTATGATAACCAATAACCCTAGTTTGTGATCCCAAACAAAATAGTCTTCGGGCTTTCACCTTGATCTTGCTTCAAATCCTTAATTCCCTAAACCATTCAACCCTCGTAATTTCACCAATCTTTAGTTGAGCCTCCAATCCAAGCAAGCATGAACAACTTTGAAATATAAAAAACTAAAAATAAAAATAAAAAACCTTTTGAGGTAAAAATATTATACCTATATTTTCATTTAGGTTACCGGTTGATCCCACAATTGGAACTCTTAAAACACTCAATTGCTTATAATGTATCCTAGCAATTGTATTTCTCCAAATTGATTTTATTTAATGAATACATTATAAGAGTTTTGGAAGAAATTAATGAGATGAAAAAACTTGAGAGAAGACATGAATGTGAAAGTTTAAAAATACGAGTGTTATGACTTATATAGGCAAAACAATTAATAAACGAACATCTTTAAAAATCATATTTTTAGCGTGTAATTCAAATTACATATATAGATAATTTGAATAACTTAAGTCATAAATATTGTAAAATTGAAGTTTGAACAGATAATTCGAAAGTAGGGTAATTTAAATTACATGTTACATAAACGAATCCAAGCTTTAAAAATGTATACATGTAATTTGAATTTCTTATTGAGTAACTTGAATTTCATATGTCATAAATGGAAAAACATTGTTTTCAATACAATGCTTCGGTTTAAACCATCTTGACATGAGTATATTATTAAAGAGTATATATTTACACCAATTCTAAACTATCCTAGTT
>JBBPBR010000007.1:35598094-35614434 GCA_037974775.1 Cicer pinnatifidum | reverse complement strand
AAATTGAGTGAGAGAGAGAAGAGAGAGAGAGGAGAAGTGTAAATAATAGAAAATAGTAAGAGGAAGTTGCGCGAGTTTCAAATTTGGAATAAAAAGAAAGTAAGTTGTGTGAGTATGAAAAAAGAATAAAAAAGAAAGAATAGACAAGAGAAAGAGTTAATGAATTGGAATCATAAGCAATAGTCATTATGAGAATGTGGCAATAGATGAATGAGAGATGATATTTTATTATTGTTAGACATGAAGTATGTTAAATAGATAGATAATAGATAGATACACAATATGAAAATACAATAAAAATTGGAGAAAAAGTAAAGAAATGAAAAAAGAAAAAGTAATAAAATATAAAATAAAATAGAATAAAAGAAAGAGAAGGACATTGAAGTAAAAATAGAACATAAGTAATAAAATATGACAAATTAATGTTGGATTTTGGGCTCCCTTCCTATGTGGAGAAAGGCCTAATATGTGCAAGCCCATGAGTCTCACTTAACCAAGTGGAGAGGGGTCAGATTAGAGGGCCATAGAGAGCTGAATTCAGAGAGAGACGCAAAGAGAAAAGTGAGAGAGGAAGAGCAAACCCTATTTTCGCATAAAACAGAGCAGCTGCACTAGATTCGCGAATTCTCCTTCGTTCACCGTCGGATCGGGCTGAAATTTGGACAGCAGGTTCGTGACTCGTGGTACTTCATTCTGACAATTTGGATCGTCGATCAGAGGTCTGAGGTGGGAGAAATTGAACTCGGACAGCAGCAGTTTTTCTAGTTTTTTTGCTGAACTTTGTTCTCAATTTCATGCCTGTTTTCTCATTGTTTTGGCTGATTGTTGTGCTGGTTACCTTGCTGTTTTTGGTTGGTTACTGAGCACGAATTTGTGCCATATTTGAAACTCTCTTGTACCCATATTTTGATCATAGTGGAGCTCTATTACTGGCTTGGTCCCGTGGTTGTTTACTTCTCACATTGAGAAGGTTTTTCCACGTTAAAAGTTATTGTGTCCTTTGTGATGGTGATTTTATTTGCTGTAATTATTTGTTGATTGCTCCTCACAGATTCTTGCAAGTTTGGGAAATTAATTATCCGCTGCATATTGCTCTGTTAGAGTTGTTATTGTTATTTGTTATTGAATTTCCCATCAGAGTGGCATTAGAGCTCTTTGGTTAAGGGGCTGTTTGACTTGTTTGAATGATGGAGGCAAATACAAATAGAATGATTTGTTTGAATGGCACTAATTATCACTTATGGAAGGGAAAAATGAAGGATCTGTTATTTGTGAAGAATTTGCATCTTCCTGTATTTGCTACTGAGAAGCCAGAATCCAAGATTGATGAGGATTGGAGTTTTGAACATCAGCAGGTCTGTGGTTTTATTCGGCAATATGTAGAAGACAATGTTTATAATCACATTGCTAATGAGGAACATGCAAGATCATTGTGGAAGAAGATTGAATCTTTGTATACTTCTAAATCAGGGAATAATAAGTTGTATTTGTTGAACTCCTTGATGAATTTGAGGTACAAGGAGGGGACTTCTATTTCAGATCACTTAAATGATTTTCAAGGGCTCCTAGATCAATTGTCAGGTATGGGTATCAAATTTGATGATGAAGTGTTGAGACTATGGCTACTGAATACTCTACCAGATTCTTGGGAAACTTTTCAGGTTTCAATTACAAACTTAGCTTCTGATGGTATTGTCTCTTTGCAAAGTGTAAAGGGAAGTGTTCTTAATGAGGAGATGAGAAGGAAGACACAAGGTACTTCATCTCATTCCGAGGTACTTGTCACTGAGAACAGGGGCCGAAGTCAAAGAAAGGAACCGAAAGGGAACAAACAGAATAGCAGAAGTGCGAGTAGAGAGAACAACAGAAGTAAGTCCAAGCCCAGATTTAAGAATGTGGAGTGCAATTATTGTCACAAAATTGGGCACATACAGAGGAACTGTTTCATATGAAAAAGGGAGAGCAAAAATAATAATAGTAAGCAGAGAGATAAGAATCATGATGATGATGACCATGTTACTACTGCTACTTGTGATGATCTGATTATTCTCCGTGACTATGACTCAGTCAATCTTGTATCAGATGAGAGCATGTGGATTATTGATAGTGGTGCTACACTGCATGTTACACCAAGGAATGAGTTCTTCACATCTTACACTTCTGGTGACTTTGGAGTGTTGAAGATGGGTAATGATGGTGTGTCCAAGGTAGTTGGTATTGGTGATGTTTGTTTGCAGACCAACATGGGAGTGCAGTTGTTGCTTAGAGGAGTCAAACATGCTCCAGATGTCCGCTTTAATTTGATCTCTGTGCAGATGCTTGATGATGGTGGTTATGATAATCACTTTGGTTCAGGAAAATGGAAACTCACCAGAGGTAACTTAGTTGTGGCCAGAGGGGAGAAAATTAATAAACTGTATTGGACTAAAGCATTGGTTGCTAAAGACAATGTGAATGCCATGGATATGGAGGCTTCTTTGTGGCACCGCAGGCTTAGTCATATAAGTGAAAAGGGGCTGAATTGTTTAGCTAAAAAGGATGTACTTCCGGGATTAAAGAGTGCAGAGTTGGAGAAATGTTCTCATTGCATGGCTGGTAAGCAGACTAGAGTATCCTTCAAGAAACATCATTCCTCAAGGAAGTCAGAGTTGCTTGAATTGGTGCGTTCTGATGTTTGTGGCCCGTTGAAGGTAAAGTCAATTAGTGGTGCACTTTACTTTGTTACTTTTATTGATGATTGTTCCGGAAAGCTTTGGGTCTATGCTTTGAAGACAAAAGACCAAGTTCTGGAGAAATTCAAAGAGTTCCATGTTATGGTGGAGAGACAGTCAGGCAAGAAGTTGAAATGCATTCGTACTGACAATGGTGGTGAGTATTGTGGACCATTTGATGTTTATTGCAAGCAGCACGGTATCAGACATGAAAAGACTCCTCCTAAAACTCCTCAGCTGAATGGTTTAGCAGAGAGAATGAACAGGACATTGATTGAAAGAGTTAGGTATATGCTTTCTGAAGCAAAGTTGCCTAAGCATTTCTGGGGTGAAGCATTGTACACGGCAATGCATGTTATTAATCTGAGTCCTGCAGTTGCGTTGAATGCTGAGGTGCCATACAAGATTTGGTTTGGCAAGAATGTCAAGTATGATCATTTGCATGTCTTCGGTTGCAAAGCATATGTGCATGTTCCAAAGGATGAGAGATCTAAGTTGGATGCGAAGACAAGACAGTGCATCTTTATCGGTTATGGTCAGGATGAATTTGGCTACAAGCTATTTGATCCAGTTGAGAAGAAAGCCGTTAGAAGCCGTGATGTGAAGTTCATGGAATACCAAACCATTGAAGACATTGATAAGATGGAGAAGACTACACCTGAGATTGATAATGGTTTGTCTAATGTTGATCCAGTTCGGATGCCTACACATGATCTGGATACTGCTGAAAATAATGTTCAGAATGATGAGCAACATGGTGATGTTGGTGATCAGCAGCTTGGAGATGATTTTGATGTTCCTAATGATGATGCTGAAGAAGAACATGAGATGTCACAAGATGAGGATCTTGGTGATGTTCCTGAACCACCTCAAGCTCAAGTTTGGAGGTCTACTAGGCAGAGGAAACCATCCACTAGGTATCCTTCTGATGACTATGTTACCTTGACTGATGGAGGCGAACCTGAATATTATGATGAAGCCATGGAGAGTGATGAAAAGAAGAAGTGGCTGGATGCTATGCAAGATGAAATGAAGTCTTTGCATGATAATCACACTTTTGATTTGGTGAAACTACCTAAGGGAAAGAAGGCTTTGGAAAACAGGTGGATCTTCAGAGTGAAGCAAGAAAGCAATTCTACATCTCCAAGATATAAAGCCAGATTGGTTGTGAAAGGTTTCAGACAGAGAAAGGGTGTTGATTTCAATGAGATTTTTTCTCCTGTGGTGAAGATGTCATCCATTAGAACTGTGTTGAGTTTGGCTGCTACTCTTGATTTGGAGGTAGAGCAAATGGATGTAAAAACTGCGTTCCTTCATGGTGATTTGGAGGAAGAGATTTACATGAAGCAACCTGATGGTTTTCTTGTTAAAGGCAAGGAAGACTATGTGTGTAGACTCAGAAAAAGTCTATATGGTTTGAAGCAGGCCCCGCGTCAGTGGTACAAGAAGTTTGAGTCAGTTATGTGTGAGCAAGGCTACAAGAAGACTACTTCTGATCACTGTGTCTTTGTTAAAAAGTTTGCTGATGATGATTTCATTATCCTGTTATTGTATGTTGATGACATGCTTATTGTTGGGAAAAATATTTCCATGATTGACAGATTGAAGAAGCAATTGGGCGAGTCATTTGCTATGAAAGACATGGGAGCTGCTAAGCAGATTCTTGGTATAAGAATCATGTGTGACAGGAACAAGAAGAAACTTTGGCGGTCACAAGAACATTATGTTGAAAGAGTGTTACAGAGGTTCCAGATGGAAAATGCTAAGGCTGTAAGTACTCCTCTTGCTAGTCATTTTAAATTGAGTACTAGTCAGAGTCCTCTCAATGAAGCTGAAAAATCAGATATGCAACGAGTTCCTTATGCATCTGCTGTGGGTAGTTTAATGTATGCAATGGTGTGTACAAGGCCTGATATTGCACATGTTGTTGGTACAGTTAGTAGATTTCTGTCTAATCCAGGTAGAGAGCATTGGAATGCTGTGAAATGGATTTTGAGGTATCTTCGTGGTACTACCAGTTTGAGGCTTTGTTTTGGAGGTGATAAGTCAACTCTTGTGGGATATACTGATTCTGATATGGCTGGAGACATTGATTCCAGAAAGTCCACTTCAGGCTACTTGATTAAGTTTGCAGGGGGAGCTGTGGCATGGCAATCCAGATTGCAGAGGTGTGTTGCATTGTCCACTACTGAGGCAGAGTTCATTGCCATTACAGAAGCATGCAAGGAATTGTTATGGTTGAAGAAATTCTTGCAGGAGCTTGGTTTTGTTCAAGATAAGTACATGCTATTTTGTGATAGTCAAAGTGCAATTCATCTTGGTAAGAATTCAACCTTTCATTCTAGGTCCAAGCACATTGATGTTAGGTATCATTGGATACGTGATGTTTTGGATGCTGGGTTGTTGGAATTGGCCAAGGTTCATACAGATGATAATGGTGCTGATATGATGACCAAAGCGTTACCGAGAAGCAAGTTTGAAACTTGCTGTGAGATCGCCGGTTTGGCGGTCACCTCCACATAGTTGTGAGGGGGAGATATGTTGGGTTTTGGGTTCCCTTCCTATGTGGAGAAAGGCCCAATATGTGCAAGCCCATGAGTCTCACTTAACCAAGTGGAGAGGGGTCAGATTAGAGGGCCATAGAGAGCTGAATTCAGAGAGAGAGGCAAAGAGAAAAGTGAGAGAGGAAGAACAAACCCTATTTTCGCATAAAACAGAGCAGCTGCACTAGATTCGCGATTTCTCCTTCGTTCACCGTCGGATCGGGCTGAAATTTGGACAGCAGGTTCGTGACTCGTGGTACTTCATTCTGACCATTTGGATCGTTGATTAGAGATCTGAGGTGGGAGAAATTGAACTCGGACAGCAGAAGTTTTTCTAGTTTTTTTGCTGAACTTTGTTCTCAATTTCATGCCTGTTTTCTCATTGTTTTGGCTGATTGTTGTGCTGGTTACCTTGCTGTTTTTGGTTGGTTACTGAGCACGAATTTGTGCCATATTTGAAACTCTCTTGTACCCATATTTTGATCATAGTGGAGCTCTATTACTGGCTTGGTCCCGTGGTTGTTTACTTCTCACATTGAGAAGGTTTTTCCACGTTAAAAATTATTGTGTCCTTTGTGATGGTGATTTTATTTGCTGTAATTATTTGTTGATTGCTCCTCACAGATTCTTGCAAGTTTGGGAAATTAATTATCCGCTGCATATTGCTCTGTTAGAGTTGTTATTGTTATTTGTTATTGAATTTCCCATCAATTAAGAGAGAGAGAGAAGATAAATAAAAATAATAGAGAATTGTAAGAGAGAGAAAATAAGTAGATATATTAGAAAATAATAAGAGAGATTTTTTAGGCTTAAAAAATAAAATAGTCTTTGAAATTTAAAATGAGAAGAAAAAAAGGAGGGAAAAAATGTTAAAGAGTTTTAAATGAGAAGAGTTATTCATTATTGTCCTTAATAATTAGTATGTGGCATGTTCACAAAAAAAGAATATGTGGCATGTGTACCAAAAAATGAGTATATGGCAATAGATGATTGAGGGGTAAAATTTGTATTAGTGCTAGAGATGAAGTATTATAGATAGATCGTTGAATACTTTAAAAAATTTCAATCGATTAAACTTTTCTAATTTATTAAATATATTATAAATTCAAATCAAGTTATTCAAATTCATGTTAATTATATATAAATTTAATAGATTAAATTTTTCTACTTTATTGAATATATTATAAATTCAAATTGAGTTATTTAAATTAATGTTAATTATATATAATAATATATGTTAGCATTAAAGTAATAACAAAACAAATTCTATAAAAACTGGAAAATATTAGAATGATGAAAGAGAAAAAGAAAAATGATTAATTGTTCAATAGAGAATGTAGAAGTTAGTAGTTTCAATTTATTTTCAAATTAACAATTTTAAACTAAAAATAAACATGTATAAATTTGAAGAAACAAGTAGTAGAATATGTGGCTTCGTGTTTGACTTGTCAGAAAGCTAAGGTAGAGCATCAAAAGTCAGGGGGACTACTAAGACCATTAAATATACTAATATGGAAATGGAATAATATATCCGAAGTTCATTTCTCATTTGTAGGGAGCATTACATGAGGCGTTGGGTACTTAGTTGAGATTGAGTCCGACATATCACTCTCAAATCGATGGACAAATAGAAATAACTATTCAGACCTTGGAGGATTTGCTGAGAGTGTGTGTGTTGGATGATCGAGGAAGTTGGGATAATGTGTTGCCTCTCATTGAGTTCACCTATAACAATAGATATCATGCGAGCATTAGGGTGGCACCATACGAGGCTCTATATTGGTGTAAGTGTCAAACCCCCATGTGTTGGAATCAGGAAGGTGAGAACCTAATTGTGGGGCCAGAATTGGTACAATAGACCACATAAAAGGTCTGTTTGATCCAAGAAAGGATGAATATAGCATAAAGCAGACAAAAGAGTTATATCAACCAACGAAGGAAACCGCTGGAGTTTCAAGAGGGTGAACATGTATTTTTTTAGAGTGACACCTACTACTGGAGTTGGTAGGGCACTGAAGTCTAAGAAGTTAACTCCTAAATTCGTTGGCCCATACTAGATCCTCCGCATGTGGGTCGTGTAGCTTATCAGACTGCCTTGCCTCCGAGTCTGACCAAACTGCACGCAAGTTCCATGTGTCACAACTGAGGAAGTACATGGTTGATCATTCTCATATTATCATGTGTGATGATATTCAGTTGAAGGAGAACTTTTTTTTTGCAATTCCATCACAGAGCATTGTGGATAGGACTACTAAGCACCTATGAGACAAGGAGATCGGCTTGGTCAAGGTGATTTGAGACCAAACAACTGGAGATGCAACTTGGGAATTATAGGAAAAGATGAGAGAGCTCTACCCTAATCTTTTCATGTCTGACTAGTTTCGAGGACGAAACTAATTTTAAGGGGGTGAGTATTGTAATATCCTCTAAAATTATTATTTAAAATAATTAAGACCTATAAATATATATTTTCCAATATTAAATTAGGTATGATAATTATTTACCTTGTTTGACCTATTGTAGTTGATAAAGTTGTTAATAAGAATTATTTAGTAGATGTGTTTTTATCTCTAATGCAAAAAGAATTTCGACTAAGGGTATGTGGTTTGGTGTCACCAAACCCATATGAATGAGTAAATATTGGGCTCGGAGTGTGTGACTTGTTTTTTTTTATGATCAAGGTTAACAAAAAAAATTAATAATAATATTTTCTATCTTCTATTCTTTATTCACGTTCAACATTATCTACTCAATAATCTCTACATTAAATTTTTCTAAAGTGCATAATATTTCTATACTTAGTAATAATAAGTAGAAAGGATACTAAAACCCTAGCTACCATCACAAACCTTAATTCACAAACCCTTTACAAATAAGATGAATATCAAAATCCTATCCACCATCACCATCATCTCATTTTCCTTGTGCATCAAATGTTTGAAAATTCTTTTTTGTTGTGAACGACTTCATGGGGCTTAGAACTTTGCACTGGAAAGAAAAGCGATCAAGGTAAGGACTTTTTTAACACCCCAAATTTTATAATATACTATTTTATTAATTAAATATGATTTTAGATAATTAATTTGTTATAATTATTTTAGAATATATGTTGATTAGTTTTATGATTAATTTTCTTTATAAGTGTGCTTTCTATGATGTCCTAATTTTATATATTTTTTACTAAATAAGTTATATAAATAATAAATATTATATTTTATGATTTTATATATTTTTCAAAAATTAATAAGATTTTAGTGTGAGTGTCTTAAAAAATAAGATTTCAAGTGATTTTATGTGTATATGTGCATTGATAATTATTAAAATATTTTATTATGCATTTGACTAAACGACGAACGTGCATACAATTTCATGTACATATAATTAATTAATTATATTTTAATTATTTATAACTATTTATTGTTTTAATTAATTATTTTATAAATCATTATTTTGAATATATTGTGAATATTTTAGAGTATCTATTTTTACTATAGAAGTGATTAAACTTGCTCTTAGTGTTAAAATGCATATATTAATAAGTGTAATAGTAATTTTGAAAATAGGAGTTTTTTTTATTATTGATATATTTTTAGTTACTTTAATTAATCTATTTTTTGAAGTATTGGATTAGAAATATTATTAATATTGCGCTTAATTTTCTTTATATGTGTGCTCGTTATGATATATTTATTTTATAAATACTAATTTAGTGGCTTATATAAAATACTGATGTTATATTTTTTTTATTTTGTTATTTTAACTATTCTCCTAACGTAATATTTTTTTAATTTAATTATTTGAAAGATATTAGTTTAATGACAAATAAATATATAATTAGTTGGGCCATGTAAAAAAAAATACCAAAAATAAATATAATAAATAAAATGGGGTTAATATAAATATATATATATATATATATATATATATATATATAGGCTTAATTGCAGTTTTAGTCCTCCTATTTTAGCTGGATCGGGAAAGTAGTCCCCCCATTTTGTTTCTCCCCAGTTTTGGTCCAAAACTTGATGATTTTTTTTTTTTGTATTTATTTAAATCACATCATACCTCAAGATCTCATTTGCAGCAATTGTACCTAAAATCTATGATCATAAATGGTGTAGTACGACTTTAAAAAAATAAAATTTCATCAAGTTTTGGACCAAAATTCTATTTGGGGGATCAAAACTAGGGAGAAACAAAATGAGGGGACTACTTTCCCGATCCAGCTAAAATAGGAGGACCAAAACTGGCGCTATAGTATAAAAGCTGAGGATCAGCCGCATAAAGCTACAGTAGAAAAAAAAAAAACCAGCCAAACTTGGAAAAAAAAACAAACTAGAAAATTGGTATCAGTGATCGATAGTTGTCTCAGAAAACTTTTTCCGTTTTCATTCAAATTTAAGTATGTTATTTAACTTATTTAGTATGTCAATTAAACACGTCTTTCAAAATTTTTAACCATCCCAACTTATCAATAAAATATCCGACTTCTTCGTTTACGAAATTCATTATTTTGCATCGTTCTCCTTCACTGTAAGTCTGATTCGAGTGAAACCAATGCCAAAACGATCGTGTGAAAATGGTTATATTATCCAATAGTTGGTTTTCTGATTTACCGTAAGTTTCCTTAACAAAATTTCGAAATTGGTTTTTAGAGTGTCTTCGCATAATTTAGTTTTGATTTTTACCCATAAATTGTCGAGTTAGAACAAGTGAAGGACAAAGAGTCAAAGAACAAAAGCAGTTTTCTCGTGGAACCACATTCATGTGTGAAAGCATCGAAATAAAGTAAGGGGTGAGAAAGCGTTTGAATTCATGAGTATAATATATTGTGAGATGAACGGGAAAATCATATTTCTCAACGATTCATTCGGGCTCGCTACGTACACAACAACCCTTGGAGTGATAAATTAATTAATGTGGAATAGAAATACTTATAAGATGTTTAATGATTCATTAAATTGTGGTGTTTTATTTAATTTCGTCAAATGTGTGGCATTTGATATTATTGTGATATTTGATTTAATTTTGTTAAATGTGTGGCATTTCATATTATTGTGATATTTGATTTAATTTTCTTAAATGTGTGGTATTTGATATTATTGTGATATTTGATTTAATTTCATTAAATGTGTGACCTTTCATATTATTGTGATATTTGATTTTATTTCGTTCAATGTATAGTATTTGATATTATTGTGATACGGAATGTCAAATAAATTTGCTACATATGTTTGATTAGATTAGTTTGTGTGATGTTTTAATAAAAGGTGAATTTATTTTGATAAGTTTATGTGATTATGGCGATGTATAATTAATAATAATGACGTTATAAATTTGTGTTAAGTCAATGTGATGATGCATGATTGATGATAGAGATGCTATAAAATTGTGATGAGTTTTTGTGATGAAACATGATTAATGTTACTGTTTTTTTGAATTTGTGATGAGAATATTGAAGTAACCCCATAGTTGGTGAAATAGTGGTGATTCCAATTTGTGTTTAAGATAATGGTCTTAATGGAGTATCATATGTCAACGAGGGGAGAACATAAATATTGAGAATTTGTGAAGTGAATATTATTTTGTCATCATATAGGTACAGTCTGACAAGCCTAGCGATTGTGGGGAAGTACAATTGAAGCTGATCGTGGCGGTTTGTTGTTGAGCCTAAAGGAAAGATTGTTAGACATTGGAGGTATTCGGGTGAAGAATTCTTAGGTGACGTGGAGGTAGCACTCCAAATGTTGGGAGCTACCATGCAACACATGTTTACCTCGATTGTCGCGTATATGTGTCTCGGGTTGAGTTAAGGGGATCTATGAGGACAATGTCAATTTGAATTGTCCGTCCACCGAGATGGTGGCATAGTATCAAGTCTCCTAACCAAGTACTTCAAAATTAGAATGGTACCACATTGTGAAGTAGAGTCTAAGTTCATGCATAACATTGCATTTAATTGTGACTGTTTTGTTATGATTAATAGGTATCGTGTGCGATAATAATTTTTCTTAGATGATTTGATATTATAGTGAAATACTTCGATTTTATTTGAGTGATTTTAACTTTATAATTTGATGTTTTTCCTTAAAGAATGTGTGTGTTATGATACGGTGTATTATGATTGTTTACGTGTTTTTCTTACTTATATTGTACTATTAACATGATTTCAAAACTCACCTTCTTCGTTGTTTGTGTTTGACTGACTTGACCCTGCGTTTGCGAAATCGCAGTTATTACAGGTTAATGAGTGTTGAAGTTCAAGTTTGGGAGAAACTCCACTTTGATAAGTGATACCGATAGTTAAGAGTTGTAATTTTTATATAATTACAAATAATTTTTTATATGAAAATCTTATTACTCATAAGTTTTGAAATTAAATTAAGTAATTAAATATATTTAAGTAATGCTTTGGATAAAAAAAAATGGAGTGTTACTTTCATATCCTATATAATTTTTTTTCTTTTAATTTTTGAAGATTGGTATCATAATAAAATTGTGATGATAGAAAAGAGGAGAAGAGTTTCATGTATATTTTTAAAGAAAGAGATGCATATTTTTTTATTAACTGTAATTTGGAACATTCAGTTTAACACAACAATAAAACTAATGATTTTATTTTTGAAGTATATTGAAAAGATAATTATGTTTTAAATATTTGTCACTTTACTCCTTTTAAAAGTGTATATCAACTTAGATCAAAGAAAAGTCAATTCAATCTGTCACAAAATTGTCATTTGTGTAAAAAACTTGAGAACTTAATGAATTAAATAGAATAATTAACATCATAAGTGTCTTTTGTGTAAGAAACTTGAGAACTTAAATGAATTAAATAGAATAATTAATTATAAGGATTTAATAACTAACTTAGTTGCAGTTTTGGTCTCTCTAATATTATCAATTTGCAAAATTGGTATCTTATTTTAAAAGTCGACAGTTTTGATCTCTTTTTCAAATTTTTGAACTAAAAAAATAACGATTTGATATATTTTTAGTGACATGACATACAATTATATGATATAGAACTATCTACATGAATTAATTATTCATATGTCATTAGTTAAACTTAAAATATGAAAAGAAAAAAAATTGAAGTCGAAAGCTAAGTTTTTATGCCGTTTTATTATAATTTAATGTGTTAATCATTTCTATATTATTGTATCATATGTCACGTTATTTAAACAATTACACGTAATTACTTTTTAATTAAAAAACAATAGAAAATGACCAAAATTATAAACTTTTAAAACAGGAGAATCAATTTCATAAATCAACAAAAATAGAGAGACTAAAATTACAATTAAATTACATATTTTTTTATTTCTTTTGAAGACTATTGAAATAAGGAATTTCACTTTTAAAAGCCAAAATGAGTACAACTCGTTGATTTGGAGCTTAAGCAGCCAGGTACAGGTAGAGTGCTACTTCTTTTTTGAAGAATTTAACGTGGGGTTGTGGAAACTTTGCATAATTAAAAAGGGACAACTCTTTTTAGACTTGTATAGCTGGCAGTTTTTTATGCTTTAAAACGATGGAATTCTTTTGTAAAGTACCTTTGTACCTCTGCAAGTAGTTTCAAGTATTCCTTTTTCATAAACCCTTGAGAAACATTTATTATAATTGTTGCAAGGTATGTACTCATATTTGTCGTTAATTATTATTATTATTTTTAAATATATATATCGATAATTGACTTCAATAACTTATATTTTAATTACTTCGTTTAAGAATTTTTATTCACTTATTACTTATTATTGAGAAGGCTGGATTCGGCTATGTCAGTATGGAAATGGGATGGGAGAAAAGATAGTCTTACAAAATCTTTCACATGAATTACAAATATGACCTTTATAAAATTACTTTTTTAATCCGTTTACTTATTTTCTGATTTTTTTTAAATTCTTTAATTATTTTTTGTTTTATTTTGGTTCTTTTACTTTTTTTAGTCAAGTTAATCATTTCTACTACTCTCTATTAAAAAATGGTAACTTTTATCTTGTCTCTCATCTTCTAATTTTTAAATATAAAAAATTATTATATCTTAAAATATATAGCTTTTCTAACTCAGAAAAATTAAAAATTAAAATCTTTAAACTCATTCTTCTTGTTTAGAATCTCCTTGTAAATTAACAAACAAAATAAGAACACAAGCTTGATAATGATCTAAATTATGGTCAAGAAGTGCTAAATTTGCTGAAAATCAATGTTGTTAATCCAATCTTGCTTAGCTTGAATATGAACACATGTGTTTGGAGTGGTTACAATCTGAGATGAATCAAATCAAAAAGAAATTATGTTGGTTTAAATTGAAATTTATTTACATTATTAATTTTGAAAGCAAGAGAGTGAGGTAGTGATATTGTGGGTACGGAAAATTAAAGTAACTTTTTTTAAAAATGTTTTGAAAGAGTTCTGCCAAAAAGAGATAATAGAGTTTGAGAACAAAAAATTTCTTGTATTTCGGCTTTGAATTGTAAAGGTGTGAAGTTGTGAGAAGTGGAAGAATTTTAAGCAAGTGTTTTGACAAAATTCATTAACATTGAAAATATAGTGTTGTTGACTTTGCATCTATAACTATCACAACAACAAGAACAATAAGAATGAGTTTGATGATTTTTTATTTTTTATGAGCTTGAAATATTATGAGTTAGATGAGTTCTATGAAGTTTTTAAATTAGAGGAGATAATAAATTTATGAGTTTAAAAATTAGTAAAATGAAAAAGATAATAAAATATTTTTAGTAAAAATTAATATGACTAACTTGACGAATGGAAGTATAATTATCGACTAATATCCAACGAAAAATATTCAAAATAATTAAGTAAAAATTAAAAGATTAAAAGAGTAATTTAATTTTTATTTTATTTTAAAGAAGAGGAATTTAGATTTTTTTTTATCATAAGAAAAAAATAAAATAAAAATAAAATAAAAAAATAAAAAAGCTTCTTTTGGCCAATTTTTCCGCAAATTCATTGAAACATGACAATGATAACATTAGACATAAAAATTGACTTCAATAATTCACTACGCCAAAAATGACATTTAACAGCGCCCCTTTTACAGCGCTTGTTAAACACAAACGCTGTTGTAAATATATTTTAAAAATAACGGAGCCTTTTACAGCGCTTTTTTGACAAGCGCTATAAAAAAAGCGCAGTTGTAGGGTCATATGACGTTTGCGCATAATGTTATAAGGCTTTTACAGCGCTTTTCAAAAAAGCGCTATAAAATGAAGCGCTTTCGCGTATTATTTTACAGCGCTTTTTTCACAAGCGCTGTAAAATACATGCGCTTTAAAATAATTGAACCACCTATTACAGCGCTTTGTTCACAAGCGCTGTAAAATACATGCGCTTTCATTGAATTTAACTACCTATTACAGCGCTTTTAGTACAAACGCTGTAAAATACATCTTTCAAATAATTATATACGTTGGGAACCCTCATATCCTCTACGTACTGCGCGACCATCTACGTTGTCTTAGGTATTTTTAAATTTTTTTTTATCAAATTAAAAATTCATACCATATGATCTGTTCTATTTTGAAATTGTTATATATATATATATATATATATATATATTAAATCTCTTCTACTAGTCAAAAACTTATACCACATGATCTGTTCTGTTTTGAAATTGTTTGTTGATATTGGTTTCTTTTTGAAACCTGTTGATATGTTTTGAAAGCTTATTATTTTTGTAACTGCATTTATATAGGTCGTATAATATGGATAGGAAATGGATGTCTGCCAATCGATTGTCAAAAGAGTATGAAATTGGAGTGAAGGAGTTTGTTGAGTTTGTAGTGAAGAATGCAAAAGATCCAAATAGAGTAGTTTGTCCTTGTTTAAAATGTTTTGGAAAACGTGTTAGAGAAGATGAATTAGAAGGACATCTAGTATGTAATGGAATTGATCAAAGCTACACATGTTGGATAAGACATGGCGAGAAAAAAAAAAAGGAAACATTAATTTTGAGAATAGTTCGACATATGCTTCAACTGACTTCGATACAGATACATATGAGCCGGACCGAGTTGATGAGATCGCAAAAGCAGTTGAAGAAGATATTCGAGATTGTCCTAAAATGTTTGAAAGTTTGTTGAGTGATGCAGAGAAAGAATTATATAATGGTTGTACTAAATTCACAAGATTGTCGGCGATATTAAAGTTGTACAACTTAAAAGCGAGTAATGGATGGTCTGATAAAAGCTTTATATAATTATATGCACACCCAGTATATGAATTTTATATGCACATTATGTGCGCATTTTACAGCGCTTTGTTAAAAAAGCGCTGTAAAATGTGCATAACAAGCGCGCGTTATATTTACATGATTTATAGCGCTTTTTTTAAAAGCGCTGTTGTATCTTTTACAGCGCTCGATTCCACAGCGTTTTTTTTTTTTTTTTTTTGAAAAAACGCTGTAAAAGACTATTTTTGGCGTAGTGATTAGACATAAATAGACAAAAATATAAGTGATGTATAGGTTACCTTTAAAGAATGTAAGTAATTAATTTACTTATTATCTAATTAAAAGTAGTCACATGTACTCTACAATCTATGCCAATCATATAAGATATTTTATTAACTTTTACATATGTTTATTGATATTTTCATATTTACCCAACTTCATAGAATGAGATTTTATATTTTCAATTTAGTTGTTTTTGAGTTTTAAGAGGTGGGTCGTTTTTTCTCTACATAAACGACATGAGCGGGAGACTGAAATGGAAAAAGGGGAATAAAATTTTGCAGGTGAAAACTTTTAAAAAGTATTTTGTGATGAATTAATTATGATATCACTTGATTAAAAATAAGATTAAAATTAAAAATTATTTTTTATTGAATAAATTTGCAATATTTGTTAATGATTAAAATAAATTTATTTCAACTTTATAATTTTAAATTTTAATTTGATGAGAAACTACTCAAAAATAGTAGAAGCTATTTTGAACTCATTTGTTAAAAATAAAAAAATAATTTTGACAATTTAGTAAATGAACTAATAAATCTTAACTATTATATATTTTAACACGACAAAAATAATATTTTTAAAAAATAGAATACCTCACAAATAATTTTT